>JAQPPZ010002630.1:1800000-2225000 GCA_028583015.1 Wollemia nobilis
GAGGAACAATTCATGGAAGGCGTGGATGGTAATAGTGAAAATAATAACATTCACGTTCATGCTCCTCTTTCTTCTCCCCCCGTCATAGAGCAGGTAATTGACCACAGTGGGTTACCGCAGTCTGAGAGTGTTGGGGCATTGATAGTTCATAACCAAGAGCAGCCAATGATCAAGGATGTCAGCATGGGAATAGCAGAAAAGAACAGAGAAAGGCCAACTTTAGGGATAACTCAGGTGGAAAAGAGGTCAAAGAATGGCAACTCTCAAGGAGTGGGTAGAAAATCAAATAAGGAATTGCTAGCAGCTCAAGGAGACAAACTGATCACTGGAGGATCGGTGAGGCCAATAGATTCTTATTGCTCTCAAGGTAACTAATGATTATACAATCATGGAATGTTAGGGGTTTAAACAATAGAACCCATCAATCTGCTGTTCGAAGACTCTTAGAAAACTGTAGAACAAACTTTTTGCTTATTCAGGAGACAAAAATGTCGTTAGATCTTATGTGTAAAACAGTTAACAAAATTTGGAGGGGTGCTGGTCATATGGATGTGGCTGCCCAAGGGGCCTCAGGGGGGATTGTTACTCTCTGGAACTCTCTTGATTGGACTGCAATAGAACATCTAGCCTCGGAGGGGTGTTCTCACATCACATTTTAGGAATAATGTCACAGCTGAACATGTTTTAATCACAAATTTTTATGGGGCTCAAAACCTTGATGGTCAGCGGCTCCAATGGAAAGTTGTGCATAACATGAGAATCTCAAGGGAAGATTTAGACTGGATTATTGTTGGGGACTTTAATGCTAAATTATCCTCTAGAGATCAGGAAGGGGGAACCCCAATTTTGGACCCAGGGGATCGACATATGATTGCTCAAGTCCAGGCTTTACACTTAGTGGATATCAAAGGCCCTGGTACCAACTATACTTGGACTAATAAGAGGAGGGAGCCACATAGCAGGAAGGTAAAGTTAGACCATTTTTTGGTTTCAGAGGAGGCATTTGTAAAATGGAATACAAAATTTCAGATTTTGGAGGGTCCTCGTTTCAGATCATTTTCCCATTTTGTTGGAAGGAGGGACTAAGACAGGGCAACATCACAAACCATTTAAATTTGAGAATTTTTGGTTACAAAAAGAGGAACTTCGAATGAAAATTCCTCAGTGGTGGGAAGAGGGCCGCCCAGCCCATGGGACAACAATGTTTAGATTCCACAAACAACTTCATCATGTCAAAGCTCAACTGAAACTGTGGAGGCGAGCTAACAAAACAGACTTCCAGGTCCAAAAAGCTCCTTTGGTGGCCAGATGGGATGAGGTCCAAAGACAATTTAGGGAAGGAACAATTACTGAGCAGCTCAAAGCCGAGGATGATGCCTTGCGTAAAGCGGTTGAGGACATTGACAACCAAGAGGAGACCTTCTGGAAACAGAGAGCAAGAGCCACTTGGTTATTAGAAGGTGATAGAAATACCAAATTTTTCCATCGGACTGCATGTGCTAGGAGACAGATGAATAACATGGAAGCCCTTCAAGATGAGAATGGACACTCCTTTGATACTCTTCCAGGTATGCAGTCCCATGCAATGGATTATTTTTCTAAACTTTTTAAGGAAAGTATGGTGCAAGATGAAGAGGCTCAAAATGATGTTCTTGATGCCATACCTTCTGTTATCTCTGAAGAAGAAAATCAGTCCCTTCTCAAACCCATTGAAAGAGAGGAACTGAAGGATGTGGTCTTTGGAATGAGCACCAGAAAAACTCCAAGTCCAGATGGCTTTCCAATTGAGTTTTTTCAGGCCTTTTGGGATAACTTGGAGGAGGATGTAATGGTTGTTATAGAGGAGTCCAGAGGTAATAAAAGAATGCTTAAAGCATTAAATCATACTTTCATCACCTTAATTCCAAAAGGGGAGAAGGGGGTTCATATTTCAGATTATAGACCTATTGCCTTATGCAATGTGATATATAAAATAATCACAAAGGTAATGGCTGAGCGTCTAAAACCTCTTTTACATAACATTATCTCCTCTGAGCAAGGGGGTTTTGTTGAGGGTAGACAGATCCTGGATGGGGTGGTTCTAGCTCAGGAGGCAATCCATTCAATGCAAACTTTTGGTAATAAAGGAATGTTCATAAAATTAGATATGTCAAAGGCCTATGATAGGGTGGAGTGGAGCTTCTTGGCAAAGATGATGGCAGCCTTTGGTTTCTCTCAAGATTGGATAGAATGGGTCATGAGTTGTGTCTCTACTCCGACATACTCAGTGTTAATCAAGGGTCTCCCCTCGCAACCATTTGGAGCCACCCGTGGCCTTCGTCAAGGGGATCCCTGCTCTCCCTATTTGTTTCTCATATTGGCTGAAGGACTAGGTAGACTTTTCTTGAGAAGAAGACAACAAGGTTTGCTAACAGGTATCAAGGTGGGTGAGGAAGTTTTGACTCACCTACAGTTTGTGGATGATACTGGATTGGTGGGAGTTGCCAGCTTCAGGGAAGCAAGAATGATCAGAGATTCTCTTAGTGTCTACCTTAGGGCTACAAACCAAGTCATCAATGATAAAAAATCCAAAGTGGTCTTTTTCAATCTTGATCAGAGGCTTCAGGGCAGAATTTTAGAGATCTTGGGATTCACAAGGACTTCTCTCCCAGTGGTTTACTTGGGGGTCCCTTTGCACTTCAAAAAACTAAAAATAGAGATCTGGAGGAATATTTTGGATTGTATCAAGGATAGAATCAATCATTGGTCTCACAAATGGTTAAGCTATGGGGGTAGATTAACTTTTCTACAGTCAGTCATTCAGGCCATGCCAATTTATAAATTCTCTATCCTGGCTGCCCCGCATTCTATATGGAAAGAGTTGGACAAGATGGCCAAAAAATTTCTATGGGAAGGAGCAAAATGCGAGAGGAAATGGGCCTTAGTTGGTTGGGACAAAGTGACCCAGCCCAAGGTAAAAGGAGGTTTGGGTCTGAGAAGATCTAAGATAAATAATAAAGCTTTGGTTGGAAAGCTCTACTGGAGGTGGATTTCCCAGCCAACTTCCTTATTCAGTAGAATCCTTACCAGTAAATATTTGGGACATGTTAACCCAAATGAGGTGGGTCGTTTCCCTTTGGAGGGTACTGGATCCTTAGTGTGGTAGGCTCTCAAGTTAGGATCTCAGGTTGTAAAAGATCGATTATTTTGGAAAGTGGGGAGAGGGGAGAAGGCACATTTTTGGTCAGATTCTTGGGATCAATACCCACCTATCATTGTCGAATTTCCTGAATTGCAACCTTTAAAAGCAGCCATTGAAACCAAGGGATGGGTTCAAATTGAAAGTTATTTCACCACTAGTCATCTGGGGGATTACAAGTTTAAGCAGTTTAAGAAGTTGGATGAGTGGCCAATTTCAATCCCTCCGGATTTGGCACCCATCATGACTAAAATCTTGACAGAAAGATTCCTCATAGGTAGAGACGAGGAGGATGAATTAGCTTGGGGCTATGGGAACCTTGGTGTCTACACGGTGAAGGACGGATATGTCAAGATCCTTCCGGAGCCTCCCCCGCATACTTTTCTGGTTGAGGATTGGAGAAAGATTTGGCATTCCAAAGGGTGGCTGAAAGTTAACTTTTTTGCCTGGCAGTTCATGCACAATGGAATTCTCACTTTTGATAATCTCAGATGTAAAGGAATCATCGGCCCTTCCCAATGTGTTTTATGCTACAAGAGCGAGGAAACAACTGACCACTTGATGTTTGAGTGCTCTTTCACGCGCCAGATCTGGAAGAGATGGTTTTCATGTTTTAAAATTCAAGTTAATAGTGACTTGAACCGAATTAATATCTGGGAAAGATGGAAGAGGGGTAGATTTAAATCTAAAGCTCTTCGTCTTGGTTGGGAGCTTGGATTAAACTTCATTTGGTGGCAAGTGTGGTTGGAGAGAAATGCTAGAATCTTTAGAGAAACTTTTTCTTCGTTAGATGGAGTTTGGCAGGTCATTTGGAGTAAAGTCACTGAAACTGTGGCCGTCTATGCTAAAGAGGAAACTCAGGTGGCTATCGGGGCAATGGAAGAAGGACTTGAAGTGCAAGAGGAACAGATCAGAGCTAGTTGGAAACCACCCCTAGCAGGTTGGATTAAAATTAATACTGATGGTGCTGCAAAAGGCAACCCGGGTAGAGCTGGAATTGGAGTGGTTTGTCGTAATCATGTTGGAGCAGTGCTTTATTGGGAACTGCAAGGCTTGGGAAGAGCTACAAACAATGAAGCAGAAGCCATAGCTATCAAATCTGCTTCTATTTGGGCAGTTAAACAGGGCCATAGGAGGATAATACTCGAATCAGATTCTCAAATAATGGTCGGAGCTCTAGATTGCATGAGGAACTTTGCCTTGAAAGCTTGGAGGTTGAGAATTCTTGTCAATCAAATTAAGGAACTATGGAGGCAATTAGATGATGTGGTTCCAGTCTACGTGAGTAGAGATTTAAACAAAGCGGCCGACTTCCTGGCTAAGATTGGTGCTGAGAAGGAGGTTGGGGTTCAGTTGCACAGTGACATGGCTACTGAGGACGAGGCGATTAGGCAGGGTCTTGAAAGGTCCCTGAGCTAATGATCAAGGAAAAAGCAAAGGGTGGAATGGTGTCACGATTTCGTGACATGCTGCTGCGTCGCGGCCAAGGGAGGAAAGTTGTCATGATATCATGACATTTTGTTTCATCGCGGCCAAAGGAGGATAGTTGTCATGATATCATGACATGTTGTTTGGTCGTGGTCACTGGAGGAAAGGTGTCACGATATCATGACATTTTGTTTCATCGCAGCCAAGGGAGGATAGTTGTCACGATTTCGCGACATGTTGCTTGGTCGCGGCCTTGGGAGGAAAGGATAGTTGTCACGATTTCATGACATGGTGCTTGGTCACGGCCAAGGGAGGAAGGGTGTCACGATATCGTGACATGTTGCTTGGTCACGGCCAAGGAAGGAAAGGCGTCGTGATATCACGACATGTTGCTTGGTCGCGGCCAAGGGAGGAAAGATGTCACGATTTCATGACTTGTTGCTTGGTCACGGTCAATGGAGGAAAGATGTCACGATATCGCGACATGTTGCTTGGTCACGGCCGAAAGAGAGAAAGTGTCGCGATATCGTGACATGTTGGCTTCGTTGCGACCGAGAAAGAAAAAGTGTCGCGATATCGCGACATGTTGCTTCGTCGCGGTCGAAAGAGAAAAAGTGTCACGATATCGCGACATGTTGCTTTGTTGAGAAAGAAAAAGTGTCACGATATCGCGACATGTTGCTTCATCGTCGAAAAAAGTGTCACGATATCCAAAAGTGTCCGATATCACATTAAAAGTGTCGCGATATCGCGACATGTTGCTTTCTAAAGAAAAGTGTCACGATATCGCGACATGTTGCTTCTTGCGAAAGAGAAAAGTGTCACGATATCGCGACATGTTGCTTCTCTTGAAAGAGAAAAAGTGTCACGATATCGCGACATGTTGCTTTGTCGCGGCAGAGAAAGAAAAAGTGTCGCGATATCGCGACATGTTGCTTCTTCGCGATCGAAAGAGAAAAAGTGTCGCGATATCGCGACATGTTGCTTTGTCGCGGAGAAAGAAAAAGTGTCACGATATCGCGACAGGTTGCTTCGTCGAGAAAGAAAAAGTGTCGCGATATCGCGACATGTTGCTTCGTCACGGCAAAAGGAGGAAAAGGTGTCACGATTTCGTGACATGTTGCAACGCTGCTGCCCAAGGAGAAAAAGTGTCGCGATATCGCGACATGTTGCTTTGTCGTGGCCAAAGGAGGAAAAAGTGTCGCGATATCGCGACATGTTGCAATGTCACGGACAGAAGAGGAAAAAGTGTCGCGATATCGCGACATGTTGCATTGTCGCGCCCAAAGGAAAAAAGTGTCGCGATATCGCGACATGTTGCATTTTCGCGGCCAAAGGAGAAGAGGGCAAGAGGGTCGCGATTTCGCAACAAGTTGCATCTACAGACCAATCTGACCCCCCTGGTTGCTAGTTAATGGTTTAGGAGATTTGGCCCCATTGCAAATCTTCCTTCCTTTTGTAAGCTGGTGTTCTCTTTGATGTCGGATGGGAAATTTCCCTTCCCAATTTGTAATTGATCTTTGTTTTAATACAAGTTTTTTCAAAATTTTCAAAAAAAAAACACTTGCTCAGGAGTCCAAATTTTCTTACAAGAAATGTGACACCTACGTTTGTCATACAATATTTTGTATTATTCTCCTCTCTATAGGTGTGTTATAAAAGAACTTTTAATCCTTCTAAGAGCCTTTTAGATTTGAAAAATAAAATTATATATTTTTCATCCTTTGATATTATTTTTTCAATGAGTTTACACAGGTTTTTATGAGGGGTCCCGATCCCCTTATACTAAGTGGGGTTTGAACCTTGGACCTCCCAAAGAGAGGCCAAAGCCCTTACCACTATAGTAAGCTTACAACTTTTAATAAGTTTACAAAGGTTTTTTATGAGGTGTATCAATACCCTCATATCGAGTGTGGTTTGAACCTTGGACCTCTTAAAGAGAGGCCAAAGCCCTTACCACTACATTAAGCTTGCATCAATTCATCCTTTGATATTATTATTCTTAGTGATGATGATATTTAGGGAGTCTCCTTATATTATAGTTTTCTTGCATTCACTCTAGGCTAATAACAACATACCATTTGGGAGAGCACAAGATTCCACCATGTGGTTATTTGTTGCACCATAAGGAGATGCAAATACTCTCAAAAAATTGCCATCAATGTTGAGGATTATACCCCTTCCCTTACCAATCCTAGATTTTCCTTTGTTGCTCTACCAAAATTTAATGTAACCCATCCTTCTTGGGTTGAGTTCCATATGGTGTCGTGTAAACCATACATCTTATTTCTTACCCTTAGTGGAATATAATACCATTCACATTCATTATACACCTCATTTTATAGTTGTGAATCCATTAAAAGACACCCTTTTACATTTATCACAAATCATCTTATTTAATTTTTAATTTTTATGAAGGTCCTTTCCTCATCATTTTTCCCTCCTATAAAAAACCTCTTATTCATTTCTAGCTAGATGGACCAAACAACTATATTTGGATGAATATCCCATAGAATATACATAGGTTGGATTTGGAGGGGGTTCTCCCATTATCTATACTAGGCCTTAATGCTTTGTGGAAAGATCCAAGTTAGTTTATTTTTATGGAGAACCCTTTCCCAGATTCCCATTGCAAATAGGTAGTGTAGGAAGAGGTGATCTACAATTCCTTCTTCCTTTTTATACAAAATGTACCTATTTTATAACTTCCATCCTTGCTTCATCAAGTTACCATTAATTAGGATCTTGTTATGTAGCATTGACTAGAGAGTGATATTGGACTTTAGGATATAATTAGTATTCCATATTTCACCCAAGGCACTCCATAATTTTCTAATAAGGGTTTATCATATTGAATCCTAATCTGATTAAGTACTCACCTTTCACATTATGGCTCCATATCAACTAGTCTTACCTCTCTCCAAGGGGAATCCAAAATTTTACCAAGAGATTATTCTATTTTCCTTTTAGAGTAATCAAGCATACATATTTCCTTCTAACCAGTACCCTATTCCTCTACATGATGGTAGTCTTGGATTCTTGTTTCATAGATCACCAAAATTCTATCATTAATAGTATCACACTTCTTCGTCCTTACTAGGGATTTATCCATAAAGAATCCTCCTAAAATAACTTCATCTCCTCTTCTTATTTTCCATCCCACCCCATCCAAACTAGCTTTCTACTTTTCACAATGTGGTTCCAAATGGCTGAACCTATGCAAAGACCTTAAAAGCTGAGGATATGGTACCTATACTCACTATTCATGTATTTTTTTTGTAAGATATTTTCCAATAATCTATTCGATTCCCTTATAATTCAATAGTTGATTTTTCTCCTAATGCTACATTTAATTCCTTTAGTCTTTGAAGAAACAAACTACTTGGTCAACAAACTTTATTTCAATTGATCAGTTGAATCTTATATTTATCTTCTAATCTTTCCCACAATAACCTTTTCATAATACTTTATATATTTTATATAAAGCTAACATCATATAAAATAGCATGGATTGCATGGTTGCTTTTAATAATTGGTATTTTTTGGTCTAAGACAATATATTACCTTCCCCTCCTAATTTCTAATTGAGACTACTGATCATATTGTTTCAATATTGATCCCATAACCTCCCTAATACCAAGGGAATTCCTAAGTATCTAGTTGGAATGTTACTCCTTTTACACCCTAGTATCCTTTTAATATGACTTGTTTCTCTTCTCTAACATTCATAAAGAAAGCCTCATCCTTTTCAAAGAAAATATTTTGTCCTAAGGCCTTCTAATAGGTTTGAAGTACTCTTTTAAAGTTTCTTGCTTCACTTAAGGTGCCTAATCCCATTAGGATGGTGTCATCAAAAAACCACATATGGGTCTAATTTGGGATATTATAAGTGATTTTTAAACCCTTGATCTTATTGTCCTCTTTAGCCTTTAAGATTACCTTGCTCAAACCTTCTACCTAGATTATGAAGAGATATAAATAAAGAGGACCCCCTATCAGATTTCTCTAGAGCTATTGAAGAACCCCTTAGGTTCTCCATTGAGGATGACAAAATGTTGCTATCCAAATGATATTATAGAACCAATATCTACATTTTTTTCCAAATCCAAATCTTTCCAAATATTTATTCAAGAAGATCTAGGAGACACAATAATATACCCTAGCTATATCCAATTTGAAGAACATTTCCTCTTTGTTGCTAGTAGTAACTAAATGGGCTGCTTTGTGAACCATGATGATTCCATAAAGGATTTGTCTACCTTCCATGAAGTTGCCTTAAAGGTTCAAAATGAGTCAAGAGCATCAAATATGAGAGAAACGTTTTTGGTAATTATCTTATAAGTTGTGTTACATAAAATTATCGGTCTTAATTTTGCAATTCTTCTAGCCTAAGATTTTTTAGGGATTAGAATAAGATTGGTGTTATTCAATTTCTTTAGTATTCAATGATTTTTTTGGAAATATTTCACTACTACTATTACATTGTCTCTTATGATATCCCAAAACTATTAGAAAAATATGGCTTGAAATCCATCCGATCCTAGAGCTTTATCCCCTTCCATAGAAAAAACCACTTCTATAATATATTTTTTATAAAGGAGACATTTAACTTCCTTTTCAAGGTTGGGACAATGATTTTAGGGGTGTTATATAAAATTTTTAGATTCTTCTCAGTTCTTATCCTCTTCCTCCTTTAAAAGGAGATTTTTGAAATATTGAATATCTTGTATTTCTATATTTTTTTCTTCCTGTAGCACCCTACCATCCTCTACAACTATCTCCCTCACCAAGTTTCAAGATTTATTTCTTAATATTGAGATATGAAAGAACTTAGTATTCTTGTCCCCTCCTTATATCCAAGTGGTTCAAGCTCTTTGTCTCTAATATATTTCTTCCTTCTTTAGAGTATTGTATAATTTTGATAAATAATGCCTTTCCTTTTTTATTAATTATATTGTCTAACCCTATTGAGAAATTCTATCTTCCACATCCATCAATATATGCCATGGTTGTTTTTTCCTTCTAAAGATATTACCAAAGGTTTGTTTGCTCTAAACCTTCAATTTTCTCTTGATCTTATTTAAATTTCTTTCCAATTTATACATGTTGGATCCTTCCACTAGATATTGGCACCATTTCTTTATTTCATCATATAGGAATTCATGTTATAACCACATAATTTTAAATTTAAATGGTCTAATCCTATTAATTCTAGTCCCCCAATTCATTTTTAAGCAGGGGGTTATGGTCAAAACCAATTCGAGGAAGGTCTTTTAGCTAAAATTTGATCCCTTATTAATACCATTCACTAGAAACTAACAATCTATTTGACCTAGCTTAAATGGTTTATTTTCCAATTCTCCTATTTGTCTAAGTGAAATTTGATCCTTGAAGCTCAATGTCAAGAAGACCCACCTTTATTACGGTCTCCAAATTCTACCATTCCTTATGAAAAAGATTGGTTTCCTCTTTTTTCTTAATTAGAGATAGAGTAGTATCAAAGTCTCCCACTATCATCCATTTCTTGTATTTTAGAATATTACCTATATATTTCAATTCTTTCTATAAGATATTTCTCCCCCTAACCATGGTAAGGGCATATAAATTCATTAAAAAAGTGGTTTGATTGCTTGTTCTAAGGGTGATCATGATAGTCATATGAAAAAGGATTTTTGAAATGACCTAGGACTCAAAAATATCCTTGTCCTAGAGAGAGATAATCACTCATGATGCCATTCTAGAGATCACATTTGCAAAGCCTACTTGATTCCAAATAATGTCTTGATTGTCTACTTTCCACCTCATCTAGTTTCATTTCTTATAATGGTAGAACTTGTGGTTAATGATCCACTCTCAAGGATTTAACCAGTTTTTTTTAGTAGCATGAATTCCCCTAGAATTCAAGCTAATGAATCTCTTTTCTTAGTCTATTATGGGTGGATATACCCATCCTTAGTAGGTTTCTCTGCTTACCCTCTTTTATTTCTTTTTATGTCTCTTTGCTTCATATTTCTACACTCCAAGTCCTCCCCCTTAGTTTATTTTTATTTTCTCTAATGTCTTTCATTTCCTTTGGATTTTACTAAGTTTTAAAATGGTTGTTTCGCAATCCTATTTCTTTTTTGAAGTCCCTTTCAACATTTTCATTGGGGGTTCTCCTCTCTTCTTGGTTTATTTTACTCTTGATATCAATGGGAAGTCCTTAGGTGAGTTTAGTTTTAGTTCTTAAATAGGTTTTCTCTCACCTCTAATGCCACTATCCGCAGGTATTGAGAAAATGGATTTCCTATCATCTAGTGGGTTAATGGGGTTTTTCATGATAATCCCCTAAGTTCCCTAAAACTAGGTTTTTGGCACCACTTTAGTTTCTTGGTCCATCATATTCGTTTTCCTAATTGATACACCACAAATGTGGTTTTCTTGAGATAAAATCTCCTTTGATACCCCCTTCCTTTCTAGATAATTTTTTAACTTTCTAATATTGTGCCTAAATCTCTCATCTTGTGCTAGAAACTGCCTTATTTTCTATTTTTTCTTTATCTTGATCTAGGGAAAAACTAGGGACTTGTGATTTTAGGTCTTTTCTCCTTGATATTTCTTGCTCTATAATTCAACCATAATTGATGCAAGAGCCTATATTTAGAGGGTTTTTTTTTTTTTGATTAACATGGTGGAATCCCGAAGCCACTACGAATCCGATTAGACGTGCCCCCAGTAAACTGCAAACTATAACCACCATGCCCCCGCCACTTTGAACCTTTTACGCCGCTGCCCGAACCTGGACGAGAGAACAGTCGTAACAGTACGGCGATCTCCCCGCCCCGAAAGAGGCGCTTTGACCGTTGAACCAGGCCCTTGGACCTTATTTAGAGGGTTTTTTTAAAAAGAAGTTTTAAAGTAATTTTTTTATTACTCAAAATAGAATTATTTTCCGCAAAATATAATTTTACGAAAATGGTAATTACTAAAAAAATAAATTTTAATGAAAAAGTAATTTGCCGAAAATAGTAATTTTTTTATTTCTAGGGTTTTAAGCTTTAGGGTTTTCTTTTAGGGCTTTAAAATTTAGGGTTTTATTTTAGGGTTTCTTTGGGGATATATATTCCCTTGGTATTGCATTGTAAAAGGAGAAGTGAATCCAGGAATGAGAAAATAAATTATTTACTGGTTTATTTCCATGTACTGTAGTTTTTATGTGAATGGAGGGTTTTACTGATTATTTTTATTTATTACAGTTTTTATGTAAATGGAGGGTTTTACATATTATTTTCATTTACCACAGTTTTTATGTAATGGGAGGTATTTTATTTTGACCTCTTACAGCTGGATTTACATCATTTGGTATCAGAGCAAGTTGGATCTTGTTGGGAGAAGAAAAGAGAAGAGAAGAAAAAAAAATGAGAGGAGAGCAAAGAGGCTCAAAAAAAAAAAATTGGCACTCTATGCAGTGCTTGTAGAAGGTTTGTAAAACCTTGGAGACAAAAATTGGCACTCTATGTAAGTGCTTGCAGGAGGTTTTTTTATGTAAAAGCCTTAGAGAAAGAGATTGGCACTTTGTGTAGTGCTTGCAGAAGGTTTGTAAAACCTTAGAGAAAGAAATTGGCACTTTGTGTAAGTGCTTGTAGGAGGTTTTTTTTATATAAAACCTCAGAAGGAGGAATTGGCACTTTGTGTAGTGCTTGCAGAAGGTTTGTAAAACCTTAAAGAAATAAATTGGCACTCTGTGTAGTGCTTGCAGGAGGTTTTTTCATTAAAAACCTCAGAGGGAAGAATTGACACTTTGTGTAGTGCTTGCAGGAGGTTTGTTATTTTAAAACCTCAAAGGAATAAATTGGCACTATGTGTAGTGTTTGCAGGAGGTTTGAGATATAAAACCTCAGAAGGAGATTGGTACTTTGAGGAGTACTTGCAGATGTGTGACACTCTATGGAGAGCGATTATGAGTTTGATCAGAGGAACTCGTAGGAGCAGAGTTCTTTTCAACCAAAGGAGAATGATGCAGGAGCCTATCTTTAGAGGGTTTTTAAAAAAGGAGTTTTAAAGTAATTTTTTTATTACTCAAAATGGAATTATTTGACGCAAAATATAATTTTCCGAAAATGGTAATTACTAAAAAAATAAATTTTTATGAAAAAATAATTTGCCAAAAATAGTAATTTTTTTTATTTCTAGGGTTTTAAGCTTTAGGGTTTCTTTTAGGGCTTCAAGTTTTAGATTTTTATTTTAGGGTTTCTTTGGGGATATATATTCCCTTGGTATTGCATTGTAAAAGGGAAAGTGAATCTAGGAATAAGAAAATAAATTATTTATTGGTTTATTTCCATGTACTGTAGTTTTTATGTGAATGGAGGGTTTTACTGATTATTTTCATTTATTGTAGTTTTTATGTAAATGGAGGGTTTTACATATTATTTTCATTTACCATAGTTTTTATGTAATGAGAGGTATTTTGTTTTGACCTCTTGCAGCTGGATTTAGATCAATAATTATCACTTATGATTGAGTCTTCAACCAAGTTTACTTTCCTTTTTGAGACTCTCTTCTCCCTATGTTCCTTCTTTGTTTTCTAGAGCAACTCTTGGCTAAATGTTCCATTTTTGTACACACCTTGTAGCAAAAAGGTTTATTCTTGTATTAAATTTGCTAAACATATTCTACTCCTTCATCCATGAGGATAACTACAAATGAAATTGATGCTTTAAACATTCACTTTTTTAGTAAGTTATATGTAGATTCTATTGGCGATAACTCCTATCAAAATATTAAAATATTCCATATGCTATTAGGTCAATTACACCATATTGAAATTGCCTTTATATCAAATATATTATTCATATTCCACAAACAATTACATTTTCTCTATCAACTTCTTGATATCATTTTTATTAAGTGATAGAATATCCCTTGCCTGATTATCTTCTAAAATCTAAGTTTTACCAAGACAAAGATCAACACTATGATTGTCTGACTTATTTATTACTCTCTTTCATTCTCTATAGGTAAGTTATCCTTTTCAAAATATTACCTTCAATAATGAATGGTGGAAATAAGTAGTAATTTCATTGTTGATTCAATCCCCACAACTATTTTATTGACAACATTAATAATATTAATTTATGAATCCCCATCAATTAAAATATATCTCCATCATTTTCAATAAAATTAATCCCTATAAGATATTCTCTAGCTTCTATATAGTTATCGATTGAATTTTTATGACTCTTAGTAAGTAGAATTTTACCTTCATTATTTTTAAAACACCACCTTTGTCAACTTTCAATTTTCCTTTGAAAGAACCAATAAAATCAACTTTAAAGAACCTAACATATAGACATTTCCATTTTACTATACACTTTGTGTTGATTCCATTTAATATTCAAATCCTATAACCAAAAGGATAGACCTCTCTAACCTCTTTTTCTACATTTTTTTTAATAAGCAATGTGTGACTTCTATTGGGGCCACTCCCATTACAAAAATAAAACATTACATTATTTTATTAAATTTTTGATAAGTTAATTAAAGCATATCCAACTTTACCTTTCTATCATAGATATTCTTCATTTAAATTTCTATCAAAGATATTATCCATCTTCCTCAAACTGCTAAGTTTCCACAATCAATTCCTTTTATATCAGATGCCTTCCAAAATTTAAAATTTGTCAAGTAAAATTCAACACCCGCTAATGGCTAAAATATTTGCTACCCAACTTCTATATATATAAATATCTTGTCTATAAAAACCTCATAATTTTTTAATACCTTTTTTAAGGTTCTTATTCATTCCCCTAATATTCCAATATACTATTTTCATTGTTATTTTTTATTTTTATTTGTGGGTTTAGTCCCACTTATTATTAGCACTTGTGATATTTGCTTTTGTTTTCCCATATCAATATACCTATGAATTTATTTTTCTCTTTGTTTTTGCTTCTTGGGCCGTCCTCTTTTTTTTTTCATTCCTAGAAATACTTTCATCTTCATCAATCTCTTCAATATTCTCACACTACTCATAGTAAGACTTATCATCTTTAGGTTTGCCTTGTTTTGAAGGATTTGAAGTGCAAGGAATAACCTCAAAAGTATTTTATTCTTTATGTTTCCCTAGAAACCCTAAAGTGTAAGGATGCCCTTCTGTAGCAATTACCTTCTTATTCTGCTCTATCAAACCTAAATTGTTATGGGTTTCCTCCATCTTTATTTCTTTATTATGCTACTCTTGAAACCTTAAAGTGTAAGTAATAACATCTTCATCCCTTTCACTCTTATTACTTGGAAAGGATTCCATATTACTTGAGGAAATGAAGATTTACCTGGAATAAACTTGACCTCTTTTGTTGTCTTTATTTTAGGATTTCTCTCCACATCTTCTTTGGCACCTTTAATTCCTTTTGAATATGTCAAATAATACAGTAGATAGGCTTTCTTTACCTCTTCTTTCGAAGTGGAATATCCTTGATCTAATTTAGCTTCTATTATTGTATGATTTCCTTGCTTCATATTGAAGTTTATCTCATGGCTAGAATTTTTTATTTCTTTCTTCATATTTTTCACTTTACAAACTCTTTCCATGTGTACAATCTCATAAAAATTGTGGCAATGAAATGCAATATTTTCATAATCTACTTGTTGATCCCATTGTCTTGATTTGGATTTTATCTTAATGGATTGTGGAAAAGGTTTTAAAATATCCATAGAAACACACTCTCAAGTATATATAGCATGCTTTCTCTCCTTAGTAGTTAGTCCTTCCTTTATGAATTCCCCTAGGGTATTTCTAATATTCTTTAAAACATCCTTATTTATAAGTTGATATGAAAGTCATAAAAGCCTAACCCATACTAGAATCTTCTTAGTAGTTTTTGTCTTGATAAAAAAAAATTCATTCCATGGTCTCAAATAAAGTGCATCTCTTCCCCTAAAACATGGGCCACCATCCCTAAATTCTAAGCTAGAAAAGATGTTGAGGAAAAAACCTTTAGGAAGAAAAGTCATAGAGTAATTGTAATTTAATACCCACTTCCACTTGATCCAATTTTTAATCTCCAAAAACCCTAGCCATGATCTATGGAACTTACATATTAAACCTCTACTTTTAAGAACCATTATATCATGCTCAATCATCTCATCCTTGATACTCACTTTTGGTGTAACATCTACTACCTAGATTGAACTTTCCATGTATTCACTCTTCTACTTATCTTCTACTTGGGCCTCCATACTTCCAACTAGGGCATCCTTCCTTCCCATTAGGGCTTTCAAATACAACTTTCCTTCCATACTAGCTAATGGGGCTTGCTCTTGGCTTGCACTCACTCTTGGCTCGCAATAGCTTTTGTCTCTTCTTTTTCTCGACATTCCTTCACTTCAACAATTTTTTGGAAATAATTTTCCACCTCATGGTAAGGGTTTGAAGCATTTATGCACTCTATATTAACCCACTACTCTTTCACCATGAATGAATTTCAACTTGCACACCCTCTTAGCTCACACTTCCTCTTAGCTTGCACTTCCTCTCAACTTGCACTTGATTTTCTTCAATTAGATTAGACTTTGCTTTCTACTTCTGACTCACACTTCTCCCTTGCTACTAGTTTTTGCTAACACTTGCTTTTGGTTGCACTCACTTCCACCTCACACTCATACTCGCTTTCATCTGCACTCACCTCCACCTCACGCTCTCACTCACTCCTTTTCTACACTTAAGGCTTCTCATGATGAAAATTATTCCTATAAAACTTCTACAAGAGAGTCAACAATACAGTTTGAAACTAAATGTAACTTTGATATTTATTTTTAAAACTTTATTATTCCTTTCAAGCCATAGATTCCAATAAATATTGGTAAAACCAATCCTCTATAGCATGTATAATTTTTTAGCTTCAAAACAATTAAAACACATTTATCAACTCTTTCAATGTTGATTGAACTACCAATATATTCTCATTTAAAAAAAAATAACACCAAATGGTGTAAGAAGAAGGACAATGAAGAGGTAAATAAGATTGTGTTTTTAGGTCCTTCTTAAATAAGACACACCTAAACACCCATGATATCCTCTTCTATAAAATGTTTGCTTTGGATTGTTAAGTAAAGGAAAGTTAAGTCTTTAAGGAGGGCCTCAAGTGACCAAACATTATTCTAAGGAAACTCATTGGAAGTAGGAGATTCTAATTGCTCCAAAGGCTTATATCCCAACTTGTATCCAACAACCTTTGCTAGATTATAAACCAACTCATCCTTCGACCTAAAAATAGATAAATACAACTCTTAAATAATATTTTGAATCTCATGAGTTATTTATTTGAGTTCTTCTCCATCAACCATGTTACTAATAGAAATCCAAGACCTAGAATTGTTCCTCACAACAATATAATTTTTGAAATTTACACATCTATAAGATAAATTGACTTCACGTATCCCTTTATAGATTTAATTCCTTCTAAATTTAAATTTGTAAATTGAAATTTCTCATTCTATACATCCATGCTAGTTTTTATTAGTGAATGTTCTTGAATGAACCATGATGTAATTTTCCATATAATGAGGAAGAGTGGATTTCTTTACCACTTTTTTAGGGGTGGAAAACCTTTGATTTGATTTATCTTCTACTATAATATACTCCTTGCTTCAACTTTGAATTTCTTATGAACATAACTTTTTATCTTTTTCTTGATTGTTTTTCTTTGCAATATATTTCCATATGTCCACTGTCATAGCATTTATAGCATTGAAATTTACTACTTTTATAACCCACTTGTTGAACCAATTGTCTTGATTCAGATTTAATTGTAACAAATTGGAAAAAGGTTTTCAATTATCTATAAAAAAACAAGTTTTTGTACACAACTTGTTTTTACTATTAGAAGTTGGTTTCTTCTACATAAATTCCCATAGAGTACTTCCAATATTCCTCAAAATCACATTTTTATAAGATGATTTGGAAATTCAAAAAGCTTGGACTATACTAGAAGTATTTTAATAGCTTTGATGTTCATGGAAAATTATCACTATGTGGTCTTAAATGCAAGTCATCCATCCCCTATAAAACATGATCTACTAAATTATTGACTTATAAAATTTCTTTAGAGAGGAAAACTATTTAATAATGTGAACTTAATCCTCACTTCCTTTTGATCACTTTTGAATATCCAAAATACCTAGTAAGTATACGTTGAATATACATATCAACTCTTTTCTTTTAAGAACCATTATATCATGCTCAATCATCTGACATGATAATCATTTATGGTGCATCATTTATCTCTTAGATAAAGACTACATAGATTTATTTTTTATTTTGTTCTAAATTAGCAAAACAATTACTTCCTTCAACTTGTGCATTCTTATTTTCATCTAGGCTTTCTAAAATGACTTTTCTTTCTTGCTACCTAGCTTCTCCTCATAAGATTCCTTCATTAACTGAATATTAACCAAAATATTCAAGTATATGGCCTATATATATACAAGGATTAGGGATAACCATATATTGAGTAAACAATATCCAACTCATATGGCCTATGGGTTTGTGGATGTTAAAGCTACTCTTTTATCCACTTTTGAATATCCAAAATACCTAGTTAGTATATATTGAATATGCATATTAACTCTTTGCTTTTAAGAACCATTATATCATGCTTGATCATCTCAATATGAAAATCACTTTTAGTGAATCATTTATGTTCTAGATAAGGATTACTATAGATTTATTTTTTTTGGCCTAGATTGACAAAAAATTACTTCAACTTGTGCATCCTTATTTTTCATCTAGGCTTCCTAGAATGATCTTTCTTTCTTGCTACCTATTTTTTCCTCGCAAGATTCCTCTTTTCTTTAGCACTTTTTCCCTACTTATATATAATATTACTTTAGAGAGAGAGAGAGAGGTTTTTGACTTCCACACAATCCTTATGGAGGATGTTTACATTATTGAAGCATGATGTAAAACCCTACCTTTTCGAATTTGAACCTTGGACCTTATATTTGGAGTTACAAAATATTCATTGTTAGACCCACTTGAGAGAAAGAGAGGATTGAAACATTTTAACCTTGGACCTTATATTTATAGTTACAAAGTCTTCATTGTTAGACCCACTTGAGAGAAAGAGAGGATTGAAACAAGTCCAATCCATATTATAAAATGATTGTATTATCATATTATACCTCATTTTTCAATTGGTTATATGGGATTGAAATGGTCCCACCTATGTTACATCATGACCATATAGTGGTATCACAATAGCTTAGTAATTATGCATGTATCGCTTGGCAATATTTGAACCTAAGTCTCCTTGAAAGTTGAGGAATATATCCGATTGAGCTAATGTCATTTAATGTATTATCACTTTTGTGATTCGGTTAGTGTGAGAAACCCCTACGACCAACACACAGGGCTACGCAGTTTCCTCCCAACCATGACCCTTCATAAAGCCAAGAGCTATACTTATCAATAGGGAATTAACACACAAGAACCACACACCCACCCCCTCACACACTCACCCATGTCGTAGTTTGAACTTTGGACCTCCCAAAAAAGAGCCAAGCCCCGAACCGTTGCATTGTCCCCCATAGGACTAAATTTTTTTTAGGTTAGTGTGAGAATGTTAGGATTCTACTCCTAACCACCACACTAATCACATTATTAGTTAATTATTTAATCACTCTCTCTTTCACAAAGGTTGTGACCTTTGATCACACCTTCACACTCGTAGAAATAGGCATTTCATTTGGTATAGTTGAGGCATCGAAGAATATAAATATTAATTAAATCTATTGTGGGTTCCTACCTTACAATCAAAAGTGATTCAATACAAAAGCGATTCTTAATAAAGGAACTAGGTTCCTTACATCTGGATTAGAGCTAGTTCAATCCAATTTTTTTTTCCCCACACAACCACCATCTCCACTTTACGTGCCACCTTGTCATAAGTGAGTACGGGTCTCCCTCACAGCATCGTATTCCTTTGTGATAACACAAACCGATAGCGGAATAAAAAATAGATCTCCACCATAATATAAATTGCCGATATCGGCTGTGAGTTCTGACACAGTGGTAGTGCAATAAGTGGACATAAACTCCAAAATATATATATATATATATATATATATTTTACAACAAACGAATAGGCTGTCATAGTCTCTTCGACGTCTACCTCACCAAAAGGACGAAATAGTAACCTAATCTGGCAGAAAAGAAAAGAGAGAAGTTATAAAAAATTTGGAAGTATGGCTGTTGAAGACTAGCAGAGTGATTCGACCAAGTGCAGATTAAAAAAATACATCAAATCTGAAGAAATCACGAAAAAATTGGTCACTTGCAGAGTGTTTTGGCAAAGACACAGGTTAACGGTGGAATCGTATAAAATTAAGGTTTAAAATAAATTTTACCCACCGATGGCTACGGTTTGCATCACTGGAAAACTTCGACATCGAAGAAAGGACGAAGGTCACAAGAAGTGGCAAAGGATATTGCGAAAGAGGTCTCGAAAGAGGTTTCAAAAGAAATGAAATAAGTGATGCAAGAAATAGCCGATGGAAGAATATATCACAACACCAACCTACTTTTGCTACTTAATCTTGCCCACCTACATCAAATCACATCAGTGAGGGTATATAAAATTCAGTTCCAAGATATCGCCAATCGCATCACAGGGTTGGACGAATCAGTCCTCATAAGTGGGTTCATTAATGTATTGAAAGAAGAAATTAGAGTGAATATCATGATGTACACTCCTCGCACCCTACAGGAAGCCATTGGATTAGCCTTGTTAGCCGACGATACATTCAATGTTCAACGTCAACATGCACCTATTGATAAATCAACATTCACACACACTATTCCAAAACACAAACCCTTGCCAGTTAAGTACCTTAGCCTACAAGAAATGGAGGAGCGATGAGCGAATGACCTCTGCTATACTTGTGATGAGCAATTTGGGCCCCTTCATTGTTGTGTGACACAAACATTGTATTTATTGAATATAGTTGATCCCTGTCACTCCATAGAGGAAGAAGGTGAGGAAGATGTGCACGACATGACCAAAGCACCTGATCATAACAATGAAGGAAATGAGGTCGATGTGCAAGAAGTGCTCGATGCACCATGAAAAGATGAGGTAGACATCCATGCAGTAAACAATGAAGGCAAGACATACACTCTCAAAGAACTACACACAAGTTCATCGCCAATAGTGAGTTCTCATCGTATAGGCAACCTGATTCAGAAAGGAGGCAAAAGAGTGAGTGCACCTTTATTTTCCATTCATTCTACACAAGAAGAATCGGCTAAAGTGGAAGCCTATCGTCATCACAATTATCCTAAGGAAGATTCTACTATTCTTTCTAGCAACCCCCCACTAATGTTTCGACCTTCAATATATCCTTGCCTTCGAAAAAGTGACATTAAAATAGTACAAGAACTTGCACAAATTCAACTGGGAAAACAAGCAACGAAGCTCCTTACTTTGAGCTTTGAGGACAAAGCTCTTTTTAAGGAAGGTGGCATGTTAGGATTCTACTCCTAACCACCACACTAATCACATTATTAGTTAATTATTTAGTCACTCTCTCTTTCACAAAGGTTGTGACCTTTGATCACACCTCCACACTCGTAGAAATAGGCATTTCATTTGGTATAGTTGAGTCATTGAAGAATATAAATATTAATTAAATATATCGTGGGTTCCTACCTTACAATCAAAATCGATTCAATACAAAAGCGATTCTTAATAAAGGAATTAGGTTCCTTACAGAGAAACCCCTATGAAAAATGCATAGGGCTGAGCAGTCTCCTCCCAACCATGACTCCTCGTAAAGTTGAGAGATATGCTTATCAATAGGGAATTTAACACACAAACTTTATGTCCCCCTTTACATCATAGAGATTCAAACCATGGACCTCTTGTTCAATAGGGCTAGACTCACCTTCTCCACTTGCGCTACAAAGAATGACCAAATTTTAGATTAGTGTGAGAAACCCTTATGACCAACGCATAGGGCTGAGTATTATCCTCCCAACCATGACCCCTCATAAAGCCGAGAGCTATTCTTATCAATAGGGAATTTAACACACAACCTTTTTGTCCTCCTTTGCATCGTAGAGGTTCAAACCGTGGACCTCCTATTTGATAGGGCCAGGCTCGCATTCTCCACTTGTGCTACAAATATGGACAAACCTTATGTTAAGAAAAATTGTTCCCCATGTCCCCCGGGGGCTAGGAATTTCCTTTCCATGAGACCTATCCCATCCAGGTATACCCCTCAGGCTAAATGGGGGGTTTTTTGTGTATTCGGTGTAGGCCGCCAGGATTGAACCCCGGATCTCCTTTCGAGGATTGAAAGAACTTGCCAATAAGGTACCTGGTGTGGATATGTATTATCATATTTTATTAATGAACTATATTGTTGAAATATTATAATATAACCTATTATCATACAAATGGAAATTAATCCCTAGTGAAATTTTATACGTTAATAATTGGATAAAACTCATTTAAAATGATAATACATATTTGGATATATAAAATATTGCCATAAATTTATTTTTTATTAACCTCCATGCGTTCTCATGGCTTTATAATATAGTTGTGTATAGATTGAAACCTTCACTTAATGTGTAAAACTATTCATCCAACCACTTCCTCCACATCCATATTCTTTTAGTTTAGAGGATGCATGTGTATTAAAACTCTAACTTACAATACAAAAATATTCACTTTTTTTTTTGGGATTTAGGTAGTGTGATAAACCCCTAAGACCGATCCATAGGTTGAGTAGTCTCCTCCCAGCCATGACCTCTCATAAAATCGAGTTGTACTTTTATCAATAGCGAATTAACACAACCACACACACATCATGGTTTGAACCTTAGACCTCTCAAAGAAAAGCATAGAGGTATTAACTTGAAATGAAATTCTAATCATGGAATATGCCACTAGACTTGCACTGTTCCTCGGGACCTTCACCCTATTATTTTACCCAAATGCTTTACATGCATTTTATAAATATGTCTCTTAAATATTTTAAATGGTCATATATGATTGAAACATACCCATACACATTTTAATCATGTTATTATGATATTACAAAAAACCACAATGGTATTAGGCAATTGTGCATATATTGTTTGGTAAAATTTGAACATCTATAAAATTGAAACCTAGATCTATGGTGTGAAACTCCTTATTGGAACCTAAATCTATGGTATGAAACTTGTTGCTTCTTTTCCTTTATCCAAAGACAAAATTTTTAAACTTCCTTCATTCATGAAATTAAAACTTTAACTTATAACTGAAATTATTTCATTACATCATTGATTGTAGATTTTATAATGAACTAAACGTCTAAAATAGACCATAAGGTCTTGGTAGAGTTAAAAATGTCAAAATTTTAAGTCTTATAATCTTAAGTCCTTGTCTATATGTATAATATCTAAAAATATATATAATATAAAAATATTTAACCTATTATAAAGTTTATCATCAATACAAATATAATATTTTTTATACTTTAAATATAATATATATTATTATATTTCATATTTATAAAACATTTAAAACCCTCTTTAAACCATATATAAAATTATATTTCATACTTATAGAATATTTAAGACTCTATTTAACTAAACAAACACTATAAAAAACCCAATTTCGATTCATGGAGAAAGTGGACCCAATATATTCCAACTGTCTGCTTTGACTGATATCACTTTCACACTCTAAGTTGCTTGCCTTCAGGTTTAGTGAACTCACCCATGTCTGGGCCTTATTTTATTGATCTAATGGTTATGATTTTAACCTCTCCCTCAAAATTATTGGCATGTAACCCTACAAATTAGGGCAAAAATCTAATCAATACCTCTGCCTTACCAACAACTCGCGACACGTAAACACACACATCGAAAACCCTAATGTAGGAAGTCGCACATGTCGAGGAGATCCATTTCCTTGACATGTGCAGCTTACATTGCTCAAACATTCTACCTAAATTATGAAGAGAGATAAAGAAAGAGGACCTCCTCTAGAGCTATTGAAGAACTCGTTAGGTTCTCCATTGAGGATGAAAAAATGTTGCTATCCAAATACAATTATAGAACCAATATCTCCATTTTTTTCCAAAGCCAAATCTTTCAAAAAATTTATTAAGAAGATCTAGGAGACAAAATCATATACCCTAGCCATATCCAATTTGAAGAACATTTCCTCTTTGTTTCTAGTAGTAAATAAATGGGCTTCTTTGTGAACCATGATGATTCCATCAAGGATTTTTCTACCTTCCATGAAGTTGCCTTAAAGGTTCAAAATGAGTCAAGAGCATATCCTTAAATCCGAGAGAAAATGTTTTGGTGATTATATTTTAAGTTGTATTACATAAATTTATCGGTATTAATATTACCATTCTTCTAGCCTAATATTTTTTAGGGATTAGAACAAGATTGGTGGTATTCAATTTATTTAATATTCAATGATTTTTTTGGGAATATTTCACTGATACTATTACATCATCTCTTATGATATCCCAAAACTATTAGAAAAAGATGGCTTGAAATCCATCCGAACCTAGAGCTTTATCCCCTTCCATAAAAAAAGCCACTTCTATAATCTCTTTTTTATAAAGGAGACATTTAACTTCCTATTCAAGTTTGGGACAATTATTTTAGGGGTGTTATCTAAAATTTTAGATTCTTCTCGATTCTTATCCTCTTCCTCATTTAAAAGGATATTTTAAAATATTGAATATCTTGTATTTCTATATTTTTTCTTCCTGAAGTACCCTACCATCCTCTACAACCATATCCCTCACAGAGTTTCAAGATTCATTTCTTAATATTGAGATATGAAAGAACTTAGTATTCTTGTCCCCTTCCTATAGCCAGGTGGTTCTAGCTCTTTGTCTCCAATATATTTCTTCCTTCTTCAGAGTATTGTGGAATTTTGATAAATAGTGCCTTTCCTCTTCTATTAATTATATTGTCTAACCCTATTGAGCCATTCTATATTCCACATCCATAAATATATGCCATGGTTGTTTTTTCCTTCTAAAGATATTACCAAAGGTTTGTTTGCTTATTCTTTAAATTTCTTTCCAATTTATACATGTTAGATCCTTCCACTAGATATTGGCACCATTCCTTTATTTCATCATATAGGCCTTCATGTTATAACCACATAATTTTAAATTGAAATGGTCTAATCCTATTAATTCTAGTCCCCCAATTCATTTTTAAGTAAGGGGTTATGGTCAAAACCAATTCGAGGAAGGTCTTTTAGCTAAAATTTGATCCCTTCTTAATACCATTCACTAGAAACTAACAATCTATTTGACCTAACTTAAATGGTTTATTTTCCAATTCTCCTATTTTTCTAAGTGAAATTTGATCCTTGAAGCTCAATGTCAAGAAGACCCACCTTTATTACGGTCTCCAAATTCTACCATTCCTTATGAAAAGGATTGGTTTCCTCTTTTTTCTTAATTAGAGATAGAGTAGTATCAAAGTCTCCCACTATCATCCATTTCTTGTATTTTAGAATATTACCTATATATTTTAATTCTTTCTATAAGATATTTCTTCCCCTAACCATGGTAAGGGCATATACATTCATTAAAAAAGTGGTTTGATTGCTTTTTTTAAGGGTGATCATGATAGTCATATGAAAAAGGTTTTTTGAAATGACCTAGGACTCCAAAATATCCTTGTACAAGAGAGAGATAATAACTCATGATGTCCTTCTAGAGATAACATTTGCAAATCCTACTTGATTCCAAATAATGTCTTGATTTTCTAATTTCCACCTCATCTAGTTTCATTTCTTATAATGGTAGAATTTGTGGCTAATGATCCACTCTCAAGGATTTAACCAGTTTTTTTCTAGTAGTATTAATTCCCTTATAATTCAAGCTAATGAATCTCATTTTTTAGTATATTATGTGTTGGAAATTTGAGGTATTTTATGTTTTCATTGATGTCACATGGATAATTGATGTCACATTGAGTTTTGGTGGCAAAAGCACTTCATAGATAATCATCTATGATATTTCGGAGAGCATGGATATATACAAGGTTTTTATGAAAACCAAGGCAAGAAAAATAAAAGGTTTTATTTAAAACCATGGCGGGCTTATGTGGAAAGGGCTTTTCTTAAAAGCCAAGGTGGAATTTTATTTCATTGAAAAAGGACCTCCGGTGATGAAGATATTAAAGTTTAAAGTTTAATTTTAAATTAATGGAGGGCCGACCTATGTGCAATTAATGGAGGTTGGCATATATATACATGTAAAGGTTTCAATTTATTTAGGAAATGGGACATATTATATATCGTCGGAAAGCTTATTTCGAGGGCTATTTGACCAACTTATTTAGAATGAGAAATAAGGTGAGAGATATTTCTGATTTTGCAAAGGGGTTCCAAAAGTGAAGTTTGCCTTGTTCTTTTTCAAGAGGATTAATTCTTTCATGAGGTGACAAGGTATGCAATATTGTGATTTATTTTATTTTATGGTATAAGTAGTTTTGGGAGTGAAAATATTATGAAATATTTTGATTTATTTTATTTTTTGGTACAAGTGGTTTTAGGAGAGATAAGGAAGTTGTGCAATTAAAGGCCTTGGTGATGATTATTGAAAAGTGGAGTAATGTTGATTATTTTGTGATCTAATAACCCTTGTGAAGATTGGCAAAATAATTTTGTGATTGTGGTAGATTTACAAAGAGGTTTTTTTATCTTCATAAAAGGTATGGGCACATTCTTCTATTGATTGTTTATGGTGGTTGATTTTTGAAATATCATTGGAGGGAAAATGATTGTTTGTGGTTTCATTTTTTGAAAGTGGTTGATTGAATGTTTCAAGGTTTTATAAGTTGATATTTGTGTTTAAAATTTGTTGTATAAGCATAGTTGTTGAAGCCCATTGGTTTTAAAATAACTTGAGTTAGAAAAGAACATGAGTATCATTGTTATGTGAGATTTGTGGTTGAGCATTGTTGGAAACATTTGATTTGGTTGATACATACTTGGACTAGGGTTGTGTGAGAAAGAGTTATCCCTTGTGATGATTGGTTGAGTTGAGTTGATTGAGCCTAGTCAAGTGATATGTGAAGTGATTGTTCAAGTTCTATGTAACAAACTATTCCATTATTCTATGTTGATTTAAGATTAGGGTTAGAACATATTGAGTCTCTAAAAATTCTCCTTATGGTTCTATAAGACTTGAGTTGAGTTGAGGTTGACTTGAATTGATTTGAGGTTGACTTGAATTGAGTTGAGGTTGATTTGAGTTGAGATTGATATTAGAACATATTGAGTCTCTAACAATTCTCTTTATGCTTCTATGAGTTGATTTGAGTTGAGTTGAGTTGAGATTGAGATTAGAACATATTGAGTCTCTAAAAATTATCTTTATGCTTCTATGAGTTGAGTTGAGTTGATATCATTGTGGATAATTATTGTCATCCATTGAAGAGTACATTGTCATTCATTGTTGAGTTCATATTTGAGCTTTGCATTGATATATTTGTGGATGAGTTTTGAGTACTACTTGAGCATGATTGGTTGAGCCTTTGAGAAGGCTTTTGAGATAGATTTTAGGATAAATTTGTGGAAGTTTTGTGCATGATTTATTGAGCCTTTGAGAAGGCCTTTGGGACAAAGTTGAGGATAGTGTTGGGACAAATTTGTGGACAATTTTGGGCAAGTTCTTGGTGATATTTCTAGAGTAGATTTGGACAAGTTCTATGTGAGCTTGTTAAGTAGATTCTATGTGAGCCTATTGAGCAGGTTCTTAGTGAGCCTATTGATAGAGCTTTGGAGGTGACAGAGTATAGAGGATAAAGTATTAGTGGATAGAGATCTAGCAGCCAACACAGTTGAAGACAAATCTGAGTGAGGAGTCTTCAAGTGGAGAGAGGTCCACCAATTAGTGCAACAGAGAGACAGAGTCTTCTAGAAGATCACATAGCCAGAGTAGAAGGGGAAAGAGTTCTCTTGTGGAAGAGATCCATGAACTTGAGATTAGGGGATCAACATCTCCTTTGGACAAAGATCCATAAATATTGTAATTGGGAGTGATTCCCAAAGAGATTGATTGAGAAATTTTTAGTAAAATATTTTCTCCGTGGAGTAGCCCATATTGGGTGAACCACGTAAATTGTGGTGTCTCTATTGTGTATGGTTTCTGTGCATTGCTTTGATTACTACTATTGATACTACTATATTTACACAACATAATATTGATTTGGAAGAAAAAGTAAAAAGTGGTCTTATACTATTCACCTCCCCTCTCAGTATAAGCTTGTGTTCTTCAATTGGTATCAAAGAAAGTTCCTTCAAAAAGGCTAACAGCTTAAGGGAAGATTCTACAAGAACACAGATGGCTTCATAGAATGGATTATATACAAATAAGGCTCCATTGTTTGATGGTAACAATTATGCTTTTTGGAGCATGAGGATGAAGAACTATTTGATATCACAAGGATATGAGGTATGTCAGATGGTTGAAAAAGAGTATAAGGTTGAAGGTGATCCTGAGGAAGATAAGACTACCAAGAAATTGGTTGAGATAAATGCAAGAGCAATGAATTATATTTTGAGTTGGCTACGTGAGATAAATTTTGCAAAGGTCATGGTATGTACTTCAGCTAATGAGATGTGGACCAAGTTGAGGAATACTTATGAAGGAGATTCCAAGGTAAAGTTGGAAAATAAATCTTACTACATTGTAGAAGCAAGTGATAATTCAGATTACAGTGATAAATATCAGTCAGATGAAGAAGAATGTACATTCTTTGGAATAAATGAAGAAAAACAAGAACATCTATTTCTAGGTATTGAAGTTAAAGAAGAGGATAAATGTATTGAATAAATACATGAAGAGTTTGCCACAACCATTGAGCAAGCAGATAGGTACAAGAAAGGTCTAAGAATACTAAAATGCTTCATACGTAGAGATTTTGGGCATATAGATGATGATTGCACATACTACAACAATTGCAACAAGGAAAGTTTATTTTAAGAAGAAAGCAATAGTTCTAGTGACAATTCCAGCAACAGTGATGATGAAGAAGAGAATTCCACAAAACAAGAAAATAAAATCAGGAGGTTGAAAAAGAAAATTAAGAGGCTTGAAAATAAGGTTCAAGAAAATAAAAAAGTCAATATGATGCTTAATCAACACATTCAAGATTTTGAAAAAGAGCTTCAGGAATCAAAAGAGTTTGGCATCACTATTTCTAAGAAACTAAAGGAGAGGAAAGAAATATGTGATCAGTTAGAAGAATAAGATCAGAAAATTTTGGGGACCTACATAAATGAGTTAGCACAATTTCAAAGAAATTTAAAAACACTAGATAATTTTTTGGATTTACAATGAGATCCATTTATAAAGAGAGGGCTTGGTTATGAAGAAGGGAAACCAAAAATAAGTACACAAGGTCCCATATTTGCATCAAGAGGTTTCATTTCAGAAATCTA
This sequence comes from Wollemia nobilis, assembly GCA_028583015.1. Classification (NCBI taxonomy): domain Eukaryota; kingdom Viridiplantae; phylum Streptophyta; class Pinopsida; order Araucariales; family Araucariaceae; genus Wollemia; species Wollemia nobilis. Next base: position 1,829,071 of record JAQPPZ010002630.1, read on the forward strand.
TAAGGAAGAACCAGTTCTCAAATAAAAAGAAGTAGTAGAAATGGATACTTGCATTTCAGAGGCTATAGATATGTGTGCCAATTTGTTACTTAACACAAATGAAGAAAAATAAGAGGGAGATTCCAAAGCACCAAAATTTTCATATTTTATGTTTGGGGAATCACACTCAAAAGGAAAAGAAGTTCTAAAGAACCTAAGATTTGTGAGGAAAGTTCCAAAGTTCCTATGGCTCTAAATATTCAGTTTGGTTCTTATTTTGAGATAGGTGAATCAAGATCAAAGGGAAAATAAATTCTTGAAGAAAAAGGCGAGGAAGAAACTAAGGAAGAGGTTTTAGATGCTACAAAGAAGGTTCAAGAATGCAATGCATAAGTTTAAGATGATCATAAGGATAATGGTCAAGAAAGGTATGAGGAACCAAGGCATGAACAAAAGGCTTTTCAAGGATATTGTTTTTCTTGTAATGGATTTGGACACAGGGATATACATTACAAGATCCATGGATCAAAGAAGTTTTATTTTGCTAGAAGAAACTTCAAAGGAAGAAGGTATGGTTTTCAGGGACATTGCTTCTCATGTAACATGATTGGTCATAAATATTTTCAGTGCAAAGGAAATGAGCAACATGGTTTTGGTTTTAGAGCTACACAATTCAGAAGTCATGGTAATAATGGTCATGAAAACAGAGCTTCAAAATACAGGGTTTAGAAAAGGAATGGATATGGAAATTACTTCAAGAAATAATTTAGGACATGGGCACCATCCAAAGACTACAATATCAAGCATTTTAATTGTAATAACTTTGGGCATATTGCAAGATGGTGTAGGACTCAATTCCAAACAGGTTCAAGGCAAGAAGGTCAAACATGTTCAAGACAAGAAGATCAAGTAATTCATAAAGAGAAGGATATCAGAAAAACATGGAAGGAAGTTGATAGAGGAAAGAATCAATGTAATATGGAAGTAAAGGTACTACCACCCCAAAATTAATAACCTCAATAGAGAAGGTGGTGAGGGAGCTATGCTTAAGAGTCATATATTTTAGCCCCATAGGTGTCCCTTTTTCCATTGATGTCAAAGGGGGAGAGATTTGAGTAAGGGGGAGAGCATTGAGTTAGGGGGAGCAGCCTCCAAAGAGAGCATTGAGTTAGGGGGAGCAGCCTCCAAAGAGAGCATTGAGTTAGGGGGAGTATCCTCCAAAGATATTATTGAGTCAGGGAGGGCAGCTTTGATTCTCAGAGATGGTTTTTGCAGTGATTGTGGTTTTTGCTTTAGAGGTGTTGCCATCAATGACAAAGGGGGATATTGTTGGAAATTTGAGTTAATTTGAGTCATTTTATGTTGTCATTGATGTCACATTGAGTTTTGGTGGCAAAATAACTTCATAGGTAATCATCTATGATATTTCGGAGAGCATGGATATATACAAAGTTTTATAAAAACTAAGGCAAGCAAAATAAAATGTTTTATTTAAAACCATAGTGGGCTTATGTGGAAAGGACTTTTCTTAAAATCCAAGATGGAATTTTGTTTCATTGAAAAAGGATCTTCGGTGATGAAGATATTAAAGTTTAAAGTTTAAGTTTAAATTAATGGATGGCCGACCTATGTGCAATTAATGGAGGTTGGCATATATATACATGTAAAGGTTTCAATTTATTTAGGAAAGGGGGCATATTATATATTGTTAGAAAGCTTATTTCGAGGGTTATTTTAATAACTTATTTAGAAGGATAAATAAGGTGTGCATAAAGAGATATTTCTGATTTTGCAAAGGGGTTCCAAAATTGAAGTTTGCCTTGTTCTTTTTCAAGAGGATTAATTATTTCATGAGGTGACAAGATATGCAATATTGTGATTTATTTTATTTTATGGTATAATTGGTTTTGGGAGTGAAAATGTTATGAAATGTTTTGATTTATTTTATTTTATGGTACAAGTGGTTTTAGGAGAGATAAGGAAGTTGTGCAATTAACATAACATGAGTATCATTGTTATGTGAGATTTATGGTTGAGCATTGTGAGAAACATTTGAGTTGGTTGATAAATACTTGGACTAGGGTTGTGTGAGAAAGAGTTGTCCCTTGTGATGATTGGTTGAGTTGAGTTTATTAAGCCTAGTCAAGTGATGTGTGAAGTGATTGTTCAAGTTCTATGAAATAAACTATTCCATCATTCTATGTAGATTTGAGATTAAGGTTAGAACATATTGAGTCTATAACAATTCTCTTTATGGTTCTATAAGACTTGAGTTGAGTTGAGGTTGACTTGAATTGAGTTGAGATTGATTTGATTTGAGATTGAGATTAGAACATATTGAGTCTCTAAAAATTCTCTTTATGCTTCTATGAGTTGATTTGAGTTGAGTTGAGTTGAGATTGATATTAGAACATATTGAGTCTCTAACAATTCTCTTTATGCTTCTATGAGTTGAGTTGAGTTGAGATCATTGTGGATCATTGTTGTCATCCATTGAAGAGTACATTGCCATTCATTGTTGAGTTCATATTTGAGCTTTACCTTGATATATTTGTGGATGAGTTTTGAGTACTACTTGAGCATGATTGTTTGAGCCTTTGAGAAGGCTTTTGGGATAGATTTTTGGACAAATTTGTGGAAGTTTTATGCATGATTGATTGAGCCTTTGAGAAGGAATTTGGGACAAATTTGAGGATAATTTTGGGACATATTTGTGGATAGTTTTGGGCAAGTTCTTGGTGAGATTTCTAGATCAAATTTGGACAAGTTCTGTGTGAGCTTGTTATTCAGTTTTAGACAAGTTTTGTGTGAGCTTGTTATTCAGTTTTGGACAAGTTATGTGTGAGCTTTTTAATTAGGTTCTGTGTGAGCCTATTGAGTAGGTTCTTAGTGAGCCTATTGACAAATATTTTGAGGTGACAGAGTATAGAGGACAAATTATCAGTGGATAGAGATCCAGCAACCATCATAGTTGAAAATAGATCTGAGTGAGGAGTCTTCAAGTGGAGAGAGGTCCACCAGTTAGTGCAATAGAGAGACAAAGTATTCTAGAAGATCATATAGCCAGAGTAGAAGGGGAAAGAGTTCTCCTGTGGAAGAGATCCATGAACTTGAGATTAGGGGATCAACATCTCCTTTGGACATATATCCATAAACATTGTAATTGGGAGTGATTCCCAAAGAGATTGATTGAGAAATTTTTAGTAAAATATTTTCTCCATGGAGTATCCCACATTGGATGAACCACGTAAATTGTGGTGTCTCTATTGTGTATGGTTTCTGTGCATTGCTTTGATTACTACTATTGATACTACTATATTTACACAACATAATATTGATTTGGAAGAAAATGTAAAAAGTGGTCTTATACTGTTCATCCCCCCTCTCAGTATAAGCTTATGTTCTTCATTATGTGTGGATACACCCATACTTAGTAGGTTTCTATGCTTACCCTCTTTTATTTATTGTTTTGTCTCTTTACTTAATATTTCTAGACTCCAAGTCCTCCCTCTTAGTCTATTTTGATTTGCTCCAATTTCTTTCATTTCCTTTGGATTTTACTAAGTTTTAAATTGGTTGTTAACCAATCCTATTTCTTTCTTGAAGTCCCTTTCAATGTTTTCGTTGGGGGTTATCCTCTCTTCTTGGTTTATTTTACTTGATATTGATGGGATGTCCTTAGGTGAGTTTAGTTTTAGTTCTTAACTAGGTGTTATCTCACCTCTAATGCCATGATACTTAGGTATTGAGAAAATGGATTTTCTATCATCTAGTGGGTTAAGGGAGCTTTTCATGATAATCCCCTAAGTTCCCTAAAATTGGGTTTTTGGCACCACTTTAGTTTCTTGGTCCATCATATTAATTTTCCCTATTGATACACCACAAGTGTGGTTTTAATTTGTGAACCTAATTTGCTATACTGTTCACCCTCCCATCTTAGTATAAGCTTGTGTTCTTCAATTGGTATCATATTTTGTTCCTTTGAAAAGGCTAGCAACTTGAGGGCAGATTCTACAAAAACATAAATGGCTTCACATAATGGATCATCTATAAGTAAGACTCCACTGTTTGATGGTAACAATTATGCTTTATGTAGCATGAGAATGAAGAACTACTTGATATCACAAGGATATGAGGTATGGCATATGGTTGCAAAAGAGTACAAGGTTGAAGGTGATCCTCAGACAGATGAAAGTATCAGGAAATTAGTTGAGATCAATGCAAAGACAATGAATTGTATTTTGAGTGGGCTACGTGAGACAAATTTTGCAAAATTCATGGTATGTAATTCATCTAATGAAATGTGGACCAAGTTGCGGAATACCTATGAGGATATTCCAAGGTAAAGTTGGCAAAACTACAAACTCATAGAAGAATATTTGAGGAATTGAAAATGGAAGATTCTGAAGATATTACAAAGTTTTTACTTAGAGTTGATGAGATTTCTAACATCATGAGAGGCCTAGGATTTGAGATGAAAGAATCGGATGTTACTCAAAATGTTTTGAGATCACTTCCCATGAAGTATGATGCAAAGGTTTTAGCGATAGAAGAAAAAATGGATATTGACAAGCTAACAATGGAAGAACTACAAGGAACTCTCATAGATTATGAGATGAGGATAGATAAGCATCAGGATCCAATGAAATAAATTGCATTCAAGGCTTCAAAGAAAAATAAAGGGAAAGATCCAGAGATAGATAGAGATTCAGATAATGATGAGGAAGCTAACTTCATCAAAAGGAAAAAAGACTCAAGGAATTACATGGATATGAAGAAATTCAAATGCTACAAGTGTGGTGATTATGATCACTATGCAAACAAGTGTCCACATGAAGAAAATAGTTATGATGTAAAATAGGGTCATAGAAGAAAAGAAGAAGGAAAGCATAAGCATGACAAATATGACAGGTACAAGCAAATCAAGCATGAGAAGAAGAAAAGTTTTCGTAAGATAAATAAAACTTTCTACATTGAAGAAGCAAATGATAGCTCATATCATAGCGATAGAGACAAGTCAGATGATGAAAAGGAAGAACATCTATTCTTAGGAATATAAGGTGAAAGAGAAAAATGCTTTGTGTGTGGTCAAAGAGATCACATATCAGGATATTGCAATGGCTTCAGTGATAGTGAAGATGAAATGACACATCAAGGAAACAGGTATGGTCAAATAATTCATGAGAGTTTGTTTTCTATAGAAGATGATAATGATATTAGTGGCCAGTCAGATGAAGAAGAATGTACATTCTATGGAATAAGTAAAGAAAGACAAGAATACCTACTTCAATACCTAGAGTAGGTATTGAAGTAGGTATTCTTTCTAATATCTATCGAAGAACGACATGAAGAACTTGCTATAGCCATTGAACAAGCAAATAGGTAGAAGATGGGTCTAGGAATACTAAATTCTTCATATACGAAGACTTTGGGAATTTAGATGATGACTTTACCTACTACAACACTTACGATAAGAAAATTTTATTTATGGAAGAAGAAAGCAAGCAGTTCCAGCAATAGTTCTAGCAGCAGTTCTAGTGATAGTGATGATGAAGAAGTCTCACTTTTGGTAATAGAAAAATAAGAGGATGAGCCAAGAAAACAAAAATCAGAAGTCAAAAGGCTAAAAGAAGAAATCAGGAATCTTGAAAACAAGATTCGAACAGATGTCAAAATTAGAGAAGAACAACTTCAGACAATCAGTGATCTAAGATATGAGCTTCAATATGTAAAAAGGATAGAGGAAAGGATGAATGAAGAACTAAGGGTAATGACGGTAAGACATGACATATTATATGAAAAGATTCAAAAAGGAGTGGAAACATATTTTAAGGTTGTATCTCATTTCCAAGAAAAGTCACACTCAAAAGGAAAGGAAGTTATAAAATATGAAAGCAAGGAAGAACCTAAGATTCATGAAGAAAGTTCCAAAGCTCCTATGGCTCCAAATATCCATTTTGGATCTTGTTTTGAGATAGGTGAATCAAGTTCAAGAGGCAAAAAAATTCTTGAAGAAGAAAGCAAGGAAGAAGTTAAGGAAGAATATTTAGATACTACAAGGAAGGATCAAAGATACAATGCACAAGTCAAAGATGATCACAAGGATAATGGTGAAGAAAGGTATGAGGAACCAAGGCATGAACAAAGGGCTTTTCAAGAATATTATTTTTCTTGTAATGTATTTGGACACAGGGCTATACACTGCAGGGTCTATGGATCAAAGAAGTTTGATTTTGCTAGAAGGAAATTCAAAGGAAGAAGGTATGTTTTTCAAGGACACTACTTATGCAAAAAGATTGGTCATAGAGCTTCTAAGTGCAAATAAAATGAGCAACATGGTTTTGGTATTAGAGCTACACAATTCAAAGGTTATGGTCATAATGATTATGAAACCAAAACCTCACAATACAGGGTTCAAGAAAGGAATGAATATGGAAATGATTTCAAGAAAGAATTTAGAACATGGGCACCATCCAAAGGCTACAATATCAACTGTTTTAATTGCAATAACTTTGGACATATTGCAAAATTGTGTAGGACTCAATTCCAAATAGGTTCAAGGCAAGAAGTTCAAGCAGTCTCAAGGCAAGAAGGTCAAACAGGTTCAAGATAAGAAGATCAAGTAACTCATCAAGAAAAGGATATCAAAAAGAAGTGGAAGGAAGTTGACAAAGGAAAGGAATAATGTAATATGGGAGTAAAAAAACTCCCACCCCAAAATTAATCACCTCAAAAGAGAAGGTGGTGGGGGGATAAGCTTAAGAGTCATATATTTTAGCCCCATAGGTGTCCCTTTTTACCATTGATGTCAAAGGGGAGAGATTTGAGTAAGGGGGAGAGCATTAAGTTAGGGGGAGAAGCCTCCAAAGAGAGCATTGAGATAGGAGGAGCAGCCTCCATAGAGAGTATTGAGTCAGGGGGAGCAGCTTTGATTCTCAGAGATGATTTTTGTATTGATTGTGGTGTTTTGCATTAGAGGTGTTGCCATCAATGACAAAGAGGGAGATTATTGGTAATTTGAGTTATTTTGTGTTGTCATTGATGTCACATGGATCACATTGAGTTTTGGTGGAAAAAGCACTTCATAAATATTCATTTATGATATTTTGGAGAGCATGGATATATACAAGATTTTGTGGCAAAAGAGGCATATAATATTTAATTTTTAAATATTATATTAATGGTTGTTATTAAAACCGACGAAAAGGTTTTTTAATTATACCAATGGAAAGGGTTTTTATTAAAACCATTGGAAATTTTTTTTTATTAAAACCAATGTGCTAAGACATCTCCAAAAGATGATGGATGAAAAGTTTTTTCAATAAAACCTAGGAGCAAAAAGTTTCATGGCAAAATTCAAAAGAACGAAGGAGATATCCCAATTCAAAGATAAGAGATGAATTATTAAATATTTATTTAATAATTATAAGGTCTAAAGTTTAATTAAATTATCCACCGACATGCAAAGGTTAGGATGGCAAATCAAAGTTTGCCGACGTCACTCGAAGGCATTGAAAGACATATAAATCAAAGAATACTTTGGCTATTTCATTGTGGAGATAGGAGAATAATCAGCGCATGAGAGAGAGTCGTCGAAGGGAGGCAATGTAGAGGAAAAATGAAATATTGAACTCAAGGGCAAAGATAAAATTAGAAGTTGTCAGAACTGACATCACACTAGACAACATAGCGTAGTTGGCAGGGCATCATCTTTGCATAGGAGAGGTCTGTGTTCGAATCTCACTAGGAGAAAAGTTTTTTGTGAGATATTGATTTTATTTTGACAGCCAAGTGCAGAGATTAAAGGAAGTGTTTGGGAATAAATCCCAACATGGGCCAGCACTCACGTGGTAAGCACTTCACAGCGCAAGCAAGGAGGAACAGAGTTCGACTCCCGCGAAGGTGTGAAGGCGCATTGATTTTTAGGAAAAACGTTGACGATCATGATGATGGTTAAGGCACATTGATTTTTGGCAAAGATATTAACATTTTTAAAGATTGCAGAGGCTACGAACTTCATAAAAAGGTATTTATCTCTAGCACATGGTAATAGTTGATATTTTTAAAGTTGTGGTGCATTAAACTATTTTTTTCCAAAATTAGGGAGTCATAAGGTATTTGTTCAAAATAAATGATTTTTGTGTGTGCTTAGGGAGATATAAGGTGTTGAGATATTATTTGTTATTGCTATGTGTATTTAGGGAGTTATAAGGTGCTGAATTAAATAAATGAAAATTATTGTGTGTTCTTGTGGAGTTATAATGTGTGAAAACAAATAAATAAAAGCATAGGTGCTTGTTGTTTATGTCAATGAAATTAGGGAGTTATAAGGTAGTAAAGTGTTGAACATGTATATGTCCTAGTGCATGGTTTGATTATGAAATAAAACTAGGAACTTGAGACCTAGTTAATTGCTACCTTGAGTTAGAAGATAAATTGCTCGATTATGTGCCTTGACTATTGAGAGGAAGTGGATGGATTAGAAAATCAATTTTATGGATAAAATTGATGCTTGAGTTCATAATTTCTTTAGTGGAGTTAATTGAGAGTATTTCCACTATTGATGAGGTTTTTGCTATTACTTTGAGGAGAGTATTATTGGTTACTTGTTGAGTACATTGCCTCTATTTGAGACCATTAAGGAGATCATTTTCTAGTCACTTGTGGATACATTTATCTTTAATTTGAGGAGATCATTGTTGGCTATTTGAGAGCTCTTTGCTTGAGGGAGTTGTGCTTGTTTATTGAGAGCTTATTGACATTGCATGAGGAAGATATTATTGAGAACCTATTGCTATTACTTGTGGAGATTGTCCTTGGTTGGTTGAATTCGTCATTGTTATTGCTTTGAGAGGTTTTCATTAGAGAGCTCATTTTCCATACATTTGAGAGTATATTGTTGAGCATTGTTGTCATCCATTTGAGAGAGTATTTGTCATACATTGTTGAGATCATTGTGGATCATTGTTGTCATCCATTAAAGAGTACATTTTCATTCATTTTTGAGTTCATCATTAGCCTTGCCTTCGTTGATTTGTGGTTGAGCCTTTGAGAAGGCTTTTGGGACAGAATTTTTGGACAGATTTGAGACAACTTTTGTGCATGATTGATTGAGCCTTTGAGAAGGCTTTTGGGATAGAATTTATGGACAGATTTGAGATACATTTTATGCATGATTTGTTGAGTCTTTGAGAAGGCTTTGAGGACAGATTTGGGAAAGCATTTGAGCATCATTGCTTGAGCCTTTTTGTGAAGGCTTTGAGGACAGATTTGGGACAACATTTGAGCATCATTGCTTGAGCCTTTTTGTGAAGGCTTTGAGGACATATTTGGGACAAAATTTGAGCATCATTGCTTGAGACTTTTGTGAAGGATTTGAGGATATATTTGGGACAACATATGAGTAGGATTGTTTGAGCCTTATGAGAAGGCATTGAGGAAGATCTATGAGCAATGAAAGAGATAGAACAAAAATGAAAAAACTCATCAACACCAGTTTCCTAGCTGAGCAGATCAATGGATTGCCTAGCTGAGTAGATCAGTGGATAGCCTAGCTTAGCAGATCAATGGATAGCCAAGATGAGTAGATCAGTGGATTGCCTAGCTGAGTAGTTCAGTGGATAGCATGGCTAAGCAGATCAGTGGATAGCTTAGCTGAGCAAATCAGTGGATTGCCTAGCTGAGCAGATCAGTGGATAGCCTAGTTGAGCAGATCAGTGGATTGCCTAGCTAAGAAGATCAATGGATAGCCTAGCTGAGTAGATCAGTGGAGAGCCTAGCTGAGTAGATCAATGGAGCCCACTTGAGTAGATTAGGACAACCTAGCTTTGAGCAGATCAAAGTAATCATTTGTATTGGGATAAGGATCCCTATTTCTTTGTGAAATATTATAAGGATATTATCTTGTGGACTACCCCACATTGGGGGAACCACATTAAATCTTGTGTCTCAATTGTGTGTGGTGATTTTTACACTTGCTTATTATTGCTATCTATGTTATTAATGCACACTGATGTATTTGGTAATTACAATTGAGGACACTAATCGATATTGGTTTGGAAAGAAATTAAAAAGTGGGCGCTATACCGTTCAACCCCCCTCTTAGTATAATCTTGTGTTCTTCAAACCCATTCCTTTCTAGATAATTTTTTAACTTTCTAATCTTGTGCCTAAATCTCTCATCTTGTGCTAGAAACTGCCTTATTTTCTATTTTTTCTTTATCTTCATCTAGGAAAAAACTGTGGACTTGTGATTTTAGGTATTTTCTCCTTGATATTTCTTGCTCTATAATTCAACCATCATTATCACTTAATATTGAGTCTTCAACCAAGTTTACTTTCTTTTTTGAGACTCTCTTCTCTCTAGGTTCCTTCTTTGTTTTCTAGAGCAACTCTTGGCTAAATTTTCCATTTTCCTACACACCTTGTAGCAAAAAGGTTTATTCTTGTACTCAATATGCTAAACATATTCTACTCCTTCATCCATGAGGATAACTACAAATGAAATTGATGCTTTAGACATTCATTTTTTTTTAGTAAGTTATATGTAGATTCCATTGGCGATAACTAATATCAAAATATTGAAATATTCCATATGCTATTAGGTCAATTACACCATATTGAAATTGCCTTTATATCAAAGATATCATTCATCTTCCATGGACATTTACATTTTCTCTATCAACTCCTTGATATCATTTTCAATAAGTAATAGAATATATCTTACCTGATTATCTTCTAATATCTAAGTTTTACCAAGACAAATATCAACACTATAATTGTCTAACTTATTTATTAATCTCTTTCATTATCTATTAGTAAGTTATCCTTTTCAAAATATTACCTCCAAGAATGAAAGGTGGGCACAATTAGTAATTTCATTTTTTATTCAATCCCCACAACTATTTTATTGACAAAATTAATAATATTAATTTGTGAATCCCCCTCAATTAAAATATATCTCCATACTTTTTCAATGGAATAAATCCCTATAAGATATTCCCTAGCTTCTATAAAGTTATGGATTGAATTTTTATATGACTTTTAGTAAGTGAGTAGAATTTTACCTTCATTATTTTGAAAACACCACCTTTGTCAACTTTCAATTTTCCTTTGAAAGAACCAATAAAATCAACTTTAAATAACCTAACATCTAGACATTTCCATTTTACTATAAACTTTGTGTTGATTCCATTTATATACAATCCTTGTATCAATATTTAAATCCTATAAAAAAAAGGATAGACCTCTCTAACCTTTTCTTTCTACACTTTTTTTAATAAGCAATGTGTGACTTCTATTGGGGGCCACTCCCATTACAAAAATAAAACATTACATTGTTTTTATTACATTTATAATAAGTTAATTAAAGCATATCCAAATTCACCTTTCTATCAAATATATTCTTCATTTGCCTTTCTATCAAATATATTCTTCATCTTCCTCAAACTACTAAGTTTCCACAATCAATTCCTTTTATATCAGATGCCTTCCAAAATTTAAATTTTGTCAAGTGAAATTAAACACCACTAATGGCTAAAATATTTGCTACCCAACTTCTATATATATAAATATCTTGTCTATAAAAACCTCATAATTTTTTAATACCTTTTTTAAAGGTTCTTATTCATTCCCCTAATATTCCAAGATACTATTTTTATTGTTATTTTTTTATTTTTATTTGTGGGTTTAGCCTCACTTCTTATTAGCACTTGTGATATTTGCTTTTGTTTTCCCATATCAATATCCCTTTGGATTTCTTTTTCTCTTTGTTTTTGCTTCTTGGACCTTCCTCTCTTTTTTCATTCCCAACAATACTTTCATCTTCATCAATCTCTTCAATCTTCTCACACTACTCATAATAAGAATTATTATCTTTAGGTTTGGCTTGTTTTGAAGGATCTGAAGTGCAAGGAACAACCTCAAAAGTATATTCTTATTTATGTTGCTCTAGAAAATCTAAAGTGTAAGGATACTATTTTGTAGCAATTACCTTCTTAGTCTGCTCTATCAAACCTAAATTGTTATAGGTTTTCTCCATCTTTATTTCTTTATTATGCTACTCTTGAAACCTTAAAATGCAAGTAATAACATCTTCACCCCTTTCACACTTATTACTTGGAGAGGATTCCATATTACTTGAGGAAATGAGGATTTACTTGGAATAAACTTGACCTCTTTTGTTGTCTTTATTTTAGTATTTCTCTCCACATCTTCTTTTGCACCTTTAATTCCTTTTGAACTTGCCAAATGATACTATAGATAGGCTTTCTTTACCTCTTATTTCGAAGTGAAATATCCTTGATCTAATCTAGCTTCTATTATTGAATTATTTTCTTGCTTCATATTGAAGTTTATCTCATGGCTAGAATTTTTTATTTATTTTTTCATAGTTTTCACTTTACAAACTCTTTCCATGTGTTAAATATCATAACAATTGTGGCAATGAAATGCAATATATTCATAATATACTTGTTGATCCCATTTCTTGATTTATATTTTATCTTAATGGATTGTGGCAAAGGTTTTAAAACATCCATAACAACCCACACTCAAGTATATATAGCATGCTTTCCTTCCTTAGTAGTTAGTTCTTCCTTGATGAATTCCCCTAGGGTATTTATAATATTCTTTAAAATGTCCTTATTTATAAGCTGATATGAAAGTCCTAAAAGCCTAACCCATATTATAATATTCTTAGTAGATTATGTCTTGATAAAAAAAAATTCATTCCATGGTCTCAAATAAAGTGCATCTCTTCCCCTAAACCATGGGCCACCAACCATTATTTTATCCCTAATTTCTAAGCTGGAAAAGATGATGAGGAAAAAACCTTTAGGAAGAAAATTCATAGAGTAATTGTAATTTAATCCCCACTTCCACTTGATCCATTTTTGAATATCCAAAAACCCTAGCCATGATCTATGGAACTTACATATTAACCCTCTATTTTTAAGAACCATTATATCATGCTCAATCATCTCATCCTTGATATTCACTTTTGGTGTAACATCTACAACCTAAATTGAACTTGCCATGTATTCACTCTTATACTTATCTCCTAGGGCATCCTTCCTTCACATTAGATCTTTCAAATACAACTTTCCTTCCATACTTTCAACTAGGGCATCCTTCCTTCACATCAAGGCTTTCAAATACAACTTTCCTTCCATACTAGCTAATGGGGCTCGCTCTTGGCTTGCACTCCCTCTTGGCTCAACAATTTTTTGGAAATAATTTTCCACCTCATGGTAAGGGTTTGAAGCATTGATGCACTCTATATTAACCCACTACTCTTTCACCATGATTGAATCTCAACTTTCACTCCCTCTTAGCTCACACTTCCTCTTAGCTTGCACTTCCTCTCAACTTGCACTTGATTTTCTAGAACTAGATTAGACTTTGCTTTCTACTTCTAACTCAAACTTGTCCCCTAATTTTGATTTGTGCTCACTTGATTTTGGTTGCACTCACTTCCACCTCACACTCACACTTGCTTTCAGCTACACTCACTTCCATTTTGCACTCGCACTCACTTTCAGATGCACTCATTCCTTTTCTACACTTAAAACTTCTCATGATGAAAATTATTCCTATAAATATTCTACAAGAGAGTCAAAAATACAGTTTTAAATTAAATGTAATTTTGATATTTATTTTTAAAACTTTATTATTCCTTTCAAGACAGATTCTAGTAAATATTGGCAAAACCAATCCTCTATAGCATGTATAATTTTTTAGTTTTAAAACAATTAAGACACATTTATCAACTCTTTCAATGTTGATTTAACTACCAATATATTCTCATTTAAAAAGAATAGCCCCAAATGGTGTAAGAAGGACAATGAAGAGGTAAATAAGCTTATGTTTCTAGGTCATTATTAAATAAGACACACCTAAACGTCCATGATATCCTCTTATTTGTAAAATATTACCTATAAAATGTTTGCTTTGGATTGTTAACTAAAGGAAAGTTGAGGCCTTAAGGAGGGCCTTAAGTGACCAAACATTCTTCTAAGGAAACTCATTGGAAGTAGGAGATTCAAATTGATTCAAAGGCTTATATCCCAACTTGTATCCAAAAACCTTTGCTAGATCATAAACCAACTCATCCTTCGACCTAAAAATAGATAAATACAACTCTTAAATAATATTTTGAACCTCATGAGTTATTTATTTGAGGTCTTCTCCATCAACCATGTTACTAATAGAAATCCAAGACCTAGAATTGTTGCTCACAACAATATAATTTTTGACATTTGAACCTCTATAAGCTAAATTGACTCCATGTATCCCTTTATAGATTTAATTCCTTCTAAATTTAAATTTGTACATTGCAATTTCTCATTCTATACATCCATGTTAGTTTTTCTTAGTGAATATTCTTGAATGAACCATGATGTCATTTTCCATCTAATGAGGAAGAGTGGATTTCTTTACCACTTTTTTAGGGCTGGAAAATCTTTGATTTGATTTATCTTCTACTATAATATGCTCCTTACTTCAACTTTGAATTTATCATAAACATAACTTTTATATTTTTCTTGATTGTTTTTCTTTGCAATCTATTTCCATATGTCCACTATCATAGCATTTATAACATTGAAATTTAATGCTTTTATAACCCACTTGTTGAACCAATTGTCTTGATTCAGATTTAATTGTAACAAACTGGAAAAAGGATATAAATTATCTATAACAAAACAAGTTTGTGTACACAACTTGTTTTTACTCTTAGAATTTGGTGCCTTCTAGATAAAATATTACAGAGTATTTCCAATATTCCTCAAAATCACCTTTTTATAAGATGATTTAGAAATTCTAAAAGCTTGGACTATACTAGAATTAGTTTAATAGCTTTTATGTTCATGGAAAATTATCACATGTGGTCTTAAATGCAAGTCATCTATCCCCTATAAACCATGATCCACTAACCATTATTTTATCTCTTATTTTTTGAATTATTGACTTATAAAATTTCTTTAGAGAGGAAAAGCATTTAATAATGTGAACTTAATTCCCACTTCCTTTTGATCACTTTTGAATATCCAAAATACCTAGTAAGTATACATTGAATATACATATCAACTCTTTGCTTTTAAGCACCTGAGGGTGCAGTGCAATGGTTTGGGCTTTGGCTCTTCTTCGAGAGGTCCAAGGTTCAAACCATGGCATGGGTGAGTGTGTGAGGGGGTGGGTGTGTGTCTCCCTGGTGGAGTTGTTGTAATAGGTTGGGGGATTCTTGGTCAAAACCCCCGCTTCTTAATATTACCAAAAAAAAAAAACTCTTTGCTTTTAAGAACCATTATATCATGCTCAATCATATGACATGATAATCATTTTTGGTGCATCATTTATCTCTTAGACAAAGACTACATAGATTGTTTTTTATTTTGTTTGAAATTAGAAAAACAATTACTTCCTTCAACTTCTGCATTCTTATTTTCATCTAGGATTTCTAAAATGACTTTTCTTTCTTTCTACCTAGCTTTTCCTCATAAGATTCCTTCATTTTTTGAATTTTAACCAAAATTTTAAAGTATATGACCTATTTATACAAGGATTGGAGAGTCTCCTATGACCAACGCACAGGGTTGAGCAGTCTCCTCCTAACCATAACCCCTCGTAAAGATGAGAGCTATGCTTATCAATAGAGAATTAACACACAACCATCACACACCCACCCTCTCACACACTTACCCACATCACAGTTTGAACCTCTCAAAAAAGAGCTAAGGCTCAAACCGTTGCACTGTCCTCCCTGGGACTAAAGTTTTTTTAGGTTAGTGTGAGAAACCCCTATGACCAATGCACAGGGTTGAGCAGTCTCCTCCCAACCATGACCCCTTGTAAATTCAAGAGCTATGCTTATCAATAAGGAATATAACACACAAAATTTGTGCCCTTTGCATCGTAGAGGTTCGAATCGTGGACCTCCTATTCAATAGGGCCAGGCTCGCCTTCTCCACTTGCGCTACAAATATGGAATAAATTTTAGGTTAGTGTGAGAAACCCATATGACCAACGCATAGGGCTGAGCAGTCTCCTCCCAACCATGACCCCTTGTAAATCCAAGAGCTATGCTTATCAATAGGGAATTTAACACACAACCTTTGTGTCCCCCTTTGCATCGCAGAGGTTCGAATCATGGACATCCTGTTTGACAAGCTTACCTTATCCACTTGTGCTACAAAATGGATAAACCTTATGTTAGGGAAAATCGGTTCCCGTATCCCTTAGGGACTTAGACTTTCCATTCTACGAGGCCTGTCCCATCCGGGTATACCCCTCAGGCTAGTTGGGAGGGTTTTTTGTGTATTTGACGTAGGCCGCTAGGCTTGAACCCTAGACCTCCTTCCGAGGATTGAGTGAAGTTACCAGTAAGGTACGTGGTGTGGATATGTATTATCATATTTTATCAATGAACTATATTGTTGGAATATTATAATATAACCTATTATCATGATACAAATGGAAATTAATCTCTAGTGAAATTTTATCCGTTAATAATTGGATAAAACTCATTTAAAATGAGAAGACATATTTGGATCTATAATATATTGCCATAAATATAATTTTTATCAACCTCCACGCTTTTTCATGGCTTTATAAGATAGTTGCGTATAGATTGAAACATTCACTTACTGTGTGAAACTCTTCATCCAACCACTTCCTCCACATCCATATTCTTTTATTTTAGAGGATGTATGTGTATTAAAACCCTAAATTACAATACAAAACTCTTCACTTTTTGGATTTAAGTAGAGTGATAAACCCCTAAGATCAATCCATAGGTTGAGTAGTCTCCTCCCAACCATGATCCCTCATAAAATCGAGAACTACTTTTATCAATATGGGGTTAACACACAACCACACACACATCATGGTTTGAACCGTAGACCTCTCAAAGAAAAGCAGATAAGTATTAACTTGTATCAAAATTCCAATAATGAAATTCCAATAATGAAGTATTAACATATTTGCTTGGCCTAAATGTAACTTCTTTCTTTGGATGGTAGCTTGTAATAAATGCCTCACTTGGGATAACATGAGGAAGAGGGGATTTTTGGGTCCCTCTTTTAGTGTCCTTTGTGGTAATAATGAGGATGACTCTTCTCAATTATTTTTCCAATGCTCCCTTGCCAAAGACATTTGGTACATTTGGTGGAGTGGCTAGAACCATCCTTATTTTCATGTGCTCTCCTTGGTGGAGTTTTAGAGCAGTCTGGATAGACCTCCGACCAATGCCCCCTTCATCCATGTGTCTTGGAATTTGGACCCTTCTTGCATCATCTAGAAGATTTGGCTTGAAGGAAACCATCGCATCTTTTAGGGTAGATATTTGGCTATTCAATAGATCTAGCAAAGGATCTTGTGTATGGTTAAGGAAACTATCCATATCAAATGTGATGTGGATCATATTTTAGAATCTACGAAGGATAAGGTGAAGAGGGGATTTTTGGGTCCCTCTTTTAGTGTCCTTTGTGGTAATAATGAGGATGACTCTTCTCAATTATTTTTCCAATGCTCCCTTGCCAAAGACATTTGGTACATTTGGTGGAGTGGCTAGAACCATCCTTGTTTTCATGTGCTCTCCTTGGTGGAGTTTTAGAGCAGTCTAGATAGACCTCTGACCAATGCCCCCTTCATCCATGTGTCTTGGAATTTGGACCCTTCTTGCATCATCTAGAAGATTTGGCTTGAACAAAACCATCACATCTTTTAGGGTAGATATTTGGCTATTCAATAGATCTGGCAAAGGATCTTGTGTATGGTTAAGGAAACTATCCATATCAAATGTGATGTGGATCATATTTTGGAATCTACGGAGGATAAGGTTCGGCAAGCCCTTAGTCTCCTTGGGGTTGGTGCAAACTCTTCTCACCCTAGCAGGGTTCCCCAACTCAATTTTTTTTTTAGAGAGATGGTAGGTGGAGGCCACCCTTGGAGGAGTTTTAAAAATTAATATTGATGGGTCGTCTAGGGGCAATCCTAGACATGCTGGAATTGGTGGTGTTGGGAGAGACTCTATTGGCGTGGTCAAAATTTTCTTTTCTATTTATAAATGTGTTCACTCCAATAATTTTATGAAAACTATTACGATTCTCGAAGCCTTGCAGAGGGGGTTTTCTCTTGGATGGTGCAGGAGCATCTGCAAGTTTGACTCTCAAATTTTGGTTAATATTTTAAACAACAAAATGTTGGAGGATGTTAATTGGCATTTGGTCTCTTTGGACGTTCAAATTATCAAAATTAGTGAAGAGTTTGAATTTATCTCCTTTGTGCACATACCAAGGGAATGGAATGGGGTTGCTGATTATTTGGCCAAAAGGGCTTCTAAGATTTTAGGTCCTTGGATTATGGATAATCAGGAGATTCTCCCTGCTAGGGTCTCTCAACACCTTTGGGAGTTGATCCATAAGGATGTCTAGACTTAATGTGGTTTGTTCTTGTTGTCTTCTTTGAGTTTTGACCCTGTTTGGTGGTTTTAGCCTATTTTGTTGTTTATTTGAGTCCTAGTTGGGGGCTTCACCATACTCTATAATATTGTCTACTTATCAATAAATTTTTACCCCTTTTTATTTAAAATAAAAGTTTATCTCATGGCTATAATTTTTGTTTCTTTATTCATAATTTTTACTTTACAAACTCTTGCCATGTGTCCAATATCCTAACGATTGTGGCAATGAAATAAGATAGTTTTCATAATCGACTTGTTGATCTCATTCTCTTGATTCAAATTTTATCTTAATGGACCATGGCAAAGGTTTTAAAATATTCATAGCAACACATATTCAAGTATATATAGCATTCTTTCGCTCCTTAGTAGTTAGTCCTTCCTTGATGAATTTCCCTAGGGTATTTCTAATATTCTTTAAAATTTCCTTATTTATAAGATGATATGAAAGTCTAAAAAACCTAACCCATACTAGAATATTCTTAGTAGTTTCTATCTTGATAAAAAAATGTATTCCATGGTCTCAAATAAAGTGCATCTCTTCCCCTAAACCATGGGCCACCAACCATTATTTTATTCCTAATTTCTAAACTGGAAAAGATGATGAGGAAAAACCTTTAGGAAGAAAAATCAGAGTAATTGTAATTTAATCCCCACTTCCACTTGATCCATGATATATGGAACTTACATATTAAACCTCTACTTTTAAGAACCATTATATCATGCTCAATCATCTCATCCTTGATACTCACTTCTGATGTAACATTTGCTACCTAGATTGAACTTGCCATGTATTCGCTCTTCTACTTATCTCTAACTTGGACCTCCATACTTCCAACTAGGGCATCCTACCTTTCCATTAGGGCTTTCAAATACGACTTTCCTTCCATACTAGCTAATGGGGATCAATCTTGGCTTGCACTCCCTCTTGACTCACATTCCTTATCGTCTTACACTTACTCCTAGCTTGCACTCTCTCCTGACTCGTGCTGACTCCCAACTTGCACTTCCTCTTGGCTCGCAATAGCTCTTGTCTCTTCTTTTTTTTGACGTTTCTTTGCTTCAACAATTTTTTTGAAATAATGTTTCACATTTTCATAGGAAGGGTTTGAAGCATTGATGCACTCTAAATTAACCTACTACTCTTTCACCATGATTGAATCTTAGCATGCACTTCCTTTTAGCTCACACTTCCTCTTAGCTTGCACTTCCTCTCAACTTGCACTTGATTTTCTTCAACTAGATTAGACTTTGATTTCTACTTTTGACTCACACTTCTCCCTTGCTCTCAGTTTGCACTCACACTTGCTTTTGGTTGCAGTCACTCCCACCCCACACTCACACTCACACGCACACTCACTTTCAATTGCACTCACTTCCACCTCTTGTTCGCACTCATTTTCAGTTGCACTCACTCCTTTTATACACTTAAGACTTCTCATGATGAGAATTATTGCTATAAAACTTTTACAAGAGAGTCAAAAATACAATTTAAATGTAAATTTTGATATTTATTTTTAAAATTTTATTATTCCTTTCAAGCCATAGATTCCAATAAATATTGGTAAAACTAATCCTCCTTAGCATGTATAATTTTTTAGCTTTAAAACAATTAAAACACATTTATAAAATCTTTCAATGTTGATTGAACTACCCAATATATTCTCATTTTAAAAAATGGCTTTAAATGGTGTAAGAAGAAGGACAATGAAGAGGTCAATAAGCTTATGTTTCTAGGTCCTTCTTAAATAAGACACACCTAAACGTCCATGATATCCTCTTCTTTGTAAAATATTACCTATGAAATATTTGCTTTGGATTGTTAACTAAAGGAAATTTGAGGCCTTTAGGAGGACCTCAAGTGACCAAACATTCTTCTAAGGAAACTCATTGGAAGTAGGAGATTCTAATTGCTCCAAAGGCTTATATCCCAACTTGTATCCAACAATATTTTCTATATTATAAACCAACTCATCCTTCGACCTAAAAATAGATAAATAAAACTCTTAAATAATATTTTGAATCTCATGAATTATTTATTTGAGGTCTTCTCCATCAACCATGTTACTAATAAAAATCCAAGATCTAGAATTGTTGCTCACAACAATATAATTTTTGACATTTGAACCTCTATAAGCTAAATTGACTCCACATACCCTTTATAGATTTAATTCCTTCTAAATTTAATTTTTTACATTTTAATTTATCATTCTAGACATCCATGTTAGTTTTTCTTAGTGTATGTTTTGAATGAACCATGATGTCATTTTCCATATAATGAGGAAGAGTGAATTTCTTTACCACTTTTTTAGGGGTGGAAAATCTTTGATTTGATTTATCTTCTACTATAATATGCTCCTTGCTTCAGCTTTGAATTTCTCATGAACATAACTTTTTACCTTTTTCTTGATTGTTTTTCTTTGCAATCTATTTCCATATGTCCACTATCATAGCATTTATAGCATTGAAATTTAATGCTTTTATAACCCACTTGTTGAACCAATTGTCTTGATTCATATTTAATTGTAACAAATTGGAAAAAAAGTTTTAAATTATCTATAACAAAACAATTTTTTATACACAACTCGTTTTTACTCTTAGAAGTTGGTGCCTTCTAGATAAATTCCCATAGAGTATTTCCAATAATCCTCAAAATCACCTTTTTATAAGATGATTTGGAAATTAAAAAATCTTGGACTATACTAGAAGTATTTTAATAGCTCTGATGTTCATGGAAAATTCTCACTACGTAGTCTTAAATGCAAGCCATCTATCCCCTATAAAACATGATCTACTAACCATTATTTTATCTCTTATTTTTTTAAGTATTGACTTATAAAAATTCTTTAGAGAGGAAATTCATTTAATAATGTGAACTTAATACCCAACTCCTTTTTATCACTTTTGAATATCCAGAATACCTAGTAAGTATATGTTGAATATACATATCAACTCTTTGCTTTCTAGAACCATTATATCATGCTCAATCATTTGACATGATAATCACTTTTGGTGCATCATTTATTTCTTAGATAAAGACTATATATATTTGTTTTTTATTTTGTTCTAAATTAGAAAAACAATTATTTCCTTCAACTTGTGCATTCTAGTTTTCATCTAGGCTTTCTAAAATAGCTTTTATTTCTTGCTACCTAACTTTTTCTCATAATATTCCTTAATTCTTTGAATTTAGGTAAAATTTTAAAGTATATGGCCTATATATACAAGGATGGGGGATAACCATATATTGGGTAAACAATATCCAACTCATATGGCCTATGGGTTCGTGGATTTTAAAATTACTCTTTGCTCCAATTTTGAATATCCAAAATACCTAGTTAGTATATGTTGAATATGCATATTAACTCTTTGCTTTTAAGAACCATTATATCATGCTTGATAA
Source organism: Wollemia nobilis (assembly GCA_028583015.1). NCBI lineage: Eukaryota > Viridiplantae > Streptophyta > Pinopsida > Araucariales > Araucariaceae > Wollemia > Wollemia nobilis. The sequence goes on from JAQPPZ010002630.1 coordinate 1,850,910, forward strand.
TCTCAACATGAAAATCACTTTTAGTGAATCATTTATGTCCTAGATAAGGATTACTATAGATTTGTTTGTTTTTGTTCTAGATTGACAAAAAATCACTTCAACTTGTGCATCCTTATTTTTGTCTAGGCTTCCTAGAATGATCTTTCTTTCTTGCTACCTAGTTTTTCCTCATATGATTCCTTTATTCTTTAGCACTTATTACCTATTTATATATAATATTACTTTAGAGAGAGAGAGGTTTTTGACTTCCACACGATCCTCATGGAGGACGATTACATTACTAAAGCCTGATGTACAACCCTACCCTGTTAGGATTTTAACCTTGGACCTTATATTTAGAGTTACAAAATATTCATTGTTAGACCCATTTGAGAGAAAGAGAGGATTGAAACATTTGAACCTTGGACCTTATATTTAGAGTTACAAAGTCTTCATTGTTAGATCCACTTGAGAGAAAGAGAGGATTGAAATATTTGAACCTTGGACCTTATATTTAGAGTTCCAAAGTCTTCACTTGAAAGAAAATATAGGATTGAAACAAGTTCAATCCATATTATACAATGATTGTATTATAATATTATATCTTATTTTTTAATTGGTTATATGGGATTGAAATGGGCCCACCTGTGTTACATCATGACCATATAGTGGTATCACAATAGCTTAGAAATTATGCATTATCGCTTGGCAAGATTTGAACCTAAGTATCTTCCTTAAAAGTTGAGTAAAATATTTGATTGAGCTAATGCCATTTAGTGTATTATCATATTTTTCCAATGAATTATATTTTTGGAATATTATAATATAACCTATTATCATGATACAAATGGAAATTAATCCCTAGTAAAATTTTATACATTAATAGTTGGATAAAACTCATTTAAAACAAGAAGACCTATTTGGATCTATAATATATTGCCATAACTTTAATTGTTATCAACCTCCATGCCTTATCATGGCTTTATAAGAAAGTTGTGTATAGATTGAAACCTTCACTCAATGTGTGAAACCTTTCATCCAACCACTTCCCACATCCATATTATTTTAGTTTAGAGGATGCATGTGTATTAAAACTCTGACTTACGAAACTCTTTATCCTATTTTTGTTTTTTTTGGATTTAGGTAGTGTGATAAACCCTTAAGACCAACCCATAGGTTGAGAAATCTCCTCCCAGCCATGACCCCTCGTAAATTTGAGAGCTACGTTTATCAATAAGGTATTAACACACAACCACACACACATCGTGGTTTGAACCTTAGACCTTCCAAAGAAGAGCCGAGGTATTAACATGAAACGAAATTCTAATATGGAATATGCCACTAGACTTACACTATTCCTTGGGACCTTCACCCTATTATTTTACCCAAATGCTTTAAACACATTTTCTAAATACGTGTCTTAAATATTTTGAATGGTCACATGTGATTGAAACATACCCATCCACATTTTAATCATGTTATCATGGTATTTCAAAAAACCGCAATGATATTTGACAATTGTGCATATATTGTTTCCTAAAATTTGAACATCCATAGAATTGGAACCTAGATCTATAGTGTGAAACTCCTTATTGGAACCTAGATCTATGGTGTAAAACTCCTTGCTTCTTTTCCCTTATCCCAAGGCAAAATGAAATTTGAACATCCATAGAATTGGAACCTAGATATATGGTGTAAAACTCCTTGCTTCTTTTCCCTTATCCCAAGGTAAAATGTTTAAACTTCCTTCATTCATGAAATTAAAACTTTAACTTATAACTGAAATTGTTTGATTACATTATTGATTGTAAATTTTATAATAGACTAAACTTTTGCAATAAACCATAAAATCTTAATAAAATGATTAATAACAATACTATATATAAAAAAATCAAAATTTTGATTCTTATAATTTGACTTAACTCCTCGTTTATATGTATAATTATATTTAAAATATATAATATAAAAATATAAAACTCATTATAAAGTTTACCATCAATACAAATATAATATTATATATATATATATTAAATATAATATATAAAATTATATTTCATATTTATAAAACATTTAAAACCCTTTTTAAACCATATATAAAATTATATTTCATATTTGTAGAATATTCAAGACCCTCTTAAAACTAAAGAAACACCATCAAAAACCCAACTTTGATTTACATCATCAAAAACCCAACTTCAATTCACCAAGAAAATGAACCCACAATATATTTCAAAAACCCAACTTGATTCACGAAAAAAATTTACATCATCGAAAATCCAACTTCAATTCACCAAGAAAATGAACCCACAATATATTTCAAAAACCCAACTTGGATTCAGGGAAAAAAATGGACCCATACCCCTTTCACACTCTAAATTGCTTGCCTTCAGGTTTAGTGAACTCACTCATACCTGAGCCTTATTTTATTGATCTAATGGTTATAATTTTAACCTCTCCCTCAAAACGATTGGCATGTAACCCTACAAATTAGGGCAATACCTCCGCCTCACCAGCAACTGGCGACACGCAAACGCACACATCGAAAACCCCGGCATAGAGCCGCACATGTCGAGGAGACCCATTTCCGAAGCGGAAGAGAATCCCACAAACCTCTATCTAAAACCCTTCTCCTTCTCCTTCCTCAACACCACCCATAACTCGCTCCCCAGCTCAAAAAAAGGAAAAAGAGAGACTGCTGGAAAAAGGAAGGTCCGAAAATGGTGTTCGAAAAGGGCTCAAGCTCCAGCTCCTCTCTTGTGGGCGAAGAGACGACCCCACTGTTACCTCAGAGTTCCCAGACGGAACACCTTTCCACCCTCACAAAATCCTTCGGCAACATCCTGATCGCCCTTGTGGGGGCGGGAGTCCTAGGACTACCCTACACATTCTTGAAAACCGGGTGGCTCGCAGGGCTCATAATGCTTGTTGCCGTGGCGGGTCTAACATATTACTGCATGATGTTGCTGGTCTGGACAAAGAGGAAGCTGGAAAACGATGGGTATGAAAAACTCGGCAGCTTCGGCGACGTCGCCTTCACCGTGAGCGGCCCAACCGGCAAGGCTGTGGTGGACTTCATGATAGTTCTCAGCCAGGCGGGCTTCTGCGTCAGTTACCTCATTTTCATCGGCAATAGCCTGTCTTCCGTTATATCCCCGCCGAAGCCCACGGAGGAATATAATAACAATCATAACAATTATCTACATTTCCCGAGCGGGGGAGTTAGGCCTCTAGGGGAATCGAGGATCATGGGAATCGATGCCAAGACCATTTTTATCTGGTCATGTTTCCCCTTCCAGGTGGGTCTGAATGCGATCCGGGCGCTCACCCATTTGGCTCCCCTCAGCATTTTTGCCGATGTTGTAGACGTGGTGGCTATGGTGACTGTCATGGTGGAGGACATGGTGGTGTTTTTGAACAATAGCCCTGCGGTTAAGGCCTTCACTAGCTTTAGGGCAGTGCCCTACGGAATAGGGGTGGCCATCTATGGGTTCGAGGGAATGGGCATGGTGGTGCCGCTGGAGTTGGTGGCTGATAAAAAACATAAGTTTGGAAGAATCCTTGGGCTGGCTATTCTTCTTGTGACGGCCACCTATGGGTGTTTTGGGGTGTTGGGTTACTTTGCTTTCGGCGAGGAGACAAGAGATATCATAACTCTGAATCTGGGGAGGAGTTTGGTGACGGATCTGGTGCAGGTGGCGCTCTGCATAAATCTGTTCTTGACGTTTCCTTTGATGATGAATCCTGTTCATGAGGTGGTGGAGAGCAGATTCAATGAAGGGCAATATTCTTTTGCCTTGAGGTCTTTGTCTGTTTTTATTACTATGTTGGTTGCTTTGTTGGTGCCTAATTTTGCAGATTTTCTGTCTCTGGTGGGCAGCAGCGTGTGCTGTGCGTTAGGGTTTGTGTTGCCTGCGACGTTTCACTTGAGGGCTTGCAGGAATGAAAGTTCATGGCTGCAGGTGGTTGTCAATGTTGTTATTATCTGTTTTGGTGCTGTTTTTGCAGTCCTTGGGACTGCTTTGTCTGTACAAAATATTTTCAGAAGTGATTGAAGTTACTAATCTTGTATATGTTGCATCCCTTTGAGAAGTGGGTGGCAAAACATGGAAGGAAATGTTGATTGTTGATGTTCTTCCATGATAGTAAGAAGTGATTCACATGTCCAACCTGCAGTTTTTCCATGATAGTAGGAAGTGATTCGCATGTCCACTGCTGATTTGTGCCTTCTGCATGGATGCCGCACCAGCTAGTGTAGATGAGGATTTTATTTTGTATTTTTTTTCAAATATGTGAAATGAAGTGTTGACATCACTTCTCTCCCAGATTAAGTCATAATCTTCCAGAATGGTGCAAAAGACAGGTCGATATGGATCAGTTTGCACTTTTTTTTTTTGTGATTTATGTGGCTTGAATCTCAAGCCGGTCTGAAAGGTCAAAACCATACCTAATGTGGACCTTACCTAATGTTTTATTTTTATTTTTTATATAATAAAAATGTTATTTTTATTGTTTTGGTGGAGAACCTTTATAGAGTGCATATGTGTTGGCACTTTAACAATGTTGGATGTAGATTTTAATGTTAATAAAATTTGGAATGAATCTTTTAAAGTCCATGGTCTTTGGCACTTTATCAATTTTGGATGTAGATTCTAATGTTAATAAAATTTGGAATGAATATTTTAAAGTCCATGTTTTTATTTTTCTTTTTAATTGGTTTATATTATTTATTTGAGCATTTATATACAATTTGTATCAATCTTTTTAAAATTTTTACCAATAATTTTATTATTTGTTTTTGAAATTAAATTTATCCTAAAGGGTAAATTTTTTTTTCAATTTCACCAACTTTTTATATTTAAAAAATTTGTTTACATTCTTTTATTATTGGATTTTTACCTTATCTTTTGTTTTTGGGTTTTCATTTAAGAGACTCAAACTCGGTACAAGAGGCCAAGACCCATTTTAAAAATCCATGCTTTATTGTAAAAATTTTAAACTCAAGTTCAAACCTACAAAAGGCCCCTTTTTAAAACCCTCTTTCTAAAACCCTCTTTCTAAAACTCGTGCTTTACCCTAAAATTTATCAATGGTTATATTAAATGGTACTAATTTAAATGGTAAAAATAAATTATGAATTTTCAAGTTAGACTTAGGGTTCAAATCTTTTTATTAGATGATATAGACATAGACACTAAAATTTGTTGTATTAATACTATTATGTATTATGAGGTTATCAAATGGTATTAATTTAGCTGGATACATTCTTCAACATAAATAGTAAAATTTTATTATGTATATATATTTTTTGGATTTGGTTATTATGTGAAACCCATATGACCAATGTGTAGGGTTGAACACTCTCCTCCCAACCATGACCCCTCCTAAAGTTGAGAGCTATACTTATCAATAGGAAATTTAATAGTAAAATTTTATTTTATTAATACTATTATATTTTTTTAGATGATATAAATACTAAAATCTTATTATATTATTATTATTATTATGTAGTTATCAAAGTTCAACTTTCAAGGAGTTTTGTTAGATGATATAAATACTAAAATCTTATTATAGTATTATTATTATTATGTAGTTATCAAATTTCAACTTTCAAGGAGTTTTGTTAGATGATATAAATACTAAAATCTTATTGTATTAATATTATTTTGTAGTTATCAAAGTTCAAATTTCAAGGAGTAGACTCATGTTCAAATATTTGAATATTTTCAAGCAATATATGTATAATTGTTAAATTATTATAATACCAATACATGATGATGATGGATGGGGCCATTTCAATCCATATAACCAATTAAAAAAATTACTATGGTTGGTTGAAGGTAAGAGGTAAATGTATATCCACATAATTATAGGTCATATGAGATGACCCTCCTAAACATTTGTCCAATATATGTTTATTTTGACAAACTTCAAGGTGTACAATTCTATCCCCATTGGATTTGAACTTGAATATTTGAACCTCCTATTAGGAGTTCTAGAGTCTTATCATTAGGTCCACTCAAGTTGTACTATGAATATAACTCATTAATTAAAAACTATCTTATTGTATTAATACTATTATGTTGATTATAAAATGGTATTAGTTCAACTGCTTGTATTCCTCAACTTTAAAGGATAAGACCTAGATTTCAATATTGTCAAGCAATATATTCATAAATATTAAAATGTTGTACTACCACTACATATTCATGATAAATGGGTCATTTTAGTCTTATATAACTAGTTAAAAAAATTACTATGGTTGGTTGAAAGTAAAAGATAAAGGTAAAAAAAAATTTAACATCCAAAAAACTATAGGTCATATGAGTAGAGGATGTCATTTTTCTAATATAGTTTTATCCAACCAAACTCGTTATAACTAGTTAAAAAAATTACTATGGTTGGTTGAAAGTAAAAGATAAAGGTAAAAAAAATTTTAACATCCATAAAACTATAGGTCATATGAGTAGAGGATGCCATTTTTCTAATATAGGTTTATCCAACCAAACTCTGTTATCGAAACATGGTGTACAACTCTTCTCCCATTGGAATCAAACCTTAAACCTTTGAACCTTCCAAATTCTAGTTACTAAAGCATAATGTACAAATCTTCCCCTTTTGGACTCAAACCTTAAACCTTTAAACCTCTTATTAGGAGTTCCAAAGGCTTAACATGAGGCCCACTCAAGTTATACTATCAATATAACTAATTAATTAAAAAGTATCAATATAATTAAAATTATAAACTACCAATGGCTACAAATTATCTAGAATCAATAGTTATAATTAAGTTAATAGATCTCTTATTTAGAAAATAATAATCGTAGTAATGTTAACACTAATTGGGTTTAATTATCACGTTAAATATTTTTACGAATAAATGATATATAAAGCTTTCATTGGAATCATTTAAATTAAATAATTTAAATATTATATTTACTATTAGTTTAACTAGACAAATATTTTGTTAAAGGTATTTCTCTTTCTCTCATTTTCTCTTTAAATCATTAATTTTCATTAATAAAAATTTTAAAATTTTAATCCCTTCAAGATGAATATCAACACCTTGGATGGTTAAATTATTGTAATACCTATCCGCACCAAGTACCTTATTGGCAAGTTCCCTCAATCCTCTAAAGGAGATATGGGGTTCAAGCCTGGCAACCTACACTAGATACAAAAAAAAATTCAGCTAGCCTGAGGGGTATACCCGGATGAGACAGACCCCATGGAATGGAAATTCCTAGTCCCAAGGGATACATAGAATAATTTTCCTTAATTAAGGTTTAGTCCTAGGGGGACAACACAATAGTTTAGGCTTTGGCTCTTCTTTGAGAGGTTTAAGGTTCAAACCGTGGCATGGGTGGAGGGACATTGTAATGGTTCGAGCTTTGGCTCTTCTTCGAGAGGTCCAAGGTTCAAACCATGGCATAGGTGAGTGTGTGAGGGGGTGGGTGTGTGGTAGTTGTGTATTAAATTACCTATTGATAAGCATAGCTCTCAAATTTACAGGGGTCATGGTTGGGAGAAGACTACCCAGTCATGTGCGTTGGTCATAGGGGTTTCTCACACTAACCAAATAAAAAAAATTGTTGTAATACCTCTACATGGTCATGGTGGTAGGGGTCATTTCAATCCCATATAACTAATTAAAAAATTATTGTATTGTTGGTTGAAGGTAAAAGGTAAATGTAAACTAGTTTTTAACATCCAAATCATATAAAACTATGAAACGACTCTTATAAAGGATCTCATTTACCCAATATATGTCTATTCAACCAAAATCTAGTTATCCGAAGTATGGTGTACCCAAAATCTTGAATATGTGAACCTTCCAAACTCTAGTTATTGAAGCATGGTGTACAACTCTTCCCTCATTAGACTCAAACCTTGAACCTTGAACCTCCTATTAGGAATTCCAAAGTCTTACCATGAGGCCCTATCAATATAACTAATTAATTAGAAACTTTATCCAGGGTTGTGTGTTAAATTTCCTATTGATAAGCAACGGTTCAAGCTTTGGCCCTTCTTCGAAAGGTCCAAGGTTCAAACCATGGTGTGGGTGAGTGTGTGAGGGGGTGGGCGTGTGGTGGATGTGTGTTAAATTCCCTATTGATAAGCATAGATCTTGATTTATGAGGGGTTATGGTTGGGAGGAGACTGGTCAACCCGATGTTGTGTTGATCGTAGAGGTTTATCATACTAACCAAATAAAAAATAATAATTAGAAACTATCAATATAATTAATAAATTAGAAACTACCAATGGTTAATCAATAGTTATAATTTAGTTAATAGCTCTCTTATCTCGATACAAATAATCATAGTAATGTTAACACTAATTGGGTCAAATTATCACATTAAATATTTTAAGAATGAATGATATATAAAGCTTTCATTGGGACTATTCAAATTAAACAATTAAGATATTATATTTACTATTGTTTAATTAGACAAATATTTTGTTAAAGGTATTTTTATCTCTCATTTATCTTTTTAAACCATTAATTTTACTTTATATTTTTGATATCATTTTAATCAAGAGAATCATTTTAAATTTTAATTTCTTCAAGATGAAGATCAACACCATGGTTGGTTAAATAATTTGACATTATCTTCCTTATTCTATGGATAAGTTTCATTTCCAAGATATTGCATACATTAATAATTTAAAAATATCTAAAATAATGTTATTCTTGGTCTATTCCTCACATTGTTTTTTGACAAAATTAATAATAATATGTGAACCCTCTATTGATATATCTCTATATTTTTTCCATGGCTATTTTGATCCCTTAGCCTTTGATTAGTTGTTTATTGAAGTTCCATGTTATTTTGAATAGGTGAGGAGAATTTTCCTTTCAATAATCTAGAAAGCACAACTTTGTCAACTTTCCTTTGGAAGCAACATCAAAATTGAGTTTGATGAACCCAAATTTTAGTTAGTACCAAATCACCCTTGCATGTATATTCAAATCATATAACAAAGAAACTAACACATTCATATGGAAGGATTCCAATTATGATAAAGAAAATAATATGAATCCAAACCTAATGTGATTTTTGAAATTTATCTTTAAAAATTCCATTATTTTTTTAAGCAATAAATTCCAATAAATAATGGAAGAAGTAATCCTCCATAAATGTTTAATGGTTAGATTTGGAATGACTATCCAATATTTCATCAACTCTTCTAATATTAATAGAGAAAATTAATAGATCCTTATTTTTTTTAAAGTAATCCCAATGTTAGAAGAAACAAAACAATGAAGAAGTAGATGATCTAATATTTTTTGAACAACTAACTAAAGGAATATTGAGGCCTTTGGAATACCTAATTGACCAAACATTCTTGTAAGGTAAATATTTGAGATTAGACAATTCAAATTGCTCAAAAATATCATATCCATACTTGATTGAGTATCCACCATCCTTTGATATATTCCAAACCAACTTATTATTTCATAGAAAAATGGGAAATAGAACTTTTGAAGTATATTTTAGAGTTCATCTATTGCTTGTTTGAGGTCATTTTCCTCAACCAAATTATTAATAGAAATCCAAGATCTAGAAATGTTGCTCACATATATATAGTATTTGACTTTTGAACCTTTACAAGCCAAACATGACTAAGCCAGTGGTTGTCATTTTGGATAAAAATAGGAGGATATGATTCAACCAAACATTGGAACATAAATTTATGCTATGTTCCTCTTTGATTGACAACCTAATAAATTTTATGATTAGTTACAAGCATTTTGATATGAAGTTACATGATCAAACCTCTAGGTGAGGTTCACTTTGCTAGCAATTTTATTGACTCCACAAAACCTATAAATTTTTAAAGTAACATTTTTACCCACCTATTCCCTTGATCTATGAATAATATCTAAGTTTTATCCCTAATTCAAAAATTATAAATCTATAGTTCTGCGAGCCTACACCTCCAATATTATATCCTCTACAAACCTTATCCCATTTACAAAGAGTAAATCTAAATTTCTCTCCACAACCTTTCTCTAAAAAAGCCTTTTGAATTTTGTCAAATTCAATCTTAGACTTCTACTCATAAAATGTGTGCTTCTATCTATCTATCTATCTATGTGTTTGGTATGTCTATATATATAGCACTATTTTATCCCTTTTTCTTTGTTTTTGTTGGCAAAAAAAATTCAATCAATTATATTTAATAATAATTAAAAAATTGCTTAAAATTAATTAGAGAGAGAGAGAGATTAGTATTTATGATATGAAGTCTTCAACCGTTAAAAATTTACGTTTCTAACCAACTAGGCAATGCTTCATTCTATCCAAAATTGGGTTGGAAATATTTTTCTTTTATCATACAACTATATATCTCAATGTATTAATGATAATTTTATAAATTTATACCCTAAAATATTATAATAATATATTGTAGAAGTGTTGAAAAAATAGATCATAAATTTTATCTTATTAACCAACAATCCAATAGACTTATAATTGCATTAAACTATTGATTTGCATTCCATGACCTCACTAGCTCACTAATTGAATATGACCTAAAAGAAAAGTGAAATAAACAACTTAGATATGATATTTTAAGGGACTATTTATCACAACTTGAATACCTTTGATTTTCCTTTCATTTTTACCTTTGAGAGAGCTCTTTCCAAATCCATAATAAGAATAATAAAAAGATAAGAAAAATAATGCATCACTGTGGCAAATATCACATTATAATTAAAGTATTTAGCATGGGACCCATTGATCAAAATAGAATATTTTAGAGCATAGTAACCACATGTAATTGATTTAACTAACCTTGATTATAACTATTATTTTTTAAAATATCATATAGAAGGCTTCAACAAACCTTATCATAAGATTTATTCATATTCATATTATAATTTTATTGCTCAATTGAGATGAGAATTATGATTTATCAAGGGTAGGGGACCCAAGTACAACCCCTTGTTGTCCAACAAAATATATATATATATATATATTTATTTATTTCCTTCTTCCTTTGAGATAACATAATATAGAATGTTTTTCAATCTATGTGCAATGATTTTGAAATTTCCTTAAAAATAATGTTGCAAAGACTTACTAGATGAAAGTTATAAAAATATTATCTTATAACATGTTGATAACCAATATTTACGACATTAGCTCAACCGGTTAGATTCTTCAACTTTGAAACAGGAAATTAAGGTATCAGCTCTTGCCAAGGATACATGCTTAAAATAGCCAACTTGATGTATTACCACTTTGTGGTGATGGTATAATAGAATAGTTTTAATAAAAAATAAAAAATAAAAGAACATGTTGGTTATCAATGCAATGGTATTGATATTTTTAATTGGTTAAATGAGATTGAAATGGGCCCATCCAGATTGCATCATGACCATGTTGTTGTAGTATCTCAATAAAATATATGATGGTATTATAACTAGCAATTATGCATATATCCCTGACCTATATTTAAAATTAAATCTCCATGTTGGAAGACTATAGTTTTAACCACTTGATCTCATGCAATTTTCTTAACAATGAGTTCACCCCTGGGTTAGAACCTTGTTTTGTCCTATAAAATTGTTTGTTCCCCATCAATTAGTCCAAATTCAACAAGTAAAATATTAAGGCACACCCATAGGACTTGAACCTTGGTATATAGTGTGAAACTCATTGATTCCCACTAAATGTTCCACATCCCTAGGAAAACATTTAAGCTTTACCCACGATATTAGAATCTTATCTTAAGATGTGAAGTTTATTTCTCCCCACTACATGCCTCAAACACAATTGGCACAAAATGCTAAGGTTTACCAATGAGATTTGAACCTTGGATTGTGATGTGAAATTCCTAACTCATTATTTTTTTCAAAACCTTAGAAAATATTAGCATTCAACTATGGGATTCAATGTCATGACCCTCCTTGGCAAGATTTTTGGCACAAAAACAATGTATTAATTTATGATGCTTTAACACCTTACTTGGGAAAGTAAACCAACTATGTGATGTTTAGTTGATTCGAAAGAGTAGGGTATTGCTGACATATTTCTAAGATGTGCAAGATCAGTTACACTCATAGGTGGAAGTAGCAAAATCATCCACCAGAAGTGGGGGTACTTGATGTTGGAGAAATGATGATTAAGGCAACTCGGGGGTAGCATAGATAGATACCTTCATATACGTATGCTATTAATTAGGGATAATCATCAAAAGCTAATCACTTTGAGCCCTAGATTGATAGCCTAGTAGCTATCATAAATTTTTTAGGCTGAGATAAGTGACTAGGTTGATGGAAAGATCCCCTATTTGTATGTTGCATATGTTTGACTATCTTTTACTTCATCACTATCTACATTGATGAGTTGAGAAATGGAGAAGCATGCATAATTTGGTTGTTAATAAAAAAACCCTCTTGCTTTGCTTAGAATCATTTAAGAGAATAGTCTGATGTTAGTAATGGACAAGAAAATATTTTATTTTAAATGATAGAATTTCATTTATAAATAAAGGTTTACTATATATAAAATAATAGAAACTCATTTGAAATAATGGATGTTTTAATTAAAATGGTAATAGAATTCCATTTAATCAAAAAAAGAAAACTAATAAGATTAGATTGTGGAAATATTATTTAAATAAAAATATATAGTTTTTTCATAACTATGAAGCTACATAGTAGGCTCACGAGATCGGATTTGGAGAGACCGTCCTTTCAAAATATATGATCGAACTGGCGAGGAGAAGCTTCATCGTCGACCTTGGGAAGGTCGCATAAGCAATAAGGTTTCAAGGAGAAATAGATTAAAAATATATTTTACCTCATTTGATCATTGAAAAGGGAGGTAGAGAGTAATGGCAAAAGGTGGTGAGAAGTTATGAGGATGAGTGATAGTCAGAAAGTAGGAGGCTCGACTCCATAAGGGATAGAATTATGGCAAGGGCAGTGCTATCTCCATTAAGATCAACAACGAATGAGGAACGAGGAGAGCACATCTTGAATGTGAAACTAGCAAGTTGAAGATAAGCAAAACAAAGGAACTCTTCCTTCCTCACATGGTAAAAGCTTCCAACAGACAAGGAATGAGAGGAGCACATATCTGATGTGAGCTAACGAGTTGAAAGCAAAAAAGATGAAGGAACTTACCCCTGTCATGTGGTCAAAACTTTTAGGTTGGTAATCGATTTGGCATGAACCTCTAATATTTTAGATATAGTTTATTATTATTGTCATGTGCCAACATTTTTGCTCATAGGTAAGTTGATTGTCTCTCCTATTTCTGGAAAGTTGTAGCTTGGTTCGATAAGGCTTATTATAAAAGCCCATCCCTTTGTTTAAATAAAGTTTAGGTGTTGGTTAGCAGTTGCACTTGCATGGCTCAATGGGTCTTCTCTTTGTTTGTGTTAGCTTGCTATATGTAGATTGTAGGTTGTTTAGGTGTTTAGTGTGCAACTCGTTGTTGTGGTAAGTACCCACTATAGGCCCCGCTCATGGGCATTGGGTGTGGTGTTGCCTAACTATAAGCTTACCTTGACTTTGCATCTATCACTAAGGCTACACTTGAATCGCTTGACCACATGAGTTTGGATTTTACCTATCCAAGTCTTCTTGGGATAAACACCTACCACCATAGTATCACCAAGATGAAGCTTCCATGGTTAATGGTCTGATAGGGGTCCACACATACCATGACAATTGTTGTACCCTCTTTTAGAATTTATCGTCTTGTCAGCCCTAAACGCGATAACCATCCACCTGTTATGTTGGGATCATAGCTATTCTTGCATCCTTTAGAGGTCTAGTATGATGTTAGTCTTACTATGTGTGCATGATGGACCTGACATCATCTTTAATTGTGAAGTTGTTCAGGATAGAACTCAATCGTATATCTCAGTAACCCTTGTGTTAATCTCCTTAGTGAGTAGCTAGATAATGAGGAAGATGTGTTTACTTCATTTAAGGAACTACATTAGGATATGTTACTTTATGAAATGAAAGGATTGTTTTATGAATTAAAGTAATGGGACTTTGGTTTATAAAAGGAAAAGAAATGATTTATTTTTAGATTAAAGTAGCAGGCTTTAATTAAGTAAATAAATGAAAGGATTGTTTTATAGATTAAAGTAATGAGACTTTGGTTTATAAAAGGAAAAGAAATAATTTATTCTTAAATTGAATTAGTAGGCTTTAATTTAGTAACTAAATGAAAGGATTGTTTTATAGATTAAAGTAATGGGACTTTGGGACTTTGGTTTATAAAAGGAAAAGAAATAATTTATTTTTAAATTGAAGTAATAGGCTTTAATTTAGTAAATAAATGAAATGATCGTTTTATAGATTAGAGTAATGAGACTTTGGTTTATAAAAGGAAAAGAAAAGATTTATTTTTAAATTGAAGTAGTGGGCTTTAATTTAGTAAATAAATTAAAATATTAATTTATGGATTAAAGTAATGAAACTTTGGTTTATAAAAGGAAAAGAAATGATTTATTTTTAAATTGAAGTAGTAGGCTTTAATTTAGTAAATAAATGAAAGGATTATTTTATAGATTAAATTAATGGGACTTTGGTTTATAAAAGGAAAATAAATGAATTATTTTTAAATTGAAGTAGTAGGCTTTAATTTAGTAAATAAATGAAAGGATTGTTTTATGGATTAAAGTAATGGGACTTTGGTTTATAAAAGGAAAAGAAATGAATTATTTTTAAATTGAAGTAATAGGCTTTCATTTAGTAAATAAATGAAAGGATTTTTTTATGGATTAAAGAAATGGGACTTTAGTTTATAAAAGGAAAAGAAATGAAACATTTTTAAATTGAAGTAGCAGGGTTTAAAATAGCAAATAAATGAAAGGATTGTTTTATGGATTAAAGCAATGGGACTTTGGTTTATAAAAGGAAAAGAAATGATTTATTTTTAAATTGCAATAGCAGGCTTTAATTTAATAAATAAATGAAAAGATTTTTTTATAGATTAAAGTAATGAAACTTTGGTTTATAAAAGGAAATGAAATGATTTAGTTTTAAATTGAATAGTAGGCTTTAAAATTATTAAATGAATGAAAGGATTATTTATAGATGAAGGGTATGCGACTTTGATCTATTAAACAAATACAAATCCAATTAAAGTAAAAACCATGATCTAATATATGCATTTTGAATAACTCTATGATGGTATTTGAGAGGGGAAAACAAAAGAGGTGATTCTTTTGTGATATTAACTATGCCTTAGATGGTTAGAGACTGATTATATTTGTATAGTTGCAATTTGATAAAGTAAATGTTAGATGCATTAGAGGCATGCCTATCTTGAACCATGAGTGCCTTGATCCCCTACTATCCTCAATTGATCGATGGAAAGAGAGGAAGGACCAAAGAGGCAGATGGAACTAGTGCAACAGTTTGCTTTCTATTTACCCTTTATTTACTTACGCTCAAAATAAATTAGATTTATAAATAGATATCCCTAATTTATCATGATGTATTACTTATTTCTTAAAAGTATGGAGGTTTTACCATACTATGATGTATGTAATAATTATGGAATGATGAAGATTATATCCTTTTAAATTATTGTTTGAATTACTTATATTTTTGTATTATATTATTTTTCAATCAATATTATTCTCTTTTACTGTTGCTTCTTTCCTGGTATCTCTTGTATGTTCTTATTGTTATATCCTTTGTTAGATTTAGCATCTTGAAATATTATGGTTTTCCTTGATTAATTGGTATAACTTAAGTAAACAAGTTCTAGGGTGAACTTAGAGGATGACCTAAGCGATTGAGACTCCCTTAGGATGAACATAGGAAGACCTAAGGTATTGAGACCCCCTTAGGGTGAACATAGGAAGAACTAAGGGATTAAGATCCCTTAGGGAGATTAGAAACTAAGTTGTGGGAAGTCTACATCTAAGTTAAAATATCTCATCGTGGAGATGATATGGATAGTTTAACTTACAATACTCGTAGCATACCTACATAGAATGGATTGTGTATGGTATGGGGATGTCGGTATACCTTAGAATAGCTAAAGGTGATAAGTCTAGATCATCAAGGATGATGAGATAGATAGACTTATTTGTGGTAACACAAGATACACCTACGTAGATGGTACTTGTGTGAGGGTACCTCATGAGATGTATCTCTTCAAGAAAAACTTAGGGGAATTAAACTAATAGGCAAATCTTAGATTGGTTAGGGATTTATGAATCTCTCTCCTTGGCAAAAAAAAAATCTTTTCTTTTTGTGTGCTTTTGTTTTCTTGTTTTTTTTGGGTCATTACATTCAAACCTTGGCTTACACTATAAATATTCTCGTTCCCCATCACTAGCCCCAAATACAACCAACCATAATGGTATTGATATTTAATTATATTTTTTACTTTAATTATTTATATCTATAATTATTTAGGTTTATTTTATGCGTGGGTTCTATTGGGGGCTATTCCCATAAAAATTATATAATATATACATATTGTTAGGTCAATTAAAATAACTCAACTTACATTTTTAATAAGATATTATTTATCTCCCTTTATATTAGAGATACTCGTCATCTTTCTCAAACAACTATTTCCATAATCAATTCCTTAACATCATTTTCATTGAAATATAAAATCTCACTTGGTCAATTACTTTCTAAAATTTGAATTTCACTACGATAATGAAGATATCTCATCCCACTCATGAAGCTATCTCATCCCACTCATGCAACATGGTATGATGCCTATAAATCTTTGGATAGCATGATCCAACTTTTGAGTGAAGAAGAGGGTAGTGGTAAAGAGGAATAAGGAGATGAAGATAATAATGAAGAAGACGATGAGGAAGATGCTAGTGATGAATAGTAAGAACAAGAAGAGTAGGAAGTAGAAGTGAGGTTTAGCCTAAAGAAGAAGAGCAAAAGGAAGAAGAGTCACCTGAATAGAAGTAGTTGATGAGACATGAGCAAAACAATAAATATGAGACTAAATATTGCTCTTTAGCATGACTCTGATTTTAACATATGTCTAGTACAAAAAAAGGAGCATGAAAAATCAAAACATGAGGAAAGCATGGAGTAAGCTCCTATAAGAACAAGATACTAAGTACATTATTGAGGAAACGAGACCTTGACTCTTGTTTTGTTTCCATGTGAACTGTTACCCTCTAGAAGATGTATAAAATTCAAGAGGGTGATAATCATAGGGAAGTAACATTAGAGATCAATTTTGAAGTTAGCCTTTGCCATTTTGACACTTTACCTCTCACACCATTCATTTCATTTTTTTATTTTTTATTCACTCCCATTTTATTCATTCATTCATCCCATCTACATTCATTTTTCTCTTATAATTTCCACATTCTCATTCAATTATTATTTGACTCTATATACCCAATGAATAAGGCTCTAATATCTATAACTTTGTGATCAAAGTTCCCTAGGAGACACCAATAATGTAGGCCAAAATAGCTACATCAATAAGAAGCAAGCAAATTTTTTCAAAATTTGGCCAAGCATGGAGAAATGTCTCAAAACCATGGTCAAAGCAAGTCAAAGTTACCTAGCATATGGAATATCATGGCCATGCGATGCAAGCATACTCAAAACTATGATCAATGTGGTCAACATGGGTGTTGCATAACTTTATTATCATTAACATAACTCATCCACCAATATGCAGAAATATCAAATCATTCATCCATAATACATTATCCACAATAACAATCCACAAATAAGAGATAGATAGATAATACCCTTAAGGTAAGGAAACACCAATAATAATCCTTAAGGAAGGAATAACTCCACAAGATCTCCCAAGGTGAGAGGCCACTTCGTAGGCATGATGATTACATAAGATTCTTCTTCAATGATATGAATCCATTATAATAACAAATATATCTTCTTTATATATCCATATTTTTATTCTACTTTGGAGAGCCTACTACTAATATAATATTATAATACAATCAACCTTGGTTTATGTGTGGCTCATGCCAACCCTTATACAATATAATAATATATCCTAATGCAGGAGCATCCGGTGGCAGCAGAGCAATCTTGCATTAACAAAAAAAAAATTCTAAGTGTTTGCCTTGATGTCACGATATTGCGACAGAGAAAAGTGTCGCGATATCGCGACATGTCGCATTTTCGTGACTCAGGAAGGAGAGAGAAGGTACAAAGCAAAAAGTGTCACAATATCGCGACAGAGAAAAGTGTCGCGATATCGCGACATGTCATGTTTTCGCGACTTAGGAAGGAGAGAGAAGACGCAGAGCAAAAATGTCACGATTTCGCGAAATCGTGACCGAAGCAGGAGAGGGAATGTGCCCAAAGAAAATGTCACGATTTCGCGACATGTCGTAAATTCGTGACCAAAATAGGAGAGAGAGGGCATCCGAAGAAAAATGTCGTGAAATCGTGACATGTCACGAAATCGTGACCGAAAGAAGACAGGAAAGGCCAAAGAAGAAAATGTCGTGATTTCGCGACATGTCATGAAATCACGACCGAAGGAGCAGAAATAAAGCAAGGAAGGAAATTGTCGCGATATCGCGACATGTCACGTTTTCGCAACTTGAAGCAGAGAGCGAAAGCGGAAGGCAAAGCTGTCACGATATTACGACATGTCACGATTTCACGACCCAAAATAGAGAGAGAAAGCAGAGAGCAAAGATGTCGCGATATCATGACATGTCGCGATTTCATGACCCAAAGAGGCGAGAAGGAAGCAGAAAGGAAGAATGTCGCGATATCGTGACATGTCATGATTTCATGACCTGAGAGGTGAGGAGGAAGCAGAAAGGAAAGATGTCATGATATCGTGACATGTCACGATTTCACAATCGAAAAGGAGAAAGAAGAGTCGAAAAGGAAATATGTCGTGATATTGCGACATGTCACGATATCGCGACCCGAAGAAGAGAAAGGCAGCAAGGAAGAAAAATGTCACGATATCATGACATGTCACGATATCACGACATACTGCTGGTTCATGATTCAAAAAGGCACGTGTTCCCAGACAGTGTTTCCCGAGGCGGTCAAAGGCCTCATTAATGTATGATTTCTTACCCGATAAGCTTACTAAGAATGGTGGCCACTCAAATGCTGCACCCAGAGGTCAGAGACGTTCATACGGCTCATCAATGCATGTTTTCATGGCTGACCCGATGGTAGTTGCCAGTTAGGGTAAAATATGTGAAGGTTCAGTCACGAAGGCCGGGGGAAGAGCCGACTTTTGAGATTCGGAGGATGTATTCTTCCAGGTGGGTCATTAATGGCCTAGAGGGTTGAGACCTCAAAAAAAAAACCCAGGCATTGTAATAGAATCAGGGGGTGAGCTAGGAATTTGGGGGGTGGTGAATCTGGGCTCCCGATTAAGTGTTGCTCTAAAAAAAAAGGGAACTACGCCTGCGGGTTAGTATTGTAATTTTTTTTAAAGTTTAATGAATAAGAGTTTGAGGATTTGGGCTGAGCGATTTCAGCTCCCCATCAAGTGTTGAGCGATTTTGGCTCCCAATCAAGTGGTATCAAAGCAGGAGTTCTTGAGTGTGTGAGCAGATCATCGAAAGTGAGGCAGTTTGCACCAAGATCTGTGGAAGAGCAGGAGTTCTTGAGTGTGTGAGCAGATCACCGAAAGTGAGGTAGTTTGCACCAGGATCTGTGGAAGGGTTGTAAGAGAAACAAGTAGAATGCCTCCACGAAGAAATCATGGTGGTGAAATAAATATGGTGCCAACAAAAGATTTCAAAGCTTTGCAGAGGCAAGTTCAGGCCCTGCAAGAGGAGCTGCATAGAGGGCTTGAACCTAGAGGAGAAGAAGGAAGTGAAGATGAAGTTGATGAAGAAGAGGACCATTTTGAGGAATAAGAAGAGGCTGTAGATCCTGCACAAGCCAAGTTATACAGAGCCATATCCCAGATAGGAAAGAAACCAAAGATGGAGGTTTTTATGTACTCTGGAAATCTAGATCCAGAGGAGTTGATTGACTAGATCAATGACCTAGAAGAATACTTTGAATATGAGGAGGTCGAAGATCCTGATCGGGTCAAATTTGCTAAGACCAAGCTGAAGGGTCATGCCAACATCTGGTGGAAGGTAGTACAACTAGAAAGAAATAGAAGAGGAAAGGAGATAATAACAAGATGGGATAGAATGATAGATAAGTTGAAAAGATAGTTTATTCCTATAGATTACGAATTGGATCTGCTAAGGAAAATGCAGAGTTTGAGACAGTCAAGCAAAACTGTCAAAGAATACACAAAGGAGTTTTATAAGATCTCCATCAGAACTGGCCATTCAAAGGCTAACAAGGAGAAGGTGGCCCGTTACATCAATGGGTTGAGAACCAGTATTCAAGAAGAGTTGAGTCTGGTTAGGGTGAGCACCATTGAGGATGCTTACCAGTTTGCCCTCAAAGTCGAAGAGAAGCTGAACAGATAGTTTGAGGGTAAGCAAAGAGGAAGAGGTCGTGGTGGAAGAACTGGTGGAAGGACCAGTGGAGAAAAATATAAGGATCAAAAGAAGGTTGGTGAAACCAGTAACACCCAAGATTAGAAAAATGGGAACACCTACCAACCCCGTAATCAAAACAATGGTTACCCAAGAGGAAGAGGAGGATTTAGTGGAACCTATTTCCACTGTGGCGAAGAAGGACATCGAGCATACAAGTGACCACAACACTGAGAAAGGACGAATAAGAGACCTGAGGGTCCTGCCAGAGCTACTGTAGAAGATGAAGGTGCTGAATCAGAACATTCTAAGGAGGCAAAGAGAGGAGAAGTTATGGTCACAAGGAGGACCCTGTTGAATGAGGAGAAAGGATCAGACCAGAGGAGAAGCCTGTTTCGCACAAGGTGCAAAAGTTTGGGTAAGGTCTGTAATATTATTATAGATAATGGTAGTACTGATAACTTGGTATCAGAAGAAATGGTTACTAAGTTACAGTTAAAGAGGAGGAGACACCCGCATCCATATCGGATTGCGTGGTGATAGAAGGACCATAGGGCTTTGGTTAGTGAGCAATGCTCGGTGAAATTTAATATTGGGAATTACTGTGATGAGGTCCTGTGTGACATCATACCTATGGATGCTTGCCATTTGTTGTTGGGAAGGCCATGGCAGTTTGATCGATGTGCAGTGCATGATGGTCGCGCCAAAACTTACTCAATGACGAAGAATGGAGTGCACCATAAGCTAAAGCCCTTGAAGGAGATGGGCGAAAGGGTATGTAGCAGCGCTAGAATCTGTTTAGTTGAAGGGGGAAGATTTTTAGATAGTTTAAAGCATGAGCATATGTGCTATGCATTAATTCCTAGAGTTAGGAATGAAGAATGCAAGGATACCCCTATAGAAGTCTTAGGACTGTTAGAAGAATTTCTAGACATTATATCTGATAATGTGCCTGAGGGTTTACCACCAGTGAGGAAGATCAGTCACCATATAGATTTGGTACCAGGATCTAGTTTACCCAATAAGGCAGCACATAGAATGACTCCTACAGAAATGGAAGAGCTGAAAAGGCAAGTCCAAGAGTTGCTGGAGAAGGTGACAGAACAGTACAGAAGTGAAGGTCACTTCTCAATCCACCCCGATTGTCTGATGCAGGAGCATCTGGTGGTAGCAGAGCAATCTTGCATCAACAAAAAAAAATTCTAAGTTTTTGCCTTGATGTCGCGATATCGCGACAGAGAAAAGTGTCGCGATATCACGACATGTCACATTTTCGTGACTCAAGAAGGAGAGAGAAGGCATAGAGCAAAAAGTATCATGATATCATGATAGAGAAAAGTGTCACGAAATTATGACATGTCACGTTTTTGTGACTCAAGAAGGAGAGAGAAGGCGCGGAGCAAAAAGTGTCATGATATTGCGACATGTCACGTTTTCGCGACTCAGGAAGGAGAGAGAAGGCATAGAGCAAAAATGTCATGATTTCGCAACCGAAGCAGAAGAGGGAAGGTGCCCGAAGAAAATGTCATGATTTCGTGACATGTCGCAAAATTACGACCGAAATAGGAGAGAGAGGGCATTCGAAGAAAAATGTCACGAAATCGTGACATGTCGTGAAATCATAACCAAAAGAAGACAAGAAAGGCCAGAGAAGAAAATGTCACGATTTTCATGACATGTCGTGAAATCGCGACCGAAGGAGCAGAAAGAAAGCAAGGAAGGAAACTATCGCAATATCGCGACATGTCATGTTTTCGTGACCCAAAGCAGAGAACGAAAGCGGAAGGCAAAGCTGTCACAATATCGTGACATGTCATGATTTCACAATTTGAAACAGAGAGAGAAAGCAGAGAGCAAAGATGTCGTGATATTGTGACATGTCATGATTTCGTGACCCAAAGAGGCGAGAAGGAAGCAGAAAGGAAGAATGTCACGATATCGTGACATGTCATGATTTTGTGACCCGAGAGGCGAGGAGGAAGTAGAAAGGAAAGATGTCATGATATCGCGACATGTCACGATATCACGATCGAAAAGGAGAAATAAGAGCCAAAAAGGAAAGATGTCGCGATATCGCGACCCAAAGAAGAGAAAGGCAACAAGGAAGAAAAATGTCACAATATCGCAACATGTCATGATATCATGACATACTACTGGTTCATGATTCAAAAATGCATGCGTTCCCAGACAGTGTTTCTCGAGGTGGTCAAAGGCCTCATTAATGTATGATTTCTTGCTCGATAAGCTTGCTGAGCATGGCGGCCACTCGAATGCTATGCCCAGAGGTCAAAGATGTTCAGACGGCTCATCAATGCATGTTTTCATGGCTAACCCGGTGGCAGTTGCCAGTTAGGGTAAAATATGTGAAGGTTCAGTCACGAAGGCTGGGTGAAGAGCCAACTTTTGAGATTCGAAGGATGTATTTTTCTAGGTGGGTCATTAATGGCCTAGAGGGTTGGGACCTCGAAAAAAAAAACCCAAACATTGTAATAGAAGCGGGGGGTGAGCTAGGAATTTTGGGGTGGTGAATCTGGGCTCCCGATCAAGTGCTGCTCTGAAAAAAAAAAGGGAACTACGCCTGTGGGCTAGTATTGTAATTTTATTTTAAGTTTAATGAATGAGAGTTTGAGCATTTGGGCTAAGCGATTTCGGCTCCCCATCATATCCCCAAATATCTATTCCTAGGTACCCTACCATGCCACCCTCCTTACAAATATTTCGTCCTCAAAACATATGAAGAAACATGATAATATGATTTGCTAAGCAATGTTAGCAACTGGTACCAATATCGATCATCCATCCATCCAAGTGAAACATGTTGATGTTGGTATGCCATTTTGTTACTTGAGTATCCAAATCTGCTTCGTTGGCTACACGTTTTTGCTGCTGTATTTTGATAACTTGAATGATGGGTCCACTTTTTACTTGAAATTGATGATCCACTTTGAAAATCAGGATCCCTATGCTTTCTCTGCCAAACACTGCCATAGTTGGTGCCCTTCTGATTCCATGTAGAACCATAATATTATTGCCTTGAATTCTACCTCCAAGATTGTTGATGCTCATGGTGGTGTGGATGGCGATATGGTGCAACCTTAACTTGATGTTCTACCTTCTTTGACTTCTCAACATTTGGCTCCATTGTTTGAAATTATTCTACACATCGTTCTTTCTTATTCTCTTTGTTTGGCGTGTCTTTGTGCTCTTGTATCAAAGCTTCTTTGGACTCTGTTATTGTTATTTCCACGGACTCCATTTCTGCTACTTATTCCATGGACTTTGTTGCTGCTACTACCTTCATGGATTCTGTTTCAGGTTCTTCATTTTTTTTCTCTACAACCACTTCTTGATTTTCCTTGCATCCTTGCTCCTTAAGCTGAGAAATATCCTGCAATGTTATCTTCTTTTTCTTGTACCATAACTTCATAAACTTATTTTGCACATTAATGTTAATAGTACCCAAAGAATCTAACCAAGGATAACCAAGAACAATATCCTCATCATCCATCTAAATAGCATGAAAATCTGAATGTAAAACATTTTTATCCATGGTGATCTTCAAATATTCAAAAATATGAACATTCTCACCCTCTAGTTTTGTGTTCTTAATTTTTGTTGCTTGAACTTGCAACTTCTTAGCCAAAGCAATACTAATAAAATTATATCTACTACCAAGGTCAATGGAAATAATAACCTATTCCTTTTGAATGCTTCCATGAACTTGCAAAATAGACTTTTTAGATTTAAACAAATTCCTTTGTCCATTTTCTTATTTATCTTCTACCAAAGGTATGGTTTCCTCTATCTGCATACTGACATGTTTTTATCTTCCCTGATATTTTCCTCTTTCTTGAGTAATTTTATTTCTTTTTCATAGTCTTCATTTTGTTTCTTTAAAACTTTCCATTCTCCTTTTATTGCATTTCGCTCATTTTGAATTCCTTGTAGTTTCTTTTCAAGATCTTCATTGAATTCATGAAGAAAGGCTTCCTTGAAATTATACCAAAAGAAGGCATGATGGGGATCCTCACGTTTATACCATGTAAACCATTGATAAGCTTTAGTTTTGAATTTGGTTGCTGCAAAAGGGACTTTTTCCTTATCACAAAATTGGTATAATTCTAAAATGTCTTCCATTTTGGCTATCCACCCACGTGGATCATGACCCTCAAAGGTGGGCATGTCAATGCATGGGAAATTGACTCCAATAGGACCTCTTGGTTGGTGGTAAACTTCGTGTCTCTCTTGGTCCTCATTATTCCTCTGTCTTTGGAGGCGATTTTGGGTAGGTCTACCAAAATCCTCTTGTAGTATCATTGTTCATGCCCTAATGCAACTAGGGTTTTATGGAAATAAATATCTTCCCATTGAGTTGAAGCTAAAAATCCACATAGACAACTAGATCTGCAATGTTTCTTCCAAATAGAATAAAGTGCAACTGATTTGCTTACCCAAACTAAAAAAAATTTCATCTTTTGAAAAATCTGCAACTTGAAAATTTGTCACTACCCTTGTTCCATATGACTGAATTTAGAAGATCGTATCTCCCTCAATACTACTTGGATTCCTTCATATGACCACTCATTTTAAATCTCTTCAAATTCTGCACAAACTGATCCAAGAATCACCTGAATCGGATAAAATCTCGTAGAGATATGGCTTCTAAAAGATGAGACATTTTTCCAAAAAAAAATCTGCAAAATTCGTCACTATCCTTGTTTCGGATGACTAGCTTCAAAAGGTTGTATCTCCCTCAATACTATTCAGATTCCTTAATATGACCACTCATTTTAAAGATCTTCAAATTTTGCACAATATGATCCAAGAATCACTTGAATCAAATAAACTTACACAAAGATATGGCTCCTGAAAGAAGAGACGTTTTTCCAAAAAAAAATGCTCTAATTCTAGAGTTTCACACAAAAATCTCCACTTAGCCAAAATCGCTGCTCTGATACCACTTATTGCATAACTTTATTATCATTAACATAAATCATCTACCAATATGTAGAAATATCAAATCATTCATCCACAATACATTATCCACAATAACAATCCACAAATGAGAGATAGATAATACCCTTAAGGTAGGGAAACACCAATAATAATCCTTAATGAAGGAATAACTCCACAAGATCTCTCAAAGTGAGAGGCCACTTCATGGGCACGATGATTACATAAGATTCTTCTTCAATGATATGAATCTATTACAATAACAAATATCTCTTCTTTATATATCCATATTCGTATTCTACTTTGGGGAGCCTACTACTAATATAATATTATAATACAATCAACCTTGGGTTATGTGTTGCCTATGCCAACCCTTATACAATATAATAATATATCCCCAAATATCTATTCCTAGGTACCCTACCATAACTTTGTGAGCAAGGCTCTGAGATCTATTCCTAGGTTTAGCCTAAAGAAGAAGAGAAAAAGGAAGAAGATTCACCTAAATAGAAGTAGGTTGATGAGACATGAGCAAAACAATAAATATGAGACTAAATACTGCTCTTTAGCATGACTCTGATTTTAACATATGTCTAGTACAACAAAAGGAGCATGAATTATCAAAACATGAGGAAAGCATGTATTAAGCTCCTATAAGAACAAGATACTGAGTACATTATTGAGGAAAGGAGACCTTGACTCTTGTTTTGCTTCCATGTGAACTGTTACCCTCTAGAAGATGTATAAAATTCAAGAGGGTGATAATCATAGGGAAGTAACATTAGAGATCAATTTTGAAGTTAGCCTTTGCCATTTTGATACTTTACCTCTCACACCATTCATTTCATTTTTTATTTTTTATTCACTCCCATTTTATTCATTCATTCATCCCATCTACATTCATTTTTCTCTTATCATTTCCACATTCTCATTCAATTATTTTTTGACTCTATATACCCAATGAATAAGGCTCTGAGATCTATAACTTTATGAGCAAATTTCCCTAGGAGTCACCAATAATGTAGGCCAAAATAGCTAAATCAATAAGAAGCTAGCAAAATTTTTCAAAATTTGGCCAAGTATGGAGAAATTTCTCAAAACCATGGTCAAAGCAAGTCAAAGTTACCTAGCATATGAAAGATCACGGCCATGCGATGCAAGCATACTCAAAACTATGATCAATGTGGTCAACATGGGCTCAAGTTGAAACTAAATTATGGTCATGAGGTTTTTCTCAAAACCAAGATCAAGTGAAGATAAAAGAGCATCAATCCTAAAGAGATCGCAACCATGGGAGGTAGATGTATTGAAACCATAGTCAACATTCATCAAAGGTGAAAGATAACCCATGGCCATGATTTCCTCCAAACCATAGTTATTTTAATAAGGATATGACCAAGTCAAAATAGGATCATGACCCGAAGCATTCCCAAATCCATGGTTAGTACAATATAGCTTGTGCTTCCACAAAGTTTAAGTTACGTTTATGAGCTGCCCAAAAATCGTAGTCAACATGGTCAAATTGGAGATTTTCAAAAAATTTATCATAGTCGTGAGCTAGCCATTGGAAGCCAAAGGTGGGAGAGGGATGTCTCAAAACTAGGATGGTGCACTCAAAATATCATAAGCCTAAAAAGGAGCACATCCATGAGCAAGATCTATGCCACGATCAAGTTAGTCAACATTAGAAATTTTGATTTTGAAGCATGGACACAAGCTAGTTATTTAAAACAAGAAGGCCCAAAAACCATGATCAACACAAGCAAAAGGGGAAGTTTCTTTTAAAATACCCAAGATTGAGAGTAGGCTCTACATCATGGTCAAAGTGGTCAAACTTGGAGAAACTCAATTTCAAATCATAGTCACAAGCTAGGTGCTTGAAGGTGAGAGGTCCCAAAATCATGAATATTATATCTAATGAAGATTTTTCTTTTAATAGACCCATGGTCGTGATCCAGCTTTGTGTCGTGGTCAAAATAGTCAACATGGGACTTTCACAAAAATAAATCATAGCGTAGAGCCTTCTCAAAGCCACGGTCAACACAATCAACATAGCAAAATATCAAAATTTTATTGCGGTCGTGATCCAAGTCTACCCAAGTGAGAGATTGAAGGTCGATGCCCAAAACCATGGTCAAATTGGTCAAATTGGTCAAATTGGCCCAAAATTGAAAATTAGGCATAGTTTTGAGATGTAATGAAGATAAAACATGAAGTCTCACAGTCATGGTCAAAAATATTCAAAGTGTTGAAAGTGAAAGCGTGGGCACAATTTTGAGAAAGTCAATGGGCTTTGACCAAGGGACATGCCAACTTTCATTTTAAAAGTAAAAATGAAACTTGATCACATCTGTTCAAATTCAAATCGATGGAAAAGATTAAAATCTTTCAAGAATTCAAATAAAATCAATTTTTTCACTATAGCCTCATCATAGATAAAAGAAAGATGATGAAGTCGAGCCTATTGATTCAAATCCGTTGGTGGAAGATGAAACACCAGACTGGAAAAGTGAAATATCTCAATGTAAAGGCTTCTAGAATGATTTGAATAAGAAATTAGAGTTACAATATCTTCAACAATGAGCAACTACAAGAATAGGGGATGACTCAAATTGAATCTTTGTCAACTGACCTCAATTATTCAAGAATTTATAAAAATATAATCCATGAAGGCCAAGCAAGTTGTAGGAATCATTTGCAACAAAAATCCAAGCACATCCTTGTAATGTTGATTTTCAAATACTCATTATAAAAAACATTTAAATAGAGGTCATACCCTCATTTTAAAGGGTCATATCTAAAGTGTTTGCTTGCACTATTGTGTAATCTCTTCTACAAATCAATAAAGGAGCATTACTTGGAATGTTTACCTCATACTTGCACATCTTCTCCATTTTTCTAGTAATAAACTTGTGAGGTCATTTTTGTTAATGTTGCTAGGTTAGTCTATTTTGTTGATATTGGATTTCTAACTTAGGGCAATTAGAATTATTCATATTCAAATGTATGCTTTGAGAATTCATTTATGTTAGTCATAGTATTGGTCTATTATATTCATATTGGATTGCTAATACCCTAGATGTTTGAAATGATTCTTAAGTATGCAACTATGCTTAACTTTGAAGATAGCAAATTGTGAATGTTGTTAGTTTCATTTGATTTCTCTATACCTGGTCTATAAGAGGTTCCTAGTAGAAGCCTATGTTGTTATCTTTATCCATCCATTTACTATTTCATATCTCTCAACCCTTCTCATTTATACCCCTATCCTTATACCATTTCAATTGAGATTTAAGAGAGTCAACATTCAACAAGTTGAAAAGGAACCAATCTACTTTGAAGGTTGGGTTAAAATAGTCTTGACTCATACAATGTTGGAATTGGGTTGTAACTACCAAGTGCTCACCTTTTAAATCTTAACAAATAATAGTTACAGTGTATTTTCATTTCGATATTAATCTGAGCCACAATAGTTAGCAATCCTAGAAGTGCTTGATATTAACCCAGAGATAGCCAATGAATTCTACTTGTATCTCTTGGTTCCTTTAAGGTATTCAAAATTTCAAGCTCTCAAATGATAATGAGGTGGCCACTATGTCAAAATTACCCTTGATTCTATCTCTTTTCAAGAATAATTCCTACAATTTCCTAAGCATGACAACATTTATCTTTGACATGGATGATAAAAAAATCATCACTTGGGAGGAGATAGAAATGCTATACATGTAATGTGCATCCCCAATGATCAATCCCTAATTTTTTCTTTTAGCACCTTTGTTGCAAATCAAATCCATATAGGTCTAAAATATTTTTACAACATTCCCATATTCTAGTATTACTCTTTCTTGGCATATTTGGCACTAGCTCAAAACCCTCAATTATATGCACATCTAGGTTTAAATACAAAGTACAAGGAGGGTAACTGGAAATATATATCTAAGTGGATAGGATTCCATTATCAAACTTCTTCTTATTATGTTTTTATGGGCAACTTCCTAACGTCAACCCTAAGTGCCATAAAAGTAACAAAGCCCTAACACATCCCACAAAAAGTGTTAAGTACATGTGCTACAAGTACCAAAGATACTGATTCTTCCTCGACACTACTACAATCATTTGAATGTATAATTTTTGCAATTCATTCTACCTAGTACCAAAATATACAACCAAAAGGGTCATCTCTCTTGAAGTATTGAGGCAACTAGATTTAACAAATGCCACCTTTGGGAGCGAATAGAGAAAAAAAAATTATTACAAGCTACCAACACACTTGTTAGAGGTGTGTTAGTTTAAGAGAAGAGTGGTTCCCATCATAGATGGAAAACTAGTAGATTTTGGTCTCAAGAATTTAGAAGACTCATGGCCTTATGACCCAGAGGGTAAATTTAAAGAATATATGTTTAGGATTTACAACTCCAATAAATTCTAGCACTAACCTAGGCCATGAATAGAGGGTTATTAAAGTGCCATAGAAGGTGCATGCCCATACTTCATGAAGTAGATTTTATAACAGTCAAGTAGCACCAAGAAGGCTACCTCGCTTTTTATATTCCCATGGGTGTGGTCAATCCCAATATCAAGATCACCAAGAATAAGAAGGAAAATTTCTAGAGCTAAAATGGAGAAAGAAAAAATTGAGGCCTGGTGGATCTTTTGCTAGTGGGTTTATGACATAATATTTATACCTAGAGAATAAGCACAATGATCATTTCAAAAATATTATGATGAAGTGCATGCACCATAACCTGATGATGCTTTGGAATAATACCATGGGAGAGCTCCTAGCGAACAACCATACCAAATGGGAAAATCCTCCAAGGAGAAACTCAAGTCCTTCTTGATAACCCACCAAGATTAGAGGGATTTCTTATAGAAGGTCATGATACAAAACCCTTGGCCTTAAATGCCCTAGCCCTACTCATACCCTCTCTAAAGAAGTAATCATGGGATTAAAATAACAAGAGTAAGGTCTTCAAGAAGAAGAGAAATTTATCCCCTAACATTGAGGCATCCATCAAGTAGAAACGAAGAAATATTTAGTGTAAATAAATGCCACTACCACCTCTAGAAGGATCTCCTAAAGGGTCCCACTAGAACCAAAAAATGTCTCCTCAAAAATTGGAATACCACCTACTCTATCCCCTTCTACTTCCATTTTGGAGGTCTTACTGCTAAATGCACACTTCTTATGTCGATCCATCTCTATGGTATTAGCCTCTCCTCCACCACTTACTACCCCTAATCCCATTCAAGCTATAGTGATATCCATTATGTTTCTTGATGGTGAATTTGTCATGGTCATCCATACTCTCTCAAGCATATCAACCTCCTTTTCTTTTCTAAAGCCCCTACCTCTACCTCTAGAAATTCAACTACAAGTATTTAGACCTCAACCATCACTTTAATTCTTTAGCTCATACCCCATCTCCAACAAGATTAGGAATATGACCAGCAATAGGTGCAATAGGAGATAGAATGTGTTAGGATACTATCCTAACACTAAATTTATTAATGATAATATAATATATAATTAATATACTAAGGTTAGTATATAATATAATAATTAATTATTATATTATTATTAGTGTTAGATAGTCCTATAGTCATAATAATTAAATACATTAATTATTATGAAAAGGCACATTGAAATGACGTGAGGATTAGGGTTAGGTCAATATATATATTTGTTCAATTCATTCATTCCATATATCCATGAATATAAAATATAATTTATTGAAGGGACTTCCCGAACAAATACAAAAGCGATTCTTTTAGTTTAGATTTATTTATTTATCAACTTATTTGTGCTAGGAACCCTAGGTTCCTACCATCTGGTATCAGAGCCTTATGGATCCAACCATATTGGTCAAGGAAATGAAAAATGACATTGTAGAAATTAGAAGAATGATTGAACAAAAACAAAAAAAACAAATGGAACGTTCTGATCGTATTATACAATATTTAATGAAAATGCAAGAGGAGACCCTAGCCATGGAATATCAGGTAGAGGAGGAAGAACCCATAGCCATGGAATCCCAGGTGGAGGAAGAGCCCATAGACATGGAATCCGAGGTGGAGGAGGAGCCCATAGCCATGGAATCACGAGTGGTACACATTGCACTCCCCAAGAAATAAAATGAAAACCTTAAAAAATTAAATTTAAAAGAGGCAAATAGGAAACAAATTGCAGGGTTTATCCAACAGTGGAGAAGTTTGATGATCCTCTCTATTATCTCCCAATGCACTTTGACGTGAAAAATATGGAATTAAATATGAAATTAACAGAAAATATACTCCCTCACATAAAAATAAACAACAATTACTGCACTCAGATTTTTAAAAACCATAAACTATTGGCATCAGATAAAATCTTGCTCTCAAATCCTTGGACTAGTAACAGTGTGAATATTGAAACAAAATTTCAATTTCCTCCTCACATGCGCCCTCCACCATGGCCACCTCCTCTTCTGCTCACCCATATTCATTAGATGCGGTCAACGCCATGTGTGTGATAGGGTCCTTTGTTTCCTGTCCTTTTATTTTTAATGAAATAGTACTTGCATTAAATTGCCTAGGCTTCCTGGAGGAGAATATAACTCACACCGAAGGGATTTCAATTGGTGTAAAGCTAATAATTCTTTGGTTAAAAAATAGGACCACATAAAAAAAACACCAACGCCATCCGCCTCACTGCCCAATCCGAATTACTTGTTGGTCACGCTTTTTACTAACCAATGCTCATCAAATCAAAGATGGCAATCTAGCTTTCCCGTTCAACACCACTTTCATATTCACCATGTTTCCTCCCAATCACATCATTATTGATCAACAACAATCACGTCAGTGTTGATCTCAACGACCTTCACTCGATAAGATTTAAGCCTACCGACTATTGGATTGACGATCAGTTTGAAAGATAAGTTCTCAATGAGGGACACAACATTCAATCTGGATTGATTACGATCATCATCAACAGCAGCTCAATGTTACAATTGTTCCAGTTTGTTGCCTCAGTCGAAGAAACCTTTGATATCTTTGTTCTTCCAAAAAAAAAAATCATCACGTGTCTAAAGGATTCCACACAAAATTTAATTAATTTTTGATGTTATGCTAATCTTAATGGGAGATTCTGATTTTCGTTTCAAATTAATGATTCCAATATGTACTTAGCTCTCACTCCCAAAATTCCTTTTAGAGATGGAAAGTGCCACAAAATTTCTGCCATGGCATCAAAGCCCAAACTTTAACAGTGGCAGGTAGCCCACGCTTGAATTCCAACCATTTTATGTTTATTTATCTTCCAAAGCTACAGTGATAAAAAGGATTGTTGTGGGAATGGAGATATCGTGTTGTACATGCAAGTAGAAAGTTATGAAGATTGTGAAGCGATGAGGTGCCACCACGGGTTTTGCACTTGTTGTATTGTTGGCTGTGTACAGGCCAACTTGGAAGAAAATATTTTACCTGAGCAAAGAGGGTGTATGAGCTGGCTTACTCTAAAAGCTTAGAAGATATTCCTGTCTTCTAAATGGAGACATATTTTTACGAATATGGAAGTTGTAGCTATTCTAGAGTCCAAAAAAAAAAAAGTGTATTGCCCATATCCAAATTGTTCGGAACTAATGAGTGTAGCAGAACTAAATATGAGCCAACAAAATTCTTTCCAAAAACAATGCTTGAAATGTAAGATATTATTTTGTATCAGATGTCGGAACCCTTGGCATAACAACATGTCTTGCGAAGAGTACAAGACAAGTACTTGTTACTTGAATGGAACCGAGGCAAAGTTCCACTCCCTTGCAGATGAGAATGGTGGAAACAATGTCCGCAATGTAAAAAGCATGATTGGGCGAACTGAAGGTTGCAATAGTATGCATTGTAAATACAAGTCAAGCAAAGGGAACTAATATCAACTTCAACAATTGAATAATATTTACCCATTAGGAGAGGTATAAATTGCACGCAGAGGAGAACAGTGAGTGTTAAAGTTAAAAAAAAAAAAAGAGCATAGTCATTTTGTTATTGATTTTAAAGAAGAGTCATTACTTGATAGCATAGAAAATGCTCGTTGAATGCATTACAACAATACCATCATATAAAAAAATAAAAAATAAATCTAATGCAAGAGACACCAAAATCAAAGATGATCATATTTCGACATATTAAGGACGCCGGCCTTGTTTGTGAGAGGATTGTCCCGGTTAGCCACCCAAACGATTGTCTTCACGGGGATTTGAGCATACCAGATGCCGATATACCATTTGGTCGTTCCGCTGGGATTGAAGAAACCCAACTCAAACGTGATAGTCATTGAAATTATAGTTGGTTTTTCGCAAGGGAAGCCCGCCATTCAATATAGTCAAGTCCACCGCATTCTTCACTACCGCTCGGAGAGGAGAACAGGCTTAATTTTTTAGGACGTACACTAACAAGAAGATAAAATAAAATTTTAAATTAGAGAAAAATACAATAAAAAAATAAAAAGTAAAATAACTAAATAGTGGTGCACACCCGAATCTTCTTTGCATGTGGCTTTGTTCAACTCTTGCAACCATCCAATCTGGGTGATAAATTTAAAACAGATCTGCCATTCAACAAGGATGCATTCAATACAGTGCCGCTTGTGACTACGAAATTACTCCCAATGCCCTAGAATGGACGGAATGGAACGGTAACTGTCTCGCTTTACCGTACGGTGGGAGGAATAAAAATAATAAAAATACCAGTGAACTCGTTGAAAGTACAACACAACAACACTCACACAATTGTAAAAATTAAAAGGGCAATTATTACATGAAAGGATATTATCTGCTCATGGCCAGTTTAACCATCGATAGCATATAAAATTCATTTAATTATTTAACCTGCTTACTAGCCCTTAGGGTAAGTGGTGCTTGCGGTGACTAGCCATTGGAAAATTATTACTGACAATATTTCCAATTTAGTAGAATTCTTTCAAATTGAATAAAATTCTGATGGTCTATACTATAAAGAACGACCACCAAAAGAAGGTGAATACATAAACCATAACCCAATTTTAAATAGATGGAAACATTGTTGTTTTATCTTTGGATGATTTCACAATTAAAGTTCTCCGACATCTGGATGGAAGGTGCATCTTCGAAATAGGAAATCATCTAGGAAATCATCTATTCTACCATTTCAATGTTCTCACTTGCAGCTTTGCGGACAAAGTTGTTTTAAGGAGGGGTGGAATGTTAGGATCCTATCCTAACACTAAATTTATTAATGATAATATAATATATAATTAATATATTAAGGTTAGTATATAATATAATAATTAATTATTATATTATTATTAGTGTTAGATAGTCCTATAGTCATAATAATTAAATACATTAATTATTATGAAAAGATACATTGAAATGATGTGAGGATTAGGGTTAGGTCAATATATATATTTGTTTAATTCATTCATTCTATATATCCATGAATATGAAATATAATTTATTGAAGGGACTTCTCGAACAAATACAAAAGCGATTCTTTTAGTTTAGATTTATTTATTTATCAACTTATTTGTGCTAGGAACCCTAGGTTCCTACCAGAATGGTGGTTAGTGCAACTTTCCACTCCATATATTAAGGTCAACTTCCTTTCTCAAAGGGATTGACTAGGTATGTTTCATTTTGTGCCCATTATTTTCAAAGTAGAAGGAAGGATGTAGGCTCAAGATTACTAGGCGTCAACAATTGAGCTTAGCTTCAAGGGCACAAGACCAAAGGAAAGGATTGAGTTCATCCAATAGGCAAATAAACTAGTGATCCATGGTTACATGGTGATGGCAAGAAATCTAGCAGGTAAGGAAAGACAATTGAAGAAGACTTGGAGTATGCTTAAAACCTTCCAAGCTAAAAATAAATCAATTAAATTCTAGATAGCTAGCCTTATGTCTCAATTGGAAGAATCAAAGGTTGTGTTGAAGAATCAAATGAAAAGGGCCTTATAATTGGAGTAGGGATCAAATACCTTTGAGCAAATCATGGAAATTAACTAGGAACTTTGGAAAGGGGTCATCCAAGCAGCTAAAGGAATTTTCTAAGTACTTGAGTACATTCATAGATTCTTGTCACTAAAGCCCAAGATCAATGAGGAGCTCAACTAGCTTGAAAGGGTGGACAAAATCTAGTTTTAAGAGGTGCAAAAATTCTAGATCACCCCAGTCCACATTGACCCCTAGTAGTAAATTATAGTAGGAATTTATAACAAAGATATTATAACCCATAGAATCATGGAAGTCCTAATGGTCCAATGAGTCATACATTGATACAATGAATCAATTAGATGTATAGACTATAATATAGAGGATTGTAATGAGTGTGTGTTCTCACTAGTATCAGTTGTTCTCCCTTTCCCTTGGGCTTCCAATGATGAACCTCTCCTTGAATATGAGTATAAGTTGTAGCTAGCCAAAAAAGTAAATATTCTAGTACCATCAAACTCATCCTTTGTTGGTAGGGTAGACCAGGCTATGAAAGATATAATCAAACTTAAAATGCTCTTCCTAAGATTTAAAAGTGACTTCACCTCCTTTTTCATGGAGTAATTGGGTGAGCTAGAGAAATTTTACTTTTAAATCACCTAGGTAAAGTTACCTTTTTAATAATAATGGGTTGAAATCATCAAATCCATGAATAATCTTCAATCATGACTTCATGCCCAAATGATAAGGCTATTGATCTTGGGTCCTTCATATCCAATAAGCTAGAAATCCCCTATGAGCCACCATAATTTTAGACAATTTTCACTAAATGTAGAACCCAATGATGGGCCCCCACTCAAACTAGAGTTTCATAGGAAATCCAATACAAGGGAAGCTCAAAATCATGATGATTGGAAACTTAGAGGGGATCTCAGGCCAAAAGTCACTACCAAAGTCTACTTACTAAATATTAATAAATGGAGAGGTGATAGGATAAAGTGCAACTAGGGGGTTGAAAATATCTTAAGAACCACACCATAATTAAGGTTATAATTACCAAGGATCCAAAATAAGACTAAGCAAGGGAGGCACCGACCAGATCTGATAAAGGGTCTGATGTAGTGCTAACTCAAAAATTAGGTAGGCATGAAGGTGGGATCCACACATTCAATATTAACCTTGGGATTGGTGAGAGGGTTTTCCTAACAAGCAAAGGTCAATTTTATAGGTATCACCTAGGCTCAAGTTTCTAGAAAGTGGAATGATCATTGATGACACATCTAGAGAGATCCATCCCCACCTATAGAGCATTTATGATAACTAGACCTTAGATTAACTTTGGATCTACTATGAAGTGAATACAATACAATGACTCAATCCTCATAGTCCTAGAGGACATCAAGTTCCCTCCCATGATGATTGGAGGGAAATTTTGAATATCAAATTGTAAAAAAAATTATATAAATAGGCCAATTCTAGAGAAAAAAAAAAAGGAGAGGGAGATAACAATATTTTTGTTCCTATTATATGGCCTTGAACAAAAATATTTTCTCACTTCTCTTGTGTATTGATCTAGACTCAAGCCTTTTCCTTTCTAGTATATGTATATATAGATGAATGCTTTTAACATATATATAAAAAAGTTGTGACTATTTACTTTCTATCCTGGTATTTGTATATGTATAAATTTGTATAAGGAGATATGACTAGTATCTATCCTTGTCCTGGATCAAGTTTTATAAGGAATATACCATTCAAGAATTGTGTTCATTTTTGTTGGCATGATTGATGCATTTGTTCATTTATCTCATTAATACATAGAGGACCCTTATAATTCTTAGTACATTGTCACCCATAGTTTAGTTTAGTCATTTTTAATGCATTTTCTCTTATCCCTATTCCTAGATCAACACGATAAACTAGGATAGCTTAGGAAGTGTGTATCAAGATAAAATCCAAACAAGGATCCATCCTCGATAAAAATATTGAAGGTCATCCTTAGAGTTGCATCCCATGTTCTCCATAAATCCTGACTATTTTCTCCACACAATGGGTGAGCATGGACACACCCGACAATCATAGTGTATGTCCATTATGCCCATAGCATGATATCAAAAATGGTCTCCAACCAGTTTTGGTTGTCAAAAATATTATTCCATCTTAATTTGACATTTTTCTTGCCTTTGTTTAGAAATGCTTATTTGCTTTGGATTATCTTATGGGCTAACAAAAAATGTAGTGATGTAGCTTGATTGATAGCTTTTCATGCTTGCTTACAAGTGAGTACCAAGTTTGTTGTCTTATAGTATTATTTATTAGGTATTTATGGTCATTATTTTCTAGTGTATATGTGTTGTAGGTATCATAATGGGCTTTCCTATCATACTGATAGGGTTTTCAACCAAAAATCTAGAATGGTTATATCACATGAGACCTTATCTATGTACTTGATATCAAAAGAAAAGAACACAATGAATGAAAGTGTGGTTGGTGTGGTTGAACCAAGATCCTTCCATCCAAAAGCATATGGATGAGGAGAGGGTCTACTAGAAAATGTAATTTATCAACTATGAATCTCATAACTAAGTTCTATAGACATTGTCAATGATACAATCCACTAAGAATTCATATATATGTAAGGTGGGCATGAGTTACAAATAAACTATCGTAGCCCTCTAGAGTGGAGTTGTGTTACATCAAGGTGATCTTGTTGAGTTGACCTTTCAATTCCTTATATGTCCTATCTTCACTATGAGTCACAATGGGAATGTCACTTGTTTCCTTATCATAAGATGATACGATAAAGGTCATCCACTTTAAGCGAAAACACTCAAACCTTACATGTCTTATATTGTTACAAAGATATAGAACTTACCATATTTACTGGTATTAAATGAATAAGAATGAGAACAAAAATAATAAGAAAATTTATTTCTTGGACAAGAAAAATATTATCTTCTAGGTAAAAACAATGAAGGTATCACTCAAGAAGAAACTTACATTGGTGGAGAAGAAAATGGTTGTCTACCTATTGTTGATGATTGTGCCAGTTTTAAAAATAAAGATATGAAGGTGTTAGACAAAAAAAAAGGATGTGGTTCTCTATACATAGCGAAAAATTTCTCTTCTACAAATTTTGTTTGGTTGAATATAGCATCAAGTGTGTCAATGATCACATATTTTACATCTCAAAACAGGTGTTCTTACAAGCCACTATTAAATTTTAGGATAAGATTTGTTGCAACATCTACCATAATCAACATGATTTATAAATGGTTAAACAAGTAGATATATTATTGCATGGACATATTGGGTCCTTATCATAAGCAGAGCTATTTGATGCTCAAATCTTCTAAGTAATGAGATGGAAAGAATATGTCCTTAAGAGTTTTAACAAGCTCATACCATGAATTGATGGGATCTAAGATTGTTGACAATCTATATTTAGGAATTTGGCCTATTTAGCTTCAATTTGATGAATGATTCATTCTCCTAATTTTCAATGTTGTTGTACTCAAGCCATATCTCCATGTCTAAGATCTAATTAGCAAGGATATATAAACCACAAGAGCCACTATACACCTTGACTTAACATTTTGTCTAGTGGGTAGCTTGGGGGTAGACACTAATATCATTAACCTTGTTAGTTAATATAGCCACCATATTGGCCAACTCAAAAATATTTCTAGAAAGTGTATTGGTCGACATATAAAGTGTTGTTGCTAGCTAGGGTTGCATTTTCTCCCAACAATAAAATTTAGGCTACCTAAACTAATTCTAACCCTATAGATGTATCCATATTGTGGGATAAACCTCTAGAATGAATGGTTATGAGATAAATTTATCCATAAAATATCAAAGTTACAAAGGATTATAGTTTTTAATTGCGATCAAGGGGAAAACCACTATCACCAATTGTGATTCTAAATTATTGACTAGTTTTTAGTAACTAAGATCTTACACTTGATTTCTAAGCAATATGTCATGCAATATATCATAGGAAAGTGTTCTAAATCTACTTTACAATGATACTAAAATTATGATAAAATACTCCAACATGAAAATGATAAAGGATAAATTTCTATAAAGGAAGGAATAAACCTTGTTATGGGTATAAATCTTGTCTTCCTCATATGACCAGATTGGTTTATCACCACCAAAATACCTCATGATTTTTTATACTTTTCATACTACAAGATAGAAGTAATTCTAACTAGATGAGGGACTACTTTGTGTCATATCCAAATATGGAAGCCATATTCTCAATGGGAATATGCCAGTCTCAAACTAGTTAAAATTGAAATGTATACCATTTATGAGCTTAAATTTTTATATGTGAAGGATATCAATAACAACAAAGGCATCCTATTATTACTTGTGTTGGAGCTTTTTAACAACCCAAAATCTACCAACCCAATTTTTTTTAAAAGTACTTACAATTACGAGCTCTTAAGGGGGTTGCCCTTCATTTATTTTTTAGTATACAAGGCTTCACCATATTTGAGCTTCCAAGTCACTATAGATGATGCTTAGTGGATAGGAGAGGCCAAATCATGTGATTTCTAGGGTTCACCTTACCAAACCTATATGTTTAGAAGGATGCCATAAGTGGTCCTGTTGGCATTTTTGCCACATTGTTTTTGTTGTTGTTGTTCAAGCAAAAGAATGCTCAAAGTGTAAAGATACTCACTCCTCTGTTTGTAAATGAAAAAGCAAAGGTGTCGCGATTTCGCGACATGTCACGAAATCGTGACCTATCGCGTTTTCGCGACGTCCGTACCATAAAAAAGCTAAGCCCAAAAGATGTCGCGATATCGCGACATGTCGCGATATCGTGACATGTTGCATTTTCGTGACCTGTCACATTTTCACGGGGTCCAAATCCAAAATGTGCAAGCATGGGAATTTGTCGCGATATCGCGACCTGTCATAGTTTCGCGATGCCAAATGCAGAAAAGGGCTAAGTCAAGAAAGTGTCGCGATATCGCGACATGTCGCGTTATCACGGTCAAAGCAGTCAACGAAAGCAAAGGGGTAAAACTGTCGTGATATCGCGACGTGTTGGAGTTTCACGGTCAACGTGGTCAACGGAAGCACTAAAATGAAGTTGTCGCGATATCGCGACATGTCGCAAAATCGTGACTTGTGGTGGCCATAGAGCAGAACAAGAGAAAGTGTCGCGATATCGCGACATAAAGCAGCAAAGGGCAATGTGAATGAAAAATGTCGCGATATCGCGACAGAAAAGCAAGCAAGGAGAAAATGGTACGAAATGTCGCGATATCGCGACATGTCGCGTTATCGTGGCAAGGTTGAAAGAAAAACATAAGGCATGAAAGACGTCACGATTTCATGACATTTTTGGAGATGAAGTCCAGCAAGAGAAACTTGTCGCGATATCGCGACAGGAAGTGGCAACAATAGAGAAAGCAAGAAAATGTCACGATTTCATGACATATTGGGCAGGAAGGGCAAAGTGCGGAGAATTGTCACGATTTCATGACATGTCACGTTTTCATGAGTGCGAAAGCAAGGAGGCAGACATAAAACCATCGCAATTTCATGACATGTTCATTATGAAAGACAAATGAAAATAAGGAGAACATAGAAACTGTCGCATTTCTTGCAAGTTGAGAGATGAAAGACAAGGCAAATGGAAAACGTCGCGATATCGTGACATGTCGCATTTTCGTGACCTGTCACATTTTCACGGGTAAGAAGGAGGCAAAGACAACGCAAGAGAAAGATGTCGCGATTTCATGACATGTTTCATTTTCACGATAAGGAGCAACAAAGAAGCCAAAGTAGAGGAGAATGTCACGATTTCATGACATATCATAGAGAAGAGCCAAAAGAAGAAGATGTCACGATTTCATGACATGTCATGTTTTCGCGACTGGTGGCGGAGAGAGAAAGCAGCAAGGTAAAAGTGTCGCGATATCGCGACATGTCGCATTTTCGTGACCTGTCTCATTTTCGTGACCAAAGCAACAACAAAGGCCCGATACAGTTCTGTTGCATTTTTCTTCAGGATTGCATAGGAGAACGTGCAGAGGAGATAAGGATCAATTAAAAGCTCTCCAACTGTTTTTGAGATCGTGGTCAAAGAAGCGGTTCCAAGATTAAATGTTGCTGATTACCGAGGTGTGCAAGATGGAAGAACCTGAGGCAGTTTTCGATGCCGCCAAAATTAAAGACGCCTCCAATATTCAAAGCTCCTGTTCGTGATCTCTTAAAACAACTTTCAGCTTCCCTTGATAACGGTCATTTGATGAAGAGATATGGGCCCTCATTTTTGTTTCATTCTCAGTTGTAATCCATTAAAAGCAGGGACTGTCATTTCTTCGAGGCAGATTAAGGGGATTGTTCTTCAAAATCTGCTTCATGTATTAAATGTTGTAATATGAAAGGAAGAGGACGGACCTCTATAAATACCAATGTAAAACTCAAGCAAAGGGAGGAGGATCTTGTTGCAGAAATTGAAATAGAAATCCTAGATGCAATTGCTTCCATTCTTAGTGTCTTCTGGAGTTGGTGATCTAATTTGTTGTGTATGTTTGGCTTTCTGTGTGATTTACTTCGTGTAGTCCAGTGTAATATCAGTTGAATTCTGTTGTGTTGAATTTGGTTGTATTGGCATTTGAATGTTTGAAGTTTATTTGGAAGTGAACTCATGGCTAATGCGTGATCCAATTTCTGTATACGTATTCTAAGAGTCAGTTGCTGCTTAGCTTTAGGATCTAGTTGAAGTTATTACTGTTCGAGGTTGTTCTCCCCATCAACGATCGGCTTCGGCCATATTTACATCCCTTTCCGTTATTTCCCATTTCTTTTCGCATTATTTCCCATTTCTTTCCTGCATCTCTAGTCTTGAAACCAGTTTAGATTAGTGTGGGAACCAGCCCTCTCTGGAGATTGGCCCGGGAGACATCTCTTTCTCTCGGCCTTTCAATGTTGGCCAAGTCTAGGGCGCATATACATATAAAATCCTTTCCTGTGGCAGATTTGTGACCAACAGTTTTTGGCACGCCCGGTGGGACAGACTGTTTCTGTCTCTGAAAGATCCACAATCGGTGGGACAAGTATTATTTCAAATTGACACCCGGAGGAATCAAGATTTTGATGAACTGTCTTGACCTCAAAGCGGAGATTGTAAGTTCATCTGGTGACTCTGTTGAAGGTGATTGTACCTAGAAATTTCTAATTGTGAAGCTGGTGAAAATATTTGCTTCATGATCACGAGATCAAGTGCCAAAGAATCGGAAGATCCAGTCGAATTCTTCGAGATTGATGTTCAGAACTGGAGGGAGCGCTCAAGATTGGTAAGTCCTATGAATCCATCATTTGTTGTTTCATCGCAGGCTGCAGGTCAGTTTGTGCCATCCCCGACTCCTCCCAGTACTGCTACGAGCTTGCTACATCCAGATCCAGCAGTCCAAATGGCCCAGCATCCTCCACCAAGGAAGTTCTCGGCATGGAATGGTTCGGGAGCTTTGAACTTACTGGCACAAAATCCAGTTCCTCAAGCTGCTTTGAAAGCTTTGCCGACCTATGATGGTACTGGTAAGACTGCTTATGAGCATATTAATGATGTAGCCTCTTTGGCGGCCATCCATGACATAACAGACGAAGATGTAATGATTAAATTGTTGGTGTTATCACTGAGAGGTAAATTGTTGTATTGGTACCGAACGTTGCCACCAGGCACTATTACATCATGGGATCAATTAGGAGAATTGTTAGTCAAAAATTTTCATGAACAAGCTGATCCATACTCCTTATTGTATCAATTTAATGTAATTCAAAGGCACCCGCAGGAAGAGATAGCTGACTTCAATGTCAGATTTACCAGAAGTTGGCAGAGAATTCCTGATGGTCTTCGGCCTATTGATGAGCTAGCTGCATTTTATTACCTCAGAGCATTTAACACAGACATCGGTTGGGTTGTCCGGTAGTCCAACGTGACTACATTTCTAGAACTATTTGAACAAGCGCAAAAGGCGAAAGCTGACTTGATTGCCATAGGTAGGCTTCCACCAAAGGTAACAATGCCCATCTTACCTGATCTTCCTAAGCATTTGTACTCTGGTTCATTTTCATAGCCTATGCCTTCCATGTATCCTATTCCCTCATGGAGCTCAAGTGTGCCTCAGAGTGCACCCATTCCAGTTCCCCAGCTCCCTGCTCCAACTATTCCACAGTTGCCTGCATCGAGCATTCCGTGATTACCAACTCCCACTTCATTCCCAGCATTGCCTGCATCGCTAGCGCCTCTACCTCTACCAGCACCTCCTGCGCCCTCAAATCCTGATCCTTTTGCAATCCTATTACAAGAGGTACAATCTGCTAATTCAGCTATAAGAGCGATGGGAAATAAGATTACGATCATTGAAAGAAAGCAGGCCGAGAGAGATTTCCAACCCAGGAGATTTCAACCTCCGTCGATCACGAGAGAACAAGCGGCTTCAACAAGCAAGGTGCCAGAAAAGAACCTAACTATGCTGACAAATGAGGAAGCTGGCCCTACAGAAAGAACATATTGGTGCTCTACATGTAATGATCCACACGGAGAAGACACTTGTATGGTTCATCTGAACTATGTGCAAACATTGGCTGCAAGCTCTTCTGGAGGACAAGTTAATATGATTACTGAGGTGGATCATAATTTTATGGTTCCATCTGAAGAACAAGTCTCAGTTCTCACGAGAACTGGGAAGAAGCCAGTCACTGTAGATCCAACAGAAATGGAACCATTAAGGGTACCGGCTGATCCGAAGATGCAGAATGAAAGGAAACAAGTACAAGTGAAAGCTCCCATTTCAGTATCGAAGCCAGATCCACCTGTTCTGTTAAAAGATCTTTTGCCACCACGAGCAAGGGAAAAGTTGCAAGAAAAGGCATCAGCTTCAAAGGCAAGAGCAAAAACTGAGGAAGGAGCCAAAGAAAAGCTCAAGTACCCATCTTTGACTAAGAGACTGAGGGTAGAAGCTACCCAGCAGTATCGAAGCAAATATGAGGACACTAGTGAAAAGAGGGAGTCTGGTGCATCTGCTTACAACATTGTTGAAGAATTGAAGAAGGTTTCGGCCAAGGTTAGTCTCTATGATGCATTACAATTACCTGGGCAAGTTGATCTATTACAAGAATCCTTGAAGTCTGTGAAAGATAATGAGAAGAATCCT
Organism: Wollemia nobilis; assembly: GCA_028583015.1. Taxonomy (NCBI): domain Eukaryota; kingdom Viridiplantae; phylum Streptophyta; class Pinopsida; order Araucariales; family Araucariaceae; genus Wollemia; species Wollemia nobilis. The sequence goes on from JAQPPZ010002630.1 coordinate 1,895,394, forward strand.
ACCCAGACGATTTTTGCTCAAACATTAACTTCTTCAGCCACTGGGAAAAATAGACCACCCCCATTTTACTTGTCACTCAGAATGGAGGGTTGGATTGTGCACAACTGCATGATTGATTCTGGTGCTGCGACAACTGTCATGCCAAAGGCAGTTTGTGAAATCATGGGTATGGAGTATACAAGAAGCAGCCCTGGTGTCTTGCAGTTGGATGGGACTCCCATAAAAATAGTGGGCGTAATTAAGGATGTTCCTATTGCTCTGCATAGTATGCCTCAGATTACAGTAATTCAGGAGATAGTTGTGGTCGATTTGGAACCATATTTCAGTATGTGTTTGTCAAGAGAATTCACTGCCAAGCTGGGAGGCTACCTTTCTCTGGATTATTCTCACTTGGAGGTTCCTTTCAAAGGAAGAAGAGTCCGGATCTATAATCAGAAGCCTTCTACTTTTCATATAGAGAAGATGGAAGAGGAAGAAAAGTCCACACATTCTGTTCACTTGATCACTGAAGAATTAAAAGATCCTGATTTGATGGATGAAGTCCTGGATGAGCTTCACTTAGAGGATGAGTTTTCAATGCTCGATTTTAATGCCATGGTGGAGACTGAGATTGGTTGCTACTCCATTACAAAGCCTACAGAGGATGCAGTGAAACTGCCTCTTGATCAAGTTGGTCAAGACTCCGTGCCCGATCAATTATGGAAGTTGTATTTTGATGGAGCACGATGCAAGAATGGTGCGGGAGCAGGAATAGTCCTTATTTCTCCTTCTGGCCTACAGAAAACATATTCATATCGGCTGACCTAGAGTTGTACTAACAATGCTGCTGAATACGAAGCATTGTGCCTAGGGTTGAAGAAGGCAAAAAAGTTGGGGATTGAACAATTGCAGATTTTTGGTGACTCTGAATTGATTGTGAATCAAGTGACAAACAAATGCATCTCCAAGCAGCATTATTTAAAGGCGTATCGCAACAAAGTTTGGGACCTGTTTGAGGCTTTCACAACATTGAATATTCAATCTATTTCACGAGAGCTGAATAAGCATGCTGATATTCTAGCTTCCTTGGGAGCAAATTTTTCACCAATTGAGCAGGTAGTCCGAAGGCCAAAAATAGTGAGAATGGTGTATAGGCCCTCTGTCCCAGATAAGGACACCTTTTGGCAAGTCTTTGATAGCGATGAACAAATTGTCAATTTCTTGGTTCAAGAAGCTGCCACCATCAAAGGAAGGACCTTGGAGCATGAAGAAGCCGAAGGCCTGATTCAGTTGTGGAATAACCATATTCCTAAAGGCCTCATCACTCTAGAGAGTTTGTTTGATCAGAATGATCGGTCCAAAAAGCACCGGATTGAGGTCGATGAGAAAGAATACATGGAGCTTCAGTTGGAGGATGATAAGGTCATCAAAGTTGGAACTGATTCTACTCCTGTTGAGTTGCAAGAAATCAGACAATTGTGTCAAGAGTTTTCTAACATCGTGGCTTGGAGCTATGACGATCTGAGGGGATATGATAAAGAGATTATTCAGCACACCATTGAGCTGGAAGAAGGAGTCAAACCCTTCAGGCAGAAGCAGAGACCGGTGAACCCAAAAATTGAAGTCCTCATGAAGGCCGAACTTGCAAAAATGTTGCAGGCTCAGATTATATATCCAATTAAGCACTCGACATGGGTTGCCAATTTGGTTCCGGTTCGTAAGAAAAATGGAGATATACGACTGTGTGTGGATTTTCGAAACTTGAACCGAGCATCCTTGAAGGATCATTACCCATTGCCTCGCATTGATCAGATCCTGCACGTTGTTGCTGGGGCTCAGCGCTTTTCACTGCTAGATGGATTCTCTGGATACAATCAAATTTGGGTTAGGGATGAGGATCAGTACAAAACCGCATTCACAACCAAGTGGGGCACCTTTGCCTATCAGCGCATGCCTTTTGGATTGTCCAATGTTGGGGCTACGTTTCAAAGGGCCATGGACATCGCATTTGGGGAGCTTTTAAATAAGATCATTGTCATATATCTGGATGATATGACTGTCTTTTTGCACAAACGAGAAGAACACTGTTCTCACTTAAGACAAATATTTGAGAAATGTCGGGAGTTTGGCATCTCCATCAACCCAAAGAAGTCCATTTTTGTAGTAAAGGAAGGAAAGCTATTGGGACATATCATCTCAGAGAATGGTTTGGCAATTGATCCATCGAGAGCTGAAGCTTTGAAGAAACTATTACTCCCGGCTAATAAGAAAGAGTTGCAATCTTTCTTCGGGCAGATCAATTTTGTCAAAAAATTTATTTTCGACTTCGCTCGGATAGTCAAGCCCATGACTGAGCTATTAAAGAAAGATGCAGAGTTCAAGTGGACAACTCAGAGGAAAGATGCGTTTCAGGAGATTAAAGAGAAAATCGCTCAAGCCCCTGTATTGATCAATCCAGATTATTCTAAAAACTTCATTCTGTATGCAGTTGGAGAGGATGAAAGCTATGCTGCAGTGCTTACCCAAAAGGGAGATGATGGGGATGAAAGACCTATTGCTTTCCTTAGCCAGGGTATCTTACCCCACGAGGAGAGATACAATTTCATTGAGAAGCAGGTTTATGCCATTATGAAGTCCCTTAAAAAATTTAGGCACTTCGTATCCCAGAGCAAGACGATCATCTATGTCATCCACCCCGATGTAAGGAATTTCATCATTCAGGGCGAGATGGGTGATAAGCGTGCTGGTTGGATCACCAAGATTCAAGAGTTTGATGTTGAGATTCATCCAACCAAGTTGGTGCGGGGTAAGGCCTTATGTCAGCAATTAGCAAAAACTGCGGCCTCTCAGATAGTTGATCATCAAGTGAACAATCCTGCTAACGAAAGGAATTTAGTGAATGTCTCTGCACAGGGCCAAGATTGGACAGATGACCTTATTAACTATTTCTCTATGGGTAGATGTCCCCCACAATCAAATGCTTCGCAAAGGAGAAGGTTTCGCCTACAAGCTCTTAGGTATGTATTGTTGCCCGAGGGGTTGTTCTTCAAAAACATTGATGGAGTTCTCCTAAGGTGTGTTAAGGAACCTGAGAAGGCTAGACTCTTGGAGGAGTTTCATTCTGGCATGTCGGGAGGACATCACGCTGGTAGGCCTATGGCCTTAAGGATTATTCGGGCAGGTTACTATTGGCCAACTTTGTTTGCGGATACTTTCAAGATTGCTCAAGTATGCGACAAATGCCAAAGGTACACGGGACGGATCAAAAATGCACCATTACCCCTACATCCAATTCAAGTAGAAGCACCTTTTCAGCAGTGGGGGCTGGACTTTATTGGGATCATTGATCCAAATTCCTCAGATGGACACAGGTACATCTTGACGGCTACTGATTACTTCACAAGGTGGTCTGAGGCTATTCCAACCAGGGCTGCAAATCAGGATGTGGTAATCACTTTCATTGAAGGATTGATCACGCGTTTTGGCATTCCTGACGCCATTATCACAGACAATGGAACTCCATTCATTGGAGCCAAGCTAAGTGAATTTGCAAACAAGTACGGTATTGTTCTGAAGACATCCTCCAATTATTACCCTCAGGGTAATGGCTTGGCAGAGTCCACAAACAAGAACTTGTTGAGGATTTTAAAGAGATCCTTGGGGGACAATAAGAGATCTTGGCACCTTCTGCTGAATCAGGCATTATGGGCAGATAGAATTTCAATCAAGAAGTCTATTAAGACTTCACCATACGCCCTGGTATATGGGAAGGAGGCAAGATTGCCCATTCATTTAGAACTGCCTACCTTGCAGCAATTGAAAGAATTCCTAGATGATGAGGAAAATATGGATCCCATGAACATACGATTGGCTCAATTGTTGCAGCTGGAAGAGCAACGTTCCTTGGCTTATAATGAGTTTGCTAAGCATTCACAGGCGATGTCCAAATGGTTTCATAAAGGTTCTACGGATCGCATACTCAAAGTGGGTGACTTAGTCTTAAAGTGGAACGAAAAGAAGGCCAAGCCAGGGATGCACCAGAAATTTGACGCTCTGTGGGAGGGTCCATTCCAGATTGTCAGTGCAGGTTCGACCAATTCATTTTACCTTGAAGACTTGGAGGGTAATCCACTTCCTATTTCAGTGAACGACTTTCATTTGAAAGCCTACATTTCTTAATGGAAAACTCAGGGTTACCTTGTAAAAAAAAAAAAAAAAAAAAAAAAAAATGTTTTTCCACTTCGGCTCTTTTTGCATGCGAGCCCGTAGGTACGTTTATTTCTTTTCCTTTTTCTTTCCTTCCCAAGAAGATAGTGGCTTCCTTCTACTTCTTTCTTCCACCACTTCCCTCTATTCCATTCCCTTCTTCTTCTACTCCTTCTTCTGCAAATAATCAAGCCACTACTCGTTGTTTCTACTCCCCTCCTTGATGTTCCCTTTTCTTCACTTTCCCTTTCTTCTAATTCTTTGTCTTTTGAGTACTTTTCCACAGCCACACTTCCTACCACCATCCTTCATTCCATCCACTTCTATTTTCATTCTCTATTTTCATCGAATCCCCACAGCTGATAGCACAGTAGCACCATGTTGTTGTATCTACCGCTTCCATTCCTCCATCTTTCACCATTCCACCATTCCCCCCCCATTCCACGGCCTGCACATCCGCAGGTCATCCCTCCATTCATTTCCATTTTGTAACACAGGTGCTTTTTCACTATTGCCATGGAGATCCTTTCACAACACCTGGTGATTACCCAACTCAACCGAGCTAGGCAAAGTGCAGTAGTTCTAAAGAAATAAAGGAAGTTCTACTCTTCCACACATTTCTGTTGAAGATCCTATTTTTGAGTGCCGAGTACCAGCAAGAGATTGTTGCAGTAGCTTACAGAGATGTCCAACATCACTCAACATTCACTTCTCTATTTCTCCAACTTCTTGACTCTGTTGCCCAATGGATTAAGGCTCGAGATTCGTGCATACAACAGAATTGTATACCCCACGAGCCGCCAAGAATGTTGGCATTTTTGCCACATTGTTTTTGTTGTTATTGTTAATGTAAAGAATGCATAAGTTGTAGAGATATTAACTCCTATTTTGTTAAACCGCTAAGCAAGAAATGTCGCGATATCGTGACATGTCGCGTTTTCACGGTCAATCAACGGGACAAAGAGCTCGCGATATCGCGACGTGTTATTTCAGCGGTCAACGCGTCAACGGAAGCACTAAAATGAAGTTGTCGCGATATCGCGACATGTGCAACATCGTGACTTGCAATGAGGCCACAGAGCAACATAAGAGAAAGTGTCGCGATATCGTGACAAAGATAAGGGCAATGTATGAGAAATTGTCGCGATATCGTGCGAGAAAAGTGAGCAAGGAGCAAAATGGTACGAAATGTCGCGATATCGCGACATGTCGCGTTATCGCGGCAAGGTTGAAAGAAAAGCATAAGGCATGAAAGACGTCATGATTTCATGACATTTTTGGAGATGAAGTCTAGCAAGAGGAAGACGTCGCGATATCGCGACAGGAAGTGGCAACACTAGAGAAAGCAAGAAAATGTCACGATTTCGTGACATATTGGGCAGGAAGGGCAAAGTGCGGAGAATTGTCGCGATTTCGTGACATGTCACTTAGAAAAGTCCGATTCGACATGTTCATTGAGCAAGTGGAAATAAGGAGAACACTAGAAACTGTCATGATTTCGTGACATTGTTGAAGTGAAAGAACCAAATGGAAAACGTCGCGATATCGTGACATGTCGCATTTTCGTGACATGTCGCATTTTCGCGGGTAAGAAGGAGGCAAAGACAGCGCAAGAGAAAGATGTCATGATTTCACGACATGTTTCATTTTCGTGATAAGGAGTAGCAAAGAAGTCCAAACAAAGGAGAATGTCACGATTTCATGACATATCATAGAGAAGAGCCAAAAGAAGAGAAGATGTCACGATTTCGTGACATGTCATGTTTTCGCGACTGGTGGCGGAGAGAGAAAGCAACAAGGTAAAAGTGTCGCGATATCGCGACATGTCGCATTTTTGTGACCTGTCTCATTTTCGCGACCGAAGCAATAACAAAGGCCCGATACAGTTCTATTGCATTTTTTCTTTAGGATTGCATAGGAGAACGTGCAGAGGAGATAAGGATCAATTAAAAGCTCTCCAACGGTTTTTAGATCGTGGTCAAAGAAGCGGTTCCAAGATTAAATGTTGCTGATTACCGAGGTGTGCAAGATGGAAGAACCTGAGGCAGTTTTCGATGCCGCCAGAATTAAAGACGCCTCCAATATTCAAAGCTCCTGTTCGTGATCTCTTAAACAACTTTCAGCTTCCCTTGATAACGGTCATTTGATGAAGAGATATGGGCCCTCGTTTCTGTTTCATTCTCAGTTGTAATCCATTAAAAGCAGGGACTGTCATTTCTCCGAGGCAGATTAAGGGGATTGTTCTTCGAAATCTGCTTCATGTATTAAATGTTGTAATATGAAAGGAAGAGGATGGACCTCTATAAATACCAATGTAAAACTCAAGCAAAGGGAGGAGGATCTTGTTGCAAAAATTGAAATAGAAATCCTAGATGCAATTGCTTCCATTCTTAGTGTCTTCTGGAGTTGGTGATCTAATTTGTTGTGTATGTTTGGCTTTCTGTGTGATTTACTTCTGTGTAGTCCAATGTAATATCAGTTGAATTTTGTTGTGTTGAATTTGGTTGTATTGGCATTTGAATGTTTGAAGTTTATTTGGAAGCGAACTCATGGCTAATGCGTGATCTAATTTCTGTATATGTATTCTAAGAGTCAATTGTTGCTTAGCTTTAGGATCTAGTTGAAGTTATTACTGTTCGAGGTTGTTCTCCCCATCAACGATCGGCTTCGGCCATATTTACATCCCTTTCCGTTATTTCCCATTTCTTTCTGCATTATTTCCCATTTCTTTCCTGCATCTCTAGTCTTGAAACCAGTTTAGATTAGTGTGGGAACCAACCCTCTCTGGAGATTGGCCCGGGAGACATCTCTTTCTCTCGGCCTTTCAATGTTGGCCAAGTCTAGGGCGCATATACATATAAAATCCTTTCCTGTGGCAGATTTGTGACCAACAGGTCCTCCACCTTTCCAATACCCTTCTCGATATAGGACCATGTAACCACAGTGTAGGGATTACCCTTTAAGACCCATAACACTTAAAGAGGGACACCAATTCCCTAACCTGACTCTAGCTTCTCTTAGACAAGTTAATCGATGTAGAGCCTTGGTGCTTAGTTACCACACCTCCGTGGGCTATCTAAGTGTAATGGTCCTCCTCAAGATACTTTATGATATTGCTAATATGACTAATGAACATTTATGATATTTTTATTGACAAATAATATGCATCTATGATATTGGTAATTATAGTTGATCAACATTTCTTTAGAATTATTATATTTTGTTATTTTGGGATACGATACTACTAATGACCTCTGTTTTACAAGTACAGGTTCCCGAAATGGAAGAAGGGGAAAAGGATGATGGTGGGGTATCCACATAGATAGGGTTGAAAAATGGCCTTATCAATGGAACTTTCACCAATGGCTCATGAGTGCATAAAACTTAATTAATTGCATTCACATAGGTGCAAATTACTGTGTGATTGCATGTCTTGAATTATTATATGTTTGTTTTTCTTCTTCAGCTTACTAAAAAAAATAATCAAAATAAAAAAGAGAAAACATTTTTTTGTTATTTTAAAACTCATTTATAAATTTGTAATGACTATTAAAATTTATTAATTAAAATGTATAAGTGATATATATATATATATATATATATATATATATATATATATATATATATATTTATTTATATATATATATATATATATTTATTTATTTATTTATTTAAATTTTTATATAAATACTTTTTTTTTTTAAACCGAAAAAACCCTTTGCGGGAGCCGCCTTGGTCCGAGAGACCACGAACAGGGGGTTCTACACTATATATATATATATATATATATATATATATATATATATATATATATATATATATATTTAAATTTGTATATAAATACTTTTTTTTTTTTAAACCGAAAAAACCCTTTGCGGAGCCGCCTTGGTCTGAGAGACCACGAACAGGGGGTTCTACACCGTCAAAGTCACTCGGGGGTCGCACCCCTACCCGCACCAACATTATCAATTGGATTTTAGATACCCAATTCAACTTTTTGGTAGGGTAGAGATTTGAACCTGGGACCTACCCTTGGAGGATTGTCCTCTCCTCTCCAACTCACCTACAACACCTGGGTGTATATAAATACTTTTATTTATATATATAAACTTATAAATATAAGCAACTAAGAAAGGGAATGCCCTTTACAACATTTGGAATACGCATGTTTCTTTTATCCTAATAAACCTCCTTCTTTTCCCCAATTAATAGACACTTTTAGCAAAAGAGAATTACCCAAAAACACTCATATAATGTTAAATGATTGCAGTGTGTAATTATCACTCACAGTTATTCAAAACATGCACATTGTAATGTAAAAATAATTAAAAATTCACACATTGTGGAACGTCAGGATTCGACTCGCGTATTTCAAGCTATACTGATCTTATGCTGTGTGCCGCATTTATATTTATAAACTGAAAACGAGAAGTTTTCATGACAAGAAAATGCATTTACTGGAAGTTTTAAATAAAAATCTTTATATTTAGCAAATAAGTTTTCAGAAGTTAACCATTGAATATGATTTAGTGGAAGTTTTAAATAAAAATCATTATATTTAGCAAATAAGTTTTCAGAAGTTAACCATTGAATATGATGGAAATAGTAAATAAGAACTAATTATTGAAATTTAATTAAGTGTGTTAGAAATGGTATTTTTATTGAACATTATAGAAATGGTGCTTTTAAAGTTTATTGTGCTATAGAAATAGAGATAGTTTTTGGAAATAAATTAGGTTGACTAATCAAATTAGAGATTGACATAATTTTAAGGTAAGGTTTTAAGGGTTACTTGAGACTCCTAGAGGAAATAAAAATTAAAGGTTTTAAGGGTTACTTGAGACTCCTACTTACAGGAATTAAAAATTAAAGGAATTAAAAGTTTTAAGGGTTATTTGAGACTTCTACGTAGAGGAATTAAAAAATAAAAGGGGAAATAAGAGTTATTTTAGTTAATTGAGTTATGTTCTTTTTAATGAATAAGGATATGGTTAAAATTTTAAGAAGTATCTTTTATCTTTAGTAAAAGGGATTTGTTGAGTAAAATTGTTAAGGTAGAGAATAACTACCTTAGGTTTTCTTTAAAGATGTACATATGATAATTGATGTTCGATGTTTGATGCTTTCTAGAATAGTTTTTGTTAGTCATTGTTTTCGTTAGAAGAAATGATAAATGTTAATGAATTTTTTTAGACTAATTAAAGGTTTGATGTTACACTCATTAGAGTAATTCAAAGTTGATGAGTGTTATTTCCTTAGATCGAGATTACATTCTTTTCAATTATGGAGAATAAAGTTGTAGTTTGGATGTAATTTTAGAGTTATGATTTTTGAAGTTGTAGTTAGACTTCATGTTATTTTAGCTATAGAGAAATAAATAGTGGATCAAATTTATGTTTATTTAATCATAAGAGAAAGAATTAGTACACTAGATTCATGTTCTTTTAATAATATATAATTTAGGTTAATTACCTTTAATGAGAAGCAAAATAACTTGTATAAAAAGGAATGAGCCGAATAATCTAAAAATCCTACATATATTAAATGAGTTTCTTTATGTGGTTATAAGAATAATTTAAGATTGGTTAAAAAGATCTAAAAATCCTACATATATTAAATAAGTTTTTTATGTGGTTATAAGAATAATTTAAGATTGGTTAAAAGGAGGACCCTTTTAAAGTGGTTATAAGAATATTTTAATATTGGTTAAAAGGAGGACCCTTTTAAAATAACCTATACTCATACAAAGGGCATTTTTCTATTATAGTAGTAAGTACCTAATAATATCCTCATATAAAAATCTTATCCTAATGAAAGAAAGACCTTCAGGAAGTTAGCTTATAGGTTAGATAAATTGAACCATAGGATATAAAAATCTTATCCTAATGAAAGAAATACCTTCAGAAAGTTAGCCCATAGGTTAGGTAAACTGAACCATAAGAAGAAATTAATGGGAGAATATAGCTTGGATTAAAACTTTAAAAGACCATACCCTAAAATCATCCTATGACCAAGTCACCTTTTCCCATTGGTATGCAAGTATGTATACAATAGGATGGATAAAAACCAAGATATCTGATACCATTGGGATGCAGGTATGCATACAATGTGATTCGTGAAATGATCACTTTCTGAATAACAAGTCAAAACAAGTAATGAGGGACGGTATAGGATGTTTTCTCTAGATCATTGTAAGAGCAGTACGGTGGTGGACCTTGAAGGGGTTGACAAATAAGGGATCTTGATGGAAGATTTGAAACTCTAAGATAATACTCCTTAGTGGTATGAAATGAGACGTATCACTGTATTTGCAAAACCTTCAAGGAATCCATGATGAAGAGCTAGGGAATGATATATCCTTAATTGCCCATGGTGTATCATGATCTCTAATTAAGCACCACAAAATTTACACTAAAATCCTTACATGTTTTGTAACATAATGAATTTTATATATATGGGCCCTAGAGGATAACCCATGTCATGTTACTAGATGCACTAGTACAACGGGTGATATGGAGAATCATAAAATAGCATCTTCTATGAGACCTAGCTAGTCTCGTCCACTTGGGAGGTTGACTGCAATGGTCAAATTCCTAAAAGTGGCTTATTATGTTGTGTATTGATACAAAAAGGTGCAAAACTAAATCTTGAAAACGAAAAAAAAATTACCCTTGTCAACCATCCTTCTAGTTTGACCAACCTTTAGAGTGTTTGATCATTACAACCAACATGTCTCTGGTTGGGTTGTTATACTAAGGTTATTATCACTTTGACGACAACTAACATGACCTCTTGATCCTATGTAATCAATGAATCACCACTGCTATCTTACGAATAGGTTTTCCCACACACTTGATCTTACTCAACCTAGGGTGTGTCTAATTACAAGTATACTGACTATTGTATACTCACAACTCTTTCCAAGATCATGAAATCCTAGTGATTGCATTCTCACAACTCCTTCTAGGACTCTTGGCTACTTGGCTATTGTATTCACACCACTCCTAGGATTGTATTTCATGGTTTACAAGAGGAAATTCTACCCACCCCAAGGATAGATAACAACATGATCAAATAATAAAGCTTAAAACAAATCAAATAAGCTTAAGAGCACATTGCAATATTCATCTAAAAAAGAAAAGTGTAAGATGAAATTCCTCTTAACCAAAACTAAGCTCTAATCAAAACTTGCAACATAAAAGCTTTCCATCCATATTTATGCATTAGCTAGATAACTCAAATTCTAACATAAGCATATAATTCAAGTAACATTAACAACCATGTCCAAAGATTACTTAAGATTTTGGCTCCAAGTTAACATTTAGACAACATAAGCAACATTTAAATAAATATCTCATTCATTACAAAAAGGATCCAAATAACCATACTTAAAGCTACACCATTAAAGTGTCTCTTCATTACATAAGAAGTGTCATTATACACTTGAATCAAGAGTACATATCTTCCAAGAAAAACAAGTATTTACTTATTTACAATATTAACATTTTGAAGAGCTTACAACAACCATTCAAGGTCTTCTACCAAGTTTTCAAACCTCTTTGATGGCAAACCACCCACCAGTAATGAAGTTTACTTAGGGATCAAAACAACTCTAAATGCAATGCAACTAGCTCATGCCTTACACTAATATGCATACAACCATGCACATAACAAAAATATAAGAGGAGAAACCTCCCTCTCATTAAAAGGAACAAACATTCTTTTAACCATAATAGCTACATCAACCCATAGCAATTCCAAGAGAAGCCCATACTTCTCTTCATAAGGGTCCCTTAATCCACTTAGATCTCAGAGTACCCTTGTAAATGCTTTCTCTTTCAAGCCAAAACACATAATCCAAACCAATCAAGAGAATCCCATACTTCTCTATAATGATCTCTTAATCCACATAGATCTCAAGAATCATTATAAATACTTTCTCTTTCACATTTTCTTAAAACAAGTTAAACACAATAATCAATCAAGACAAGAGAAGCCCATACTTCTCTTTATAATGATCCCTTAACCTACATAGATCTTAGGGACCATTATAATACTTTCTTTCCAAAGCCAAAAACATAGCATCCAAAACAACTAAGAGAAGCCCATACTTCTCTTTATAATGATCCCTTAACCTACATAGATCTCAGGGACCATTATAAATACTTTCTTTCCAACAACATTAAACAAGGAACTTTAGCATAACCATATCACATTTTTAAAAATGGCACACATCAAAAGCTTTACTAAAAGAGATCTAAAAGACATCTCCAATAATAACCAAAGTGCATTAACAAAATTTACTTACAAGCACTATATTATTCTTTCTCTAAAAAGGCTTCGAAAACATCAAACATATAAATCATACATAACCCATAATGCATATATAAAAATCTATAACCTAATATCTATATTTATAATATTTATTTTCCTTTGAAGCTAAGCATTAATATTAGACAAGTGTAAGCCTACAACTCAGCCCTAAACAACTTAAATTAAAACATGAAAACTTAAGCTAAAGCTTAAATAATGCAAGAGAGCCAATCAACGCCTTCCTCCAATAGTAAGAAGCTAAAACATGATGCACAAATGAAAACACAACACAATGCTCTCCACATGAAGGCAAAAAGGATCATGAAATTCCAACAGAGATAGTCGGGTCACTACCACCCAAACCATCCCACTAACAAAACCAACATAACTCTATGCTCAACATAGGAGTCACTCAGTGCACCCGAAAGACCTAAAAGCTAAAACAACGTAAAGCAAGAACACAAAGAAAAATACATGTGGTCGAGAGGATGATACAAGCAAAAGCTTAGCACAAAGGGTGACACACAAGAAAGAAACCATATCTAACGAAACTTAGGGTTCTAGAGGATGTTGTTGCCACCCTATGAATGGAGCAAGACATCCCTCAACTAGCCAACATAAAATGAAAGGAATATCCCCAACCAATAATAATCATAGTCCATAGGAACAACAATCTGAACAACTCAAAGCAAGTGCAAACCAATAACTACAACATAAATAGTGAAATAAGAACATGGTAAGCAATGCAAGGTAAAGTTTCCACCAATAAAAACAATATGCATGCAATAGCAAACAATGAAGCACCTAAAATGCAAATCAAAACTCCTTCCAACATAATTTTTCTTCTCCTTTCCTTAGCCTTCACTTCCACTGCTTCCAAAAGTACCCATTAATTCCTACGTTCAAGGTGTTTCCTCGAGCGCTCAAGAGTGTTACCAACCATGAACATTTTCTTGCTATTCTCAAGAGTAAGACAAATATATTTCTTCACCTTCCAAAGGTGGCTAGAACCATAATGCACCATTAAATAAATAATAGGGTAACATAGAGCTTGATGCTCGCAAATAAATCAAACCAATAGTACATATACTAAATATGTAAATATATATGTATATATATTATAAAAGAAACCATATCAAGTTTGATTTAAGGAACTTAAATTAAGCTACCAACCAAAGCAAAGCAAGAATATTAAATTGCTTAAACAAAACATAACACTTTTTTTTTCCATAAAGCAACTTGGTCAAACAAGGCATCACATCCATAATATTTCACACCAATGTTTTATCCCCAAGTAGGTGGCCCTTTTTATGATAGTCTAAGCTATCATCAACTTCATTGAGGAGACTCATTGCAAGAAATATCCTAGCCCAATGGTGTAAATGTGGAAATAATAGCAAAATGATATGAATCTATATGAAGGTAAATTTTCCATGTTTACCTTGAGCTATCAATGAACGAAACATCATCATCATTTCCTTAGGTATCCTTCATGGTAGGTGGTTTAACCATATCCCCACCAAGGAGAAGGTACTCAATCTTGCATCCATAGATACATTGGCAGTACCATATTCCATGCTTAAAGAACATAATCATTCTATTATTAAATCATATTGACAAAAACCATGCCATTACATCAATAAATTAAAACATAGTTCTTTGTTCATAAAATTTCTGCCAAGGAGGGATGTTACAGCTTTGAGTGGAACATGAAAAATAATCATGCATCATTTATGGACATTTTGAGGGAAAACATCCAATATATGGAGAACACCTTTATGTTCATCATTTAGGAATGCAAATAGCATGAGAGCATTGATCAATATGATAAAATAAAAACTAGAACTACTTTTCACTTTGGATAAAACTAGCTTACTCCTGACTAAATATTGTGGAACAAGATGATATAGTTGAGAGGTTCATAAATGTTCCAATAGATCTATGCATCCTATGTTGCCTAATGTCTATTTTTCAAAATCTATACTCAAACTATTTTTTCTTTTTTTCTATTTAAAACCTTTTGGTAATATCACTTTTGAATCTAAAATTTTTTGGGGGCATTTTGGGCATGATTATATTGGTGTACCCTAGGATACAAAGCAATATCATGGTTGTTATCTTCCAAAGTATATTTATCTTCTTCAAGTTAGTTGCTTTAATAAAATTATTAGATTTTTGGCATGATATCATCAGGCACTTTTTGGATAGCTATCAAAATTTTGAAAGTTGAGCTTGCACACACTAGAAACTAGCCTATGGGATGAAGATAACAAGCTACAAACCTAAGGTTATATTGATCAATTTAAACTTTTATATCATAACCTATAAAAAAATTAAGATATCTACAACCCAAATCTTAACAAGGATTAAAATTGCTCTGGTATCAATGATATGGCATTAAATCTAGTCACTTCTTATATATAAGAGGAGGCTTTAAATATCCTTATAAAATAAAATTATAACAAAATATGGTGGTTTGATTAGTTACAATAATCCAACAAAAAAATAAAATAGAACTTAGTAGCACACTAAACTACCCTATGTAGGTATAACAACTTACCCTAGTGGGCATAAAAAATGAAATAGTTTTCCCAAATAGGCATAACAAACTAACCAAGAAAATTTACACATCATTCCTCATCATTATGTGTCAAAGGATCAACTTCCCAATAAGTAAATAGGTTAGCATTTAACATAAATTAAGTGAACCAAGCTTAGAATAATAAGATAAATGATGTGATAAATACAATTGCTAAATCAAATAGAATTTGGTGTTACTCATAATGTTTCTCACAACCTATTGGAATGCAACATGTTCATACAAGGATATCAAATAATATAACAATTTCAATAGACCCAACAAGCTACAATGATGACTCAATTGATAATAAATACACAAGTTGTAAACAACCAATAATTAACCTATCAACAATAACTCATTATAATGTGACAATGAAATATGATAATGCAATACTTACTAATTTCAAACCAATTAAAGAGGGATTTTTATTTCTATTTTTTAAGACAATGTGTTTTACCAAAAATAAGGGATCATGACCTAAGGGAAAATGAGGGCATTAAAATAATAAACTTAATATCCCATATCTTAACCATCCCCATAAAGTTATTATAAATCAAGTATAACTACTATAGTGTTTACGAGAGGGTGAACGTTTCTACATATCAAATAAAATGGTTGACAACAACCTACTCAATAGAACACCCAAGTACAAATTGATAAGTCTATGTCAATCCAAACATAAAATCAACAATTATGTCTATCAAAAGGAAAGGAAACCATGGTGCCTAAGCCAATATATAGGCAACCTAAAAAGTAGAGCAATATATAGCATGAGATGTGGTCAAGTGTAAGTTAAGGTATCCATAACTTACCAAAGAATATCAACTAGTCACGATGAGATAATTTAGTAAGTTCACATCTCAAAATAAAGAATTTTTTATAGAGAATAGGTTAGATATAGCTGATAAGTTGACTAAAATCCTTACAAAAATGAACATGTTGGATTATTTGTCATGACCAAGACAATATGTTTTATAGATAAAATTTTATTGTTAATGAGAGAACCATCTCATAAAATGATAATAAGGCTAAATAAGATAAGATTCAGAAAATTGATGAAATATGGAATATTTACTTTGATGGTCCTTGAACTAAGAATGGTGTTGGGGCTAAATTTTGATTTCCTAATTCTCAAGGAAAATCTTGTGAATATGCATTTTAATTATTTTTTAATTGCATGAATAATATAGTTGAGAATGAAACACTGTACATAAGTCTTCAAAAAGAAAAAAAAATGGTATCAAACATTTAAATATTATCAATGACTCTAAGTTAGCAATTAAATAGATTTTATTGATTTCTACCACTAAGAATAAGTTGTTGAAAATACATAAACATAAGGTGTGGTATTTATTAAAACTTGTTGAGGTTGCTAATATCTTTGTATAGACACCAAATCCTAGCCACTTTCCAAACCCTAACCCTTCACAAAACCTAATCCACCTCTCCTCACAACTTGCCAAACCCTAACTCTTCAATCTAATACACCTCTCCTCCCTACCCTAACATTCCAAAAGGTTATAAAAACCTCATAAATTTTGTTAATAAAACAAGGTAGACAAAAATCATGCCATCACGCTCATACCATCATGCTACCCATATTTGCGTAGGACTGCTCAAACTACCCAAATTTTTTTGGCCATATCTCACTCATCCGAACTTGGATTGAGCTAAAATTTTTAGGGTAGGTTCCTAAAAAATCCTAGAACATATCCAAAAATTTTAATATTATTTTGAGCAGTAAAAATCTAAGCACAACCCTATATTTTCCCAAGAGTAGATCCAATTATCGACAGTCACGGATCAGAGCAAGTAAATTAGCAAGGTATCAAATTTAATTGTTTTCAATATTTATACACATCATTTTACATTTTGCAAGCATCTATGTTAGGATTTTTGTAGCATTCTTCTTATGCTTATTAAACAGGTTCTACTAACCATATTTTTTTTTGCATCCATACATATGCAGGTGACAGGTTTCTGAAGAGTTGTCGAAGCAAAGGATGGCACACAATGATAGTTGAAGCCCATTAAATCATTTGATTATAGAAGATAAGACATTTGCACCCACTTTCAATTGGATCGATCAAAGGGGCTTTCCCCCTTTGTGCCCATTGTATTGTGATTAAACAAACAAGCGATATTCTTTTGTAATCATACCCCTACAATTTGGATCAAATCACTATTGTAAAGAGAGGAGATCAAGGCTCCCAAAATTTGTGTTGCACAAAAACTTTGTAATTCCATTAGAAAAAAATTAGAGAACAAGTGAGCTAGTGTCTTTGGCTATAAATTTGTATTGGGAAATAGACATCTAGAATAAACTAGATGAATTATAACTTTTAGACTAGTGGTATCAAATAATATTGATCATTGGAAAGTATTCTATAATGATCAATAGAACATATATTTCATGATTTGAGAAGCTCAAAATAAAGAATACTGCAATAAGTATGCATATGACATCAAAAATTATATTATATAACTAAAGTTAAATCAATACCTAGAGTCTTGAAGACACCAAAAAGTATTTATAATCCATATGATAGTTCTAAGAAAAGTGGCATAAGTAGCATTGAGGTAAAATACATCTAAAATATTAATTTTTTGCAACAAAATCTTAGACAATAGTAATCAAATACATTCAAATATCCAAAATTATGAAATCAATAAACTTCACTAGTTATCCTTCAATCTAGTGGAAATAAATCTATGTTGAGTCCTAGTCTTCATGAGTTTTTCTACAACCCTATGGAAATACTCTAGCCAAATTGCAACTTCCAAATTCTGTAAATGATATATCCATTGTGGCTCTGCATATATCCTATCAATCTCCCTTTTGGCTTTGATACCATTGTTAGCTTTTGATGCTAAATACTTAATGTAAAATAACCACAAGATCTAAAATAATGTTGCTATATCAAATATAAGATAATGGCAATATTCTAAACATATAAAACTCATAAATAAATTCTGCAATAACTCATAAAATTTCCATAAGTAAATGCTCATAAAAATAGTATTTTGATATAGAATGGGGATCTCAAATAAACCATGCTTAGACACACTCTCACTCTACATTGTGCTATTACAATGTATCATTACATTATGTTATTACATTCACATAGACACATATATAATTTAATGTAACTATTTATATGGAGTACTCTTGGTTTTCACCCTTCTTGAGACTCTTGAATTTTCTACTCTAAGGACACATGTACACTCTTACATAATGGACACTTGTGCACATCTACACTCATCAAACTTGCACACTTAACTACAAGACACTTAAGTATTTCTTGCACATTATTACATTACATAAAATATAACTGACACTATAACCTAAGACACTCTCCTAATCTAAAAATGTACCCAAGGGGAGTTGCGAATAGTGAGAGGAGAAGATGTCGGAGGGCGGGAAGTCCTCTGTGGGAGCGCATGGGAGCGGCAACGGCTCGAACCAAGGGCACAACGGAGCAGACGGAGGGCAACCGGGTTTCGGGGATACTGAGGCATCCTTGCCAACTGAAGGAGTTCGAAATGATGTCGATGATAGTCAAGGTAAGGAACCGCCAGACAAATGGGGAGGTGGGCCTCAGAAGTCGTATGCCCAGGCAGCGGCTTCAGAAACCCTAAGCGGTCACTTCACCAAGGAGCTATTTTCGGCTGGGGATGAGTTGGACATCCCGACGGAAGTCCTCTCAAGCTTCGTGGAGTACGAGAAATATACTCTCATTGGTAAGTTCATTGGTGGTCGACCCGACATGGAGACCATTCGCAAATGGGCGACAAGCAAATGGAGGACCTCTGGGCACATGGAGTTGGCGGCCCTAACCCGGGGCTTTTTCGCTATTAGACTGAACAACAAGGAGGACTACTGCAAAATCTTGGCTGGAGGTCCATGGTTCCTGGGCCGCAGAAGCCTGTTTCTTAGGAAGTGGGGCATGGACTTCAATCCTGACACCCAGAACATCAACATTGCTCCAATATGGGTTAGGCTCCCGAGTCTCCCCCTCTTCGGATGGCATGAAAATGTAATAAGAGGCATTGCCCGCTCTATAGGGGAGTTGGTCACCATTGACCCTCCCACCCGAGCTCGAACAAGGTTCGTCCAAGCCCGTTTTTGCATTTTGATGGATCTGGAGGCGGACCTCCCATCCTCCATCACCCTCCGGTCTGGAGGCACCATCCTCCACAAACAAGCTATTGTCTATGAGAACAGACCAGCTTTCTACCCCCAGTGTCGTTCTCAAGGACACCTTCAGTCCAATTGTCCTCTTCAAAAATCGGGTAAGAAGAAGCGGGAGACCTGTAACCCCCTGGAACATGGTGAAGGCCAGGCGAAACAGCCAAATCTTCCAAATGCGGAGGGCCATGGTTCTCCAGGCCCCTCCAGGGACCATGACGAAATCTCCCAGCCAGAGGAGGATACCACCCACCATCCGGACTCAGAGCAGTTTAGAGCGAACACCCAGCAAGGTGCAAACTCCCACCTGGAGAGTCATCCACAGGAGGAGAAGGAACGGTCCCCCCCCAAAACACCACTCAGTCAGATTCACCCAAGATCCAGGACCAGGGCCCTCCCGATTTCAACCATTCCCAAACCTTGCTAGAAGATTACCTCCTAGGAAGGAGGGGTGAACAGTCCGGTCATATTAGCCCTCAAAATACGAGGAGCCGAAAGCAAAGCATGGATTATGGTAGTGAGAGGAAGCAGGGCCGACCTCCCAAAAAAGATAGAAGAGACAAAGAGACGGTGGAAGACGTCGTGAATGGCACCCAACGTCTGCTATTTTTGGATGACTCCGATACTCAGACGGGCAAAACGCATGTACCAAAACCTCCCCTCCAACAAGGAAAGGGAGGCAAGAAGAACCTCAAACTGTCCAGATGAAAGTTCTCTCATGGAATGTGAGAGGACTGAATGGAGCAGCCAAACGGAGGTTAGTGGCTGATCTCCGAAAGAGGACTAACCCCTCCATCCTAATTTTGCAAGAGACCAAGACCGATGCTATCTCCTCTGATAAAGCTGCTAAGGCCATTTGGGCCAAGGCAAAATTTATTTCCAGTCCTGCAGTGGGAACAGCGGGCGGTCTCATGGTTCTTTGGGATCCAGAGAGTGTCGAGGGTAGCTTGCTATCAACCTCCAATAGGATTATCAACGTGTTGTTCCATTCCAAAACCATCAATTTTTCCTGGATTCTGTCCAATGTTTATGCTTCGAATTCTGCCACGGAGAGAGCAGAAATGTGGAAAGCTATTTCCCAGATGAGGGAAAATTTTAGTAATTTTCCCTGGGTCTTAGGGGGAGATTTCAACTGTCCTCTTCACCCATCTAAAAATAAAGGAGGCTCCGACCATTCCAGCCGCAGCCTGGAGGACTTCAGAGATTTTGTCTCTACTAACAGCTTGCTTGACATCGAACTCAAAGGGGCATCTTTCACATGGAGCAACAGGAGGATCGGGAGCAGCCTTATTCAAGTCAAGCTCGACAGATTTTTCATATCCCAAGAAGCTATTCCCATCCTTGGTGGTGCAACTCTCTCGACCCTACCAAGGATTGGTTCTGATCACAACCCTATTTTTCTGGAGATGAACGACGGGCCTACCTTTAAGACCCCCTTCAGATTTGAATCCATGTGGACTTCTCATAAAGACTTCAAAGGATTGGTTTCAACGTGGTGGCAACAGGAGGTGGGAGGATCCGCTTCAAAGAGAGTGGCTATAAAACTCAAGATGGTCAAAGAGAAGTTGAAAATATGGAATAAAGAGGTTTTCGACAACATTTTTGAGTCCAAAAGGTCCATCTCGGAGAACCTAAAAATTTTGGAGGAGAGAATGGAGCTCGAAGGTTACACCGAGGCCCTCAGGGAGGAAGAACGAAGCCTCTTGGTGGACTTCCATTCTATTCTTGCAAGGGAGGAAACCTTCTGGCGCCAGAAATCTAGAGACCTTTGGTTGAAGAATGGAGACTCCAACACGAGGTTCTTCCACGCGTCAACCATGAGGCACAGAGGGGCCAACAAGATCAGGGAAGTGTCTTGCAAGGATGGGCACGTAACAAGGGAGATAGAGGAAATCAAAAATGAAGCGGTTGACTTTTTTCAGGACTTGCTTGGCGTTCCTCCCGACAGTGACCTCCAGGTCCAGAAATCTTTGCTTGCCAACTTTTCGACTAAAGTCCCCCATGAGGTAAGCATCAAGCTGCTGGAACCTTTTTCCCCGTCCGAGATTAAAGAAGCTTTGTTCTCCATGCAACCAGACAAGGCCCCTGGGCCTGATGGTTTTCCCCCCATTTTTTTCAAGTCATGTGGGATGTTGTGGGTTCGGATGTGTGCGAAGCTATTCGGGATATTCAAGCTTCCAGATCCATTCACCCGAAACTCAATTCCACCTTTCTTGCTCTCATTCCTAAGTCTCCCACCTGCAAAAGCTTCTCTGATTACCGGCCCATCAGCCTGTGCAATATTTTTTACAAGATCCTCACCAAGTCTATAGCCAACAGACTGAGGCCCGTTCTCCCTCTCCTGATTGATCCTTGCCAGGGTAGCACTGTTAAAGGCAGAAACATTCTTGATGGTGTCATCACTGTCCATGAAACTCTTCACTCTGCTTACCGCTCCAAGAATGCTGCACTCTTTCTAAAGCTAGACATGAACAAAGCCTTTGACAGAGTTGATAGAAGGTTCTTGTGTGCAGTTCTCCTCAAGTTCGGCTTCCATCCTCACTGGATCGACCTTGTCTGTAGCTGCATATCCACTCCCTTCTTCTCCGTCCTGATCAACGGGTCCCCTGTTGGGTATTTCCAAAGCGCCAGAGGCCTCAGACAAGGCGACCCTTTGTCACCCATCCTCTTCATCCTCCTGGCGGAGGTTCTGAGCTGGTCTTTGAAAGAGGCTCTTCGTCAGAACAAGATTTTTGGCATTCTGCCCACTACTAGAGTTGAACCCATCACTCACCAGCAATTCATGGATGACACCCTCATCTCCACTGGGGCATCTATTGCCCAAGCCAAATCCCTCAAGCGGATCCTCTCCCGTTATGAGCAGGCTGTCAGGCAAAAGGTCAATTATATTAAGAGCAAAATCTACTTTATTAACACTCCCCTACGAAGGCAACTCCGGATTGCCAAAATTTTAGAGTGCACCATTGACTCCCTGCCTACTTCTTATCTGGGGTTGCCCCTGTCTTGCAATGGCCGTGTCAGCGAAAGTATGTGGAACATGATCCTGGAACGCCTTCACAAGAAACTAGGCACTTGGAAAGGCAAACTCCTGTCACAAGCCGAGAAAGCCACCCTTACCAAAGCTTGTCTTCAGGGGATCCCAACTTACTTTATGTCTGTGTTCATGCTTCCAGTTTCTGTCCACTCCAAAATTGAGAAGATCCAGAGGACCTTTCTGTGGTCTGGCAATGAAGAAAAATTTAGAATCCCTCTCGTTGCCTGGGATAAGGTTTGCTCACGAAAAGACCAAGGCGGCATGGGGATGAGGAGATCAGGGCTTATGAACACAGCTTTGATCGCTAAGCATGCATGGAGGATCCTAACAAATGACCCGGTTGAGTGGGTCAAGCTGGTCAAAAGGAAATATCTAGGCTCCAATTCTTTCCTCGAAGCTGGGGCTCCCTTCGAAGCATCGACTTTTTGGAAATCTGTGCTCCAAGCCCGTCATTTGATCAGCTTGGGAGCCCGTTGGATTTTGGGTGATGGCAATTTCATCCTCTTTTGGAAGGATAGGTGGGCTTCTGAAGAGGCCCTTGGTTTGAGGGCGGACCTTGCTGGCCTGAGAGCTCAGACCGACCCAAATTCCCAACTCAAGGTGGTGGATTTCATAGACCGGAGTACCCTTCCCCCTCGATGGAAGCTACCAGTCATGGACGGGTTTAATAATGAAGTGACCTTTCTGTCAAACATCCTCCAATCGATTTTAATCCCATCTGTTAGGAGGACTGACAGAATCATTTGGCGAGGCACGGAGGATGGTCTTTTCTCTGTCAAATCTGCCTATGATTTTCTAACTAGCGAGACTACCCTGGATTATCGATGGAAAGTTGTTTGGAGGAAAGGGGTCATCCCTAAAGTGAATTTCTTTGCTTGGATTGCTTTCCACAACAAAGATTTAACCATTGACAACCTTCACAAGAGGGGCTTTGCCTTCCCCAATAGGTGCTATATGTGCTTAGCTGAGTGCGAGACGACGGATCATTTATTCCTGCACTGCCCCTTTTCCCACTCGGTCCTCAGCATTGTCCTATCCTCCTTCCAAATCCTCTGGTGCTCTCCCCGTTCCCTCAGAGATGCTTTCCATCAATGGCCCAATCCTTTCAAGAATCCTAAACTCCGCTTCCTTTTTGAGGCCTCCTTCCACCACTCCATCTGGAAAATCTGGTTAGAAAGGAATGCCAGAGTCTTTGGCAGAGCCCCAAAAGTGCCTCCTTGTGTCGCTCAAAGGGCCTTATCCTACGCCATCGAGAACTCTAAAGCTATTCCCAGTCCCCGTCCCCACCTTCCGAGCGAAGAAGTGATTTTCAAAAGGATGGATCTCTGCCCGTCTTCGAAAGCTGTTACAGGTCCCTGCCGAAGAAGTGTCATTTGGACCAAGCCCCCAGGGGGTGGATTAAATTGAATTTTGACGGAGCGGCAAAGGGTAATCCTGGGCCCGTTGGATCAGGTGGAGTTGTTAGAGATCATGATGGGAACCTTGTGGTGGCCTACTGTGAAGAGTTGGGCTCCCAGACGAATCACTATGCCGAAGCCAGAGGCGTCCTGAGAGGAATCCAGATCCTCTCAGAGGATCCTCGACCTCTAATAATTGAAGGAGATTCGCTCAACATCATGAACTACCTTCTAGGCACCAAAGACCCATCCTGGAGGGTCTTTAACATCGTTCTTGAGGCAAGAATGCTCCTTTCCCAACGTGGCAGGTGGAAAGCGGGTCATATCCTCAGAGAAGGCAATCGCGTGGCAGACCATATGGCCAACAAAGGGCTCGCGACCACGTGTCCGGTCGTGTGGCGATCTCGCTTCCCATCCGAGGTGGAAAGGTTAGCCAGAGCGGATATCCCTTCATGATGTTTTCTCCGCGCAGATTTTGGAAGGTCCTTCCCGATGAGTATCGGGTTGGGGTGGCAGCTCTATCCAATCCCCTGTGCGATAGCGCCCGCACGAGTCATGCAAAGTGCAGTCCTTTCTCCAAAGCTTGTTGCTTTCAAGGTTCCAAGGTGCACCAGACTTGGTGCCCTGGTGGTCATCAGCGCACCCCTCTCCAGATGATCCTGAGAAGCCACTCCGTAGCTTCCACATTAGTTTTTACAATCACCTTCATGATGCCAAGCAAGTGAGCTTTCCTGATTACCTGACGCATTCCCTTGCTATTGCCATTGAGAAAAGTAGGAAATCATCATCCCCACCCACCCATCAAGGCCTCATGGCAGTCATTTACAGGCATGCCCTGGCCATGTGCCCTCCTCCTCAGGTCATCAATTCGTTAAATTCCCAGGCCCTTGGCAATGTGTCCTACCCTATGGAGGACCAATCTTCCAGTCATTTCATAACTAGCCCTCCTAGCACTGACAGGCCTTCCCCTTACAACAGCACCTTTCGAACTCGACCAAAATGGTGTGTTGGCAGTAAGTCCTCCACCCCCGGTAGATCCTCCTAGTGCCTAAATAAAATCAGAAATGAGAAGAAGGACGTCCTCCCGTAGCAGATTCTGTCAGACACTAAGAGTGACAGGGAGATCCCTCCTGATAAATCCCTCCTGGGCCTGGCATCTACCATTCTCACTTCTATCAACTCCATGATTAAAATTTTGAAGTAGACCCAGAAGCGTCAGAACTCGAAGGATCAGGAGGATCCGCAGTAGCTATTTTTGTCTGGTGATTGGTTGTTTTGCTTTTGCTCTCCAATGTTTTAGTTTCTTCGGCTATTACATTTCGTTACCTCGGTTAATTTTTGGTTTGGTTTCTGGTTAATCAGGCATAAATGCCTTTTCTGTAGCCTCCGGGCAATTAGTCTAGGTTTTGCTATCTCTGCAATCAGGCTTATATATCCAGCCAGGAGGCATGATGCATCATTAGAAGTAAGGCTGATTTTGTACATAAGGTTTTGGGATCCTCTATAAAAACCCATTGTTAATCTTCTAAATTTACCAAAAAAAATATGTACCCAAGGTGGTATATTAGCATGTACCAAATAATTTAATATATTCCAACACTTACATAGGGAGATCCACTATCTCCATATCTATTCATTATTATGGCAAAGGTATTGGGTAGGAACTTGAATAAGGCTAACAAATATGGGATAATAAGTCAACTTAAGGCTAATAATAACATCAACAACATCACCCATCAATAGTTTGTAGATGATGCAACCCTTTTTGGAATAGCAAGGATAAACAAGGCCAGAGCTTTGAATAACTTATTAAAGAGATATGAAAGAGCATCAAGGTAGAAATTTAATAAGACAAAATCCAAAATTTACTTCCTAAACACCCTAGCTAGAATAAAAGTAAGGATATACAAGTTAATTTAAATGGAGGAGCCAAATTTACTACCAACTTATCTATAGATAACCTTATTCTAGGGGAGAATGAGGATAGAATTATGGAATCCAATTATAAGTAAAGTTTAGAATAAACTACCAACATGGAAAGGTATATGGTTATCATTAGCAAGAAGAGTGTAGCTAATTAAATCAGTCTTATAGGTCATTCCAACATATTATGTCCTTGTATACTATGTCAAAATCAATAGGAAAATAAAATTGTATCATGTGGTCACTTTTGTAGTCAATATTACATGATATGGAAATTTCCTATGGTGAAATGGAGCAAGGCGTGTGATGATAAAACTAAGGGAGGTCTTGGTTTAATAGTTCTTATAGATGCAAACTTACATCTTAGGGAAAAATTAATTTAGATATTGTACAAAGAGATTCAAAGACAATGGAAAATAATTCTTCTAAGTAAATATGTTGAGCCCAATGATCCAAGCTTAATATTTATTGCACTCTCACTACCAAATGGTTATGTTCTTTATAATAGTTTAAAAAATAAATTGATTTAGTGATTAAAGGTCTAATATGGGTGGTGAGAACTAGAGAAAAAAATATATTTGGATGGATAATTGGTGTGACAAAGAATCACTCAATCTAGATCCAATTTTTAAACCATGGATGAAATTACTTCAAGATAAATATGGTTATAGGGTTTCAAATATTATGTACAAGGATCAATAAGGAAGATACAAATGCAAAGAATATTTTTTACAAGTATACAAGACATTGATTCTAGGAAACAATTGAATAGAAAGATAACAATGATTATTCTAAGGGGCACCAAGGATAAGTTGATTTGGAAGTTGAATAGCTCAAGAGAATACATAAAAAGAATTGGATATAATGTAAAGAACCAATACAATAGGAATATCACAAGAACATGGAGATGTATTTGGGATAGTTCAAGTATTTATAAAGTCAAAATGTTTATTTGGCTAGTAGTTCATAGAAGTATTTTATCTTAGGATAATCTAATGAAAATGGGTTTCCATGCCTCTAATAATGTGTTCTTTATCAAAATGATGAGAAGGGTATAGACCATCTCTTAGGACACTGCTCAACAATCTGGAAACTTTGGCAATGGCTTATTAATATGTTTGGTAAATGCATGGTGATGAATGGTAAAATTGAAGAATTACTAAAGCAATAGCAAAGCACTTTTAAAAGTGAGGTTTTACAAATAATCTAGGATATATCAAAATATATAATACTTTGGACTATATGTCTAGAAAGGAATAGAAGAATATTTAAAGGAAATAAAACCAGTTTAGAGAATGAAAATGAAGATTTGTATAGCTATAGAAGAGTTTAAACCAACCCTATCAATTAACCTAATCCCTAATATAGAAGCAGAGAGACTTGATAGATGGATTTAATTCAACAAATGGAATTATGATCTTGGGTACAAGAGAAACAAAAATAAGAAAAGAATATAAAATGGAAACCAACATATGTGGAGTTGAACAAATTAAATTATGATGGAGCATCTAAAGAATCTCGGACCAGTAGGAGGAGGAATAATTAGAAATAATAGAGGATATATTTTATCTCATTACGCTTTCAATAGTGGATTTAAGATAAATAATAAAGTTAAAGTCTGGGTAGCTTTAAAAGGGTTAAAAATATACAAATAAATTAATTGGAATAGAGTATAGATGGAAGGTGATTCAGTAATAGAAAAAAATGCAATTTTGAGAAAAGCAAAGGCTCCATGGAATATACAAGAGATAATTGTGGAAATACAATACCTTGCTATAGAGCTTAAATAAATTAGGTTTACACATGAATTAAAGGAAGGAAATTAATGTGCATATGGGATAGCTAATAGAGGGGTTTTAATTGAGGATAGTGAAGTCTAAATTCTCTTTTTCATGGTTGGAAGAAGTAGTAAGTTTAGCTGAATTTGATAAGAAAATATTGGTTGTATTAATCAACTAATGTTTAATATTTATTTTAATGTTTTCCATTGGTAATATTTGCTTTATTTTATACCATTAATGTGTTTTCATATTTACAATTTTTGTGGTTGTACTTATGCTTTAGGAAGGAAACTAGCAAATCCAGATCTAGTAAAGGAAACTATGATGGTGTGATGTTTTAGAAATATTACTCTACTAAGATGTAATGCATAGACAATATAAGTGGAGTTTTGGTATTGTGAAGGCTATTGTAGAAAAAATTCAATAAGAAGTATATTGAATTCTAGAATATTTGTATTCACAAAGAAAATTGAATAATACCTAGAAAATAAAAATAAAAATTCAAAAAAATTATGAAAAACGATGTAGGTTCAAGCTATAGAAACTCAATTGAGATGAGACTTGAATTTATTTGTAAACTCTCAAGCTCTAAAGTAGAGAGTTGTTATTTGTAAAGGTTGGGGACCTAAGTACAACCCCTTGTTCTCCAACCCCCCAAAAAAACCATTATCCCAAAAGGTCTTACACAATACAAAAGATGCAATTTAGTTAAAATACTAGTATTTATAGATTAATAGGTGGGGTATTGTTATAAGAAATATGTGACGATGTGTTCCTAATATGTGTTGAAAAGGAAAACAATGAAAAAACTATTCATATAATACCATGATAAAGGTGGTCATTATACTATGTATATCACAACATATAAGATATTACAAGTAGGATATTATTGACCAACCATTATTTTAGACACTCTAGTGGGTAAAACAGTGTAAATATTATTATATAATTTTTAGAAAGTAAATAAATTATTTATAATGTTGTGAACAATAATTTTTATCGATTTATTTCAGCTATGGGGATTGGACTTCATTGGTAATATTAATCCCTTTTCAAGCATTGATTATGGTTGGATCCTCATGGTGTAACAACCCCAAAATCTAACCAACCCAAGAGAGATTTTTTTTTAATAAGATTTTTACCAAGAGTATCCATGGAATGTAATCATTTCCTAGACATTCTCACATTTTTAATCCAAGATGTTGCAGATATAACTCGAGTGGGAAAGAGATACCAAGCCCCCAAAAGTAACTAGGGTTCACGTTCCATACCTCTATGGTATAAAGGATACCTTTAAAAGGTCTCTCCACTTTTCTAGTATTCTCCACAAATGTAGACTTTTTGACCTTAGCATCAGGATTATTACTTCTTAGTATTTAGAGAAGAGGACACTAATTCCTTCCTCTAACCCTAATTCCATCTATGCTGGTCTATCTGACGTAGTGTCTTAGTCTAGTTTAAATATACCTTCATAGTGATCTCTTAAAATTCATGCTTGAGTTTTCTCCCATCTCCATGATGGCCTCAAATATTCAGTCACTTTGTGTGATTGACTTCTCATGGATACATGATATAAGTGTTTCTATCCTACAATAGTCCAAGTTAAAAAGGAGTGCTCTCTCTCTCTCTCTCTCTCTCTCTCTCTCTCTCTCTCTCTCTCTCTCTCTCTCTCTCTCTCTCTCTCTCTCTCTCTCTCTCTCTCTCTCTCTCTCTCTCTCTCTCTCTCTCTCTCTCTCTCTCTCTCTCTCTCTCTCTCTCTCTCTCTCTCTCTCTCTCTCTCTCTCTCTCTCTCTCTCTCTCTCTCTCTCTCTCTCTCTCTCTCTCTCTCTCTCTCTCTCTCTCTCTCTCTCTCTCTCTCTCTCTCTCTCTCTCTCTCTCTCTCTCTCTCTCTCTCTCTTTCTCTCTCTCTCTCTCTCTCTCTCTCTCTCTCTCTCTCTCTCTCTCTCTCTCTCTCTCTCTCTCTCTCTCTCTCTCTCTCTCTCTCTCTCTCTCTCTCTCTCTCTCTCTCTCTCTCTCTCTCTCTCTCTCTCTCTCTCTATGTCTATGAAGTAAGAAAATCTAATAATTCAAGCTTATGAATTAAATCCATTAATAAGGAGACATAATTCCATTCAACATTATGGCATCATAAAGCTTATCCAATAAAAGGTCTAGAATTACCAAAATAATAGTCTTTGCTTCTATTACAATAAATCCTCTTTCAACAAGAGTATTTTTCCAATATTTCTTTGAGTAATTGAAGAACTAGTTTATCATGATCTAACACCTTCTTTCCTTGGCCTCCATGGTAGTTGATAGGAAGGAGGGGATCAAAACAACTCATATGCAGGTATGAATGCAATCTACATGAACTCATGCAATCACAAAGAAAAGAAGCCCATACTTCTTTTTCCAAATATTTTCCACAAATATTTCAAATCTCAAGCCTTGCAATTCTATGCAAAAATAATTTCCATAAAGCAACATCCAAGAAGCCCAAACTTCTATTCAAAATATTTTCCACAAATATTAGATTCTCATATTTATTCCAAAATCAAAAGAAGCCCATACTTCCTTTCAAAACATTCTCCACAAATGTTAAGTTCATTCATTTCAAAACACAACCATTCCAATAAAGAAGCCCATACTTCCTTTCAAAACATTCACCACAAATGTTAAGTTCATTCATTTCAAAACACAACCATTCCAATAAAGAATCCCATACTTCTTTCCTAAATATTTTCCACAAATATAAGTCTAGCCAAAACCATATCTAAATCATTCCAATAAATAAGCCCATACTTCTTTCCTAAATATTTTTTACACATATTTTGTTAGCTTTTTATGCTATAAACTTAAATGAAATGCAACCATAAGTAATGAAATAAGCAATCAATATTATAACTATTATAATGGCTAACTAATAATCATGTAAATATGATAATAAAATTTAAAAAATACTCATGCAATAGCCATTAATGAAAGCTCATGAAAATATACAATGCTATGCAATGGAGGTCTCTAATACTCCATATTGCAAAAATGCTCTACATTGTATCTACTACTACTCTACCTTATGCACTCCAAAATCCTCTTACTCTTCTACTCTAAGAAGACCTATTTATAGTGAGACATGAATATTGGTCTTCCATATTCCTATTACACCTCACTATTCTAAACTTAGGACTCATGTACATGTGGACTACATGCACATTTACATCATTGCACATTCTAATGATACTTGTGCATTTATTACATTTCTTTAAGAAAATACTTAAATATTAATTTAATATAAACTCCTAATCTAAACATGTACCCATGATGGTACATTATAAAACACCAAATAATGTAATGTATTCCAACACCCCCCTTGTATTATATTATTTGGGTATTGAAGGCTTTAGTCTTCAATATGGATCTTCATCTTTCAAGTACTATTTAGTTTGAACTGGTCCTTCTTCTTCTAATTCATTATTCATGTTATTTTTCATGTCTTATTCATTCCATTGTTCTTCAATATTTATCTTTTTCCGAAACAAAATCTTGTTGTTCTGCATCTTGGACAAGCCATCCTTTCGACGGTGCTGTTAAAAGATCATCAATTCCTAACGAAATAGCTGCATCAGTAGCTTGTTGGAAACCTGAAGTCTTAAGTTGATCCAATATATGTGATGTATATGTCATTCCAAAGTGATTTATGAATCTTCTAATAAGCTGTTTCATGGCAGTTCTATCCATCACTTTATTATAAAAGGGCACTTCAAATAAAGGTGTTGCCATAAGAAAAAACCTCCCCATTTTTGTGAGCAGGATTCAGCAATGGGTTCAAGCCAGAAGGCTTCCTCAAGTTTGGTAGAATTGTTGACCTTGAAGTATTCTAGGTATCCTTGATGAACTAAGTATCTTATAATCTTGCAAGTCATAAATGGATCAGAATTGCTTCCTTTTCTTTCCTTTGGTTTTTTGAATAACATGTCTCCTTGATCTTCAAAAATTTCAAGCTTGAATTAATTGTTAGTGGATGCTTCTAAAATAAGAACTTGAAAGAAATAATATATCTGAAGATCAATATTTCTTTAAATATTTTGTAGTGCTTGTATTTATAGTAACAAAATAAATATGAATGAGGTTTTCCTTCATAGTATTTACATGGATGGAAACTCCAGCAGTTTGCCTTCTCATGACCACATTTGTTGTAATAAGTGCATAGTAATGGTATCCCAACTTCTTTATAACTTGTTTTAGGATAATCATGTTCATCTATTTCTTTGATTAAGTAGTCAAACCATCTATGTACAATTGAAGCTATTTTATCTTTACTTCTTTTATAAAATTGTATGCCATCTTTTTGATCAATACTTTTTTCTATGTTTTAATTATGGTTTTTGATATAGTTGTCATCAATTCCTTTAATCATGTCATTAGAAGATATATCTACAAAACCTACTTTTGTCAACCTATTTTTTTGTGGGCTCTCAAAACTCTTTTCTAGCCATATTGGTTCTCTTCTACTTACATTTTACTAAGGATCATTTTTAGAATCAAGTATGTCTCTGAACCATTTTGAGTTCTTGAATCTTGTATAATTTTTTTTGGTATTGATAAAAAAGAGGGTTGAAGGGCCCAAATATTTTACATAGAGCTCGAAATATGTACAATAAAAAATAATAGAAGATCATACAAATGCAACATAGCTCTATCTTAGTAAAAAAAAACAAACCCTGGGCTAAACCTATTGATGGAGAAGCTGAAATAATATTCTTCCTGCTATTCTTCTATTTAACATGGTTGATGCAGTGCTCAATGCTTTACATAACTGATAAGAAACTTTTGACAATAATGTAATTTAGTGTGCTCAAATCCTTCATCACATGATCCCAATAAGTATTTTTCTTTGCTCTACCCTTTTTATCTGCTAGCTTCATTATCAATTCTTAAAATCTCTTCCAACTCCATGGGGGCATATGACCAGACCTTGAAATTCTCATATTTAACTGCCATATTAATCATTTTATCAGTAGCTTTGTTTCCCTCTCTATAAATATTTTTAACTTGACTATCTTCTAGGTTTCCCAAGATAGTCCTCGCATCTATAATTATTTGTAAAATTCTAGAATTATTTAACTCCCCTTTTTGAAGGGAAGTTATAATAAGCCTTTCCATAGTTTTTTTCACTAAACCTTTTGTTAAAAAACTTTGGTAGAATTTAAAAACTCTAAACCCTTGAGGTTGACTTCCTTAGTATCTGATAATATCCTTTCAATTTTAGAGTTTGTAGAATACCTTATCTTTTCCAACTATTTTGAATATAGTTTTTGATAGTAGACTTAGCTTTCTAGTTTTTTCTTTGAGTTGAATCCCTTTTGTCTCCCTAGTGTTTAGATGACAAGTTTAATATAATGTTCAACTCCTATCACCTTAAATAAATGTTTTATTTCCCCTTGTAGAAAGCTTAAAGATGCAATTTCAATGATAAGATTCTCAATATCTTCAAGATATTTAAGTTGGATTCTCTATGTCTCTTTAATTTGCATATGAGACTAATAAGAACAATCTTCCAACTTTTAAGAATTTTAGAGTTTGGCTTCCTTCAACCTTTGTATAATGTAGTTTCTAAATTTCTATAATTTCAATTTTATGTAGGATTCCTTATATCTCCCTAGTTTAGAAATTTAGAAAAACTATGTATTTACAAATTAAACTTCACTTCAATTTGTAAGATTCCTTATATCTCGCTAGTTTAGAAATTTAGAAAAACTATGTATTTAAAAATTAAACTTCACTTCAATCTGTAAGGAACCTTATGTCTCATTGTTTAATGATTTGTAAATATTTAAAGCAATAATAGTAATGGTTTCAATGCTTCTATATTATACTCGTTTATTAAGGCATTCAATATACTTTCTAGGGTATATTTTTAACACCTTATTACTCCTACTATTAAATAACCCTAGAGTATAAAACTTGGTTGATATCAACTTTAATATATATGCCTTAATTTCACCTTTGAACTTTGCTATGATAATGAGGATAAATCTTACCTTCCAAGTGCCAACTATTACGTGCAATGTCATTGTATTCTACCTTGGGATAGACCTGCAATCAATGTGGTTTCCTATGCATTAATGGTGGTTGATTGCATTAATTCCTTCTTATCAATGTGCTCTGGTATTTGACTCATTTCTCCTCTATGTAAACACTTTACATACTCCTCTTTGCTTTGACTTACATGCTACCTTCCTCTAATATATGTTGTCTTGCTTTTCTTTTTAATTTTTTTCAAGTTCATGTACTATATATGCGCTTCTTTGGCATGCTTCTCCTCTTGATTCTAACTAATATGCAAGGTAGATAGTGCCAAGTGGTTCTTAGGATCTTTAACCTCCTTGATAATACCTTTGCATTACCTTTCTCTTTTAATTCCTATACTAAGTGGTACCAAGAATCTTACTTCTTTTCTTCAACGTCTTGGATGTAGTCTCTTTATCTAACACTTCCTGAGAGCATTATATGCTTGAGTGTATGAATGATAAATTACACTCAATGTAACCTCTTTACTATTAATGAATATATGCTTGAGGTATCTTTAAACACATGGTGTCTTCTCCTTTTGCTTTCCCTAATGACATGAAGTATCTTCTCCACATGGTGGATGCTCTTCAACCACTGCACCCTCATCTTGTTTTGGTATTTTCCTTAGAAGCTATTCAATGCTCGCTCCCAACAATTCTTGAAGCTACTCAATGCTTTAAAAATATTTTCTCCTCCTTCAATGGTAAATGTTTCAACTGATATGATTCCAATCCTTACAAGTTCTAGATGGCATTATGAGAGTGCAAATATTCCTTGTTCTTCAATGCTTCTTTCAAGTTCCAACTAAGTATATGTTGTGGCTTGTAGGGTAGATTTAAGCAGTGAATAAATTTTCCTTCTTATCCTTATGAAACTAGATTAGTCTTGATCACTTAGCACTACAATACAATGTGTCTCCTCCTCTATTTGGTGGTGCAAGCTTGTTGGATTTGCTTTACACCCTATAAAAGCTTTCAATTTTGTTTACATGGTCTGAACAAGAATGCTTGCCTTGGTGCAAGTAAATGCTATTGTGAGGGAAGAATGGAGACTAAGTCTTAGTGCCAATTATGCTTTCTCTAATGCATCAATTTTGTTACATGGGTATAATAGAAACTATATCCAACAACGCTCTCTTGATTGGAAGATGCACCTTTATATTATGTTGCTTGGGTAGACTTCACTATACCTCTTAATCTTACCTTCATCAAAGTGTCTTGAATGCTAGAGGTACCTTACCTTACCTTTACCAAAATATTTTGAATTCTATATGCACCTTACTTTACCTTCACCAAAGGCTTATGAATTATATATGTACCTGCTTTGGTGTCTTTAGTTTTGCTATTGATTTCTCCTACTTTTAGCTCAATAGTCCTTAGATGAATATGTAACTTGATAAGTCTTAAAATGAATCTTCTACTTTCAACTTTTTTTATTGACTTCTTCTCCAAGAAATATCTGATTTGCTTGATTTTAAATGTGTAGGTTTTATGATGTCCAATATGTCTCCTTTTTACCTTGGAGATACTAAACCTTAGAGCTCTATTTGATGGCTCTAATATGGTGCTCTTGAAATTGTAAGATGCATTGATTTTAGTGCTTACCCCCCTGTACTTTAAACTGGCACCCTTCCTTTCATTAAACAAGGGTTTCAATGTTACCTTCTTCTCCTTGGAAAATTTCTACTATTTCTCATAGCTTGGTTAACTTTCAATGATGATTCTAAGCCTTTTAATTAGTTTGATAGTATGTCTTTTGAATGACACTGCTTTGCACTATAGGATGTGCAATATATACTTTTAGAATAGTATCTTCTTTTCTTTACTAGATAGTAGGATGTTGATATTTTCCTTTTTCTTGAAATATATCTAACTCCTATTTCTTATGTGCAGGTTTTAAATCTTGTAGAAACTATCTTCTGCACTTCCTTGAAGACTTAAACTAGAAATATTCTCTTGCAACTTTAATCCTTGAAATTTAGTGCTTAATAAACTTAATAACAAATCAAATATGGATTTCCAATTAATGAACTTTTTGCACCTATATTTCATACCTTTCTAACCTTTGTTTGTAGATGGATTTCTTGACGATTTGGATCACCTAATCACTGCCTTGTGTTGGATGATTTGCAGTTTTTCCTTATTGTACAAAATATCTCTTTAACACACCAATTTTGGGCTTTGAAACTCCTCTAACTTGTTGCCCAAAAATGTATTTTGGTGGCTTCAACTCTCCTTTAGGATGCACCCTAAAAATCTAAAACTTAGCAGCTATTAATGCTTTCCAAATTGTTTGCTTTCTTGCTGTCCTCAAATCTGAAATTTTCAAATTGTAAGGCAATCAATTTCTCCTCCAAAATTTTATCCTCAAATCTCCCAAATTTGGTAGGAAAATCCTCCATATCGCAGCTAATATTTTTCTTCAATAAACCTTTAATTTTCTACTGTAAAATCAGCAAACCTTCTTCTTCAAGTAAGCCTTCAAATACTCCCAAGGTAATATTTAAACCTCTTAGGTTTGCTGGTTTCTTCTAGCTCATTTTCCTTTAATCTCCTTGTTGAAATATAACTTCAGTATTGGCCTATTTGATGGCCTTATTCTCAATAATATGAAAGACTTGAGGTATTTACTAATATCTCCAAATTTTTACAAACTTCTTACCAAATCCTTATCCCTTGGGCTTGTTTTCGGATGGTGATAATTGTCCAATAGTCTGCACTATCAAGAACTTCTTCTTTCTATAAATCTTCTCTAATGAGTTCCCTATAATCTCCTTCAATGGGGCTTTCCTAGCCTTCTTCTTGTTTCTCCTTTCAAGTAGCTTGAGACCTTATCCTAGGGTCT
This sequence comes from Wollemia nobilis, assembly GCA_028583015.1. Lineage (NCBI taxonomy): Eukaryota > Viridiplantae > Streptophyta > Pinopsida > Araucariales > Araucariaceae > Wollemia > Wollemia nobilis. The sequence goes on from JAQPPZ010002630.1 coordinate 1,931,692, forward strand.
ACAAATTCTACAGATTCTCTACTAGTCTTCAAAATTTTAATGAGACCTTCCTTGATATCTTCTATCTTCAACTATAGAAGTTTTACAATGAGATATCTTTCTTGGATATTTGAAATCTACTACTTTTGAAAACTGCAATAGGACCTTTTCTAGTCCTTATTTATCTTCAATATTCCAAATATGGAAGTTATTCATTGAGACCTCCTTTGGATCTTCTTCTTCAATCTGAAGTCTTCAATATTCAATGGATATCTCCAATATCCAATATTCTTCAAGACTCTTTTCCTTGAGTCTCTTATTTATTAAATGGGATCTTCTTCCAAGGACCTCCTCCTTGATTTGCAGTCTTCAATGTGGCTTCTTTGGCCTCTAGATATTTTCTCAATTTCTAACTTGGAGTCTTCAATCTACAAATCTTGCAATGGGACCTTTTTCATTAGACCTCCAAATATTCAATCTCCAACTTGTTACTTCAGGTACTAGATTGATTCCAAAGAAGATATTATTCCTAAATCTTGTAGGAATCTTCCCAAATTTCTTTAAATATCCTTTTTTTGCAACAAAGTATTAGGAAATTATACTAGAAATTTCTTTGAAAAAAAAACTTCACTAGTTGATTTGTCAATCTAGTGGAATCAATGTTGAGTCCTAGTATTCACAAGTTTTTTTGCCTCTATGGAAAGACTCTAGCCAAATGCAGTCTTAAAAATTCTAAAAATGATATTCTCTATCTACTCTCAATCTCTCTTGTGTCTCTCTCTATTTCCTATCGATCTACCTAGTGCTCTGATACCACTATTAGCTTTTGATATTATAAACTTAAAAGAAATGCAACCACAAGTAATGAAATAAGCAAGCAATATTATAACTATGATAATGGCTAACTAATAAGCATGTAAATATGATCGGAAACTTTAGAAAATATTCATGCAATAGCCATTAATGAAATCTCACAAAAATTTACAATGTTATGCAATGGAGGTCTCTAACACTCCATATTGTAAAAATGCTCTACATTGTATCTACTACTACTCTACCTTATGCACTCCAAAATCCTCTTAATCTTCTACTCTAATAAGGCCTACTTATAGTGAGGCATGACTCTTGGCCTTTCATATTCCTATGACACCTCACTATTCTATTCTTAGAACTCATGTACATGTGTACTGCATGCGCATTTACATCATTACACATTATAATGATACTTGTCCATTTATTACATTGCTTTAAGAAAATATTTAAATAATAATCTAAGATAAACTCCTAATATAAACATGTACTCATGATGGTATTCCAACATATTTAAGTCCAGTCAAAACCATAACCAAATCATTCCATCGATGGTTATAATATAGCCCCCTCAAAGTAAGTCTTGAAAATCATTTTCAAGTCCAAATATTAATCTATCTTTTGATCAATCTAATCTACCTTTAGCTTAATAGAAATTTAATCCATCGTTTGATTAATTTGAAAAACCAAAGGTCAAAGAATTAATCCATCATTAGATTAATTACCAAACTAATCTATCATTGGATTGGTTACAAATCTAAGATTAAAAGGATTAATCTACCATTAGATTAATTACCAATTAATCTATCATTGTATTAAATTGAATCTAAAGATTAAAGACTTAATCTACCACTAGATTCATTACCAATTAATCTATCATTGGATTAATTTCAATCTAAATATTAAAGAGTTAATCTTACATTAGATTCATTACCAATTAATCTATCATTGGATTAATTTGATTCTAAAGATTAAAGAGTTAGTATAAAATTAGATTCATTACCAATTAATATTTCATTGGATTAATTTAACTCTAAATATTAAAGATTTAATCTAACATTAGATTCATTACCAATTCATCTATCATTGGATTAATTTGAATCTAAAGATTAAAGAGTTAATATAACATTAGATTCATTACCAATTAATCTATCATTGGATTAATTTGAATATAATATCTCGTTTGAATTAGATAATAAAAACATTAAATTAACCATTAGATTAATTCAAAACTAATCTATCACTTGGTTAATAAAAACAATAAGATAACCATTAGATTAATTCAAAATCTAAACTATCATTCATTAGATAATAATCTAAGGTTATTATTTTAAGGAACATTTACGAACCTCTTTAAAATATTTATTAAAATAAAACCTAGATCATTTAATCATTTAAATAAATCTAAGGTTTAACCTACAACAAAGCATAGGCTATAGCAAAACCAACACTCCCGGTGTCAATCAATTGAGCCAACATTAGGGTTTGAAAATATGTATAGCAATCCATGCTTCCACACTGCCTGAGACATGCATAAGCTTTAACCCCTACATGAAAGCACATTCACATATGTAAAATAAAACACACAATCAACAAGATGGCATCTTTTTACCAACAGTAAAGCAATCCAATAAGGCAACTCTATGCCAAGCATGGGAGAGGAAATTCATTAGGGTTTCCTCAAATTTTTGACCAAGATCAAGGCACCTCCAATGTAGGTAACCCAATGTTCTCAAAATATCATATATTCCTGCCATGCAAAGAGAACTTGTTCCAAGGTGGGGGAATGATGATCCCAAGATGCACTACCAAACCAGACAAAGCATACTGCAAGAGAAGGTAAACAAAACATGAGGAGCACATAGCATCAAGAAAAAAATAAGCATTACATAGCTTGATCAATGTTGCCCTACATTCACCCTAACACTTCTCAGCGTTCCTTGCTACTATACCTCCACTCTTGTTTTCTTCTTCTATATTTTGCATGTTGACCCTCCAAAGGACCAATGTCCTATTTAATATAAGGGAAGAGCCTCAAAATAGCTCAAGCACCTCCACTATAGATTAACACTAGCATTATGCATCAGCCACCAAGCCAAGCCTCTCACCACATGTAGCATGCAAAGGAACATCAAGGCATAATTAAGATCAAGGGTGGCTCCAATACATAGATAGTGCCACCATAAAGGAGAAAATAACTCACGTCAAGCACGATCATAAACCAAATATTAAAAGCATTCCATAACTTCTAAAATTTATATTATTAAACAATTAATCACTCATTAGATTAATTATTCTAAGGATTAACCTAACATTTAAAGATAGGATAATTAATCATTCAGTTGATTAATTTAATATCTAACATTAGATAAATCAATCTATGGATAAATCTAACATTAAATAGATAAAACAATTAATCATTCAGTTGATTAATTTAATTATTATAAAAAATTTCTTAATCAAGACAAAGCAAGAATGGTCTTTTACTTCATCCCTAAGAAGCAATCATAGAATAAATCCATCTAATCTATCAAGGAGATCATTTAGGCACATGTCCAAACAAAAGCACTCACTCAAAGTTTTATACCATTGTTTTATCCCTAAATGAGTGGCTCCTTATTTAAGATAGACTCAAGCTATCACCAACTCATGTTAAGGAGACTCGTTGCATGTAACTTTCCTAGTCTTATGGCACAAACATGAGCATACACAAACCATAATGCACCTACATGAAAAAGGGTATTCATTCATGTTACCCTGAGTTATTTGATGACCAAGTCATCATCATCATTTCCCTCATAATATGGTCTCTCATTATTTGTGGTCAATTCTATTGTCTATCCATGAGAGTACCTGATCCAAAAACCAAGTAGAGTATCAACAGTATCATATACTTATGCAAAAATAGACACAATATCAAAAGCATATATCCATTAAACCATAAACTAAGCATTAAATATCATTTGCAATACATAGTCCAACTTGAGTAGCTAGTACTTCCAAGGAGGGTTGTGACATACTACCCCCCTTGGGCTAAAAACACTCTATTGTGTTTTCCTATAGAAATATTACATTTCATCTTCATTCAAACAAATAATAAAAATATCTTTTCATCTCATCCACTTTTTTCCAAGTGGTATTTTTCTCATAATATTGGTCCCATTGGACCCTACATTGTTCCAAAGTTTGTTTTCTCTTATCTTTGGAATGAAACTCCAAAATCCTTATTGGTCTTACTTCAATGGTTGAAAAATCTATCACCTGGAATTTATGAGACATCCTGCAATTTTGTGAAATATTCATGGATCTTTGATAGGTTTGGTGGTAAGGCAAGTCTGTAAGCCACTGAACTGATATTGTTAGTGATTTAAAAAGGCTCAACAAAAATAGGATCCAACTTAGTAGACTTGATGGCACTATTCATTGGCTTGAATCTTAGGAAAACTCTATCCCCTACAAATAATTATTTGGGTGTATGCTTTAGATTAGCATATCTCTTTTGATGATTGGTGACTTCCTTTAGTCTTTGCCTCATCATCCTAAGCTACTCCTCCATCTCTCTAATTGTATCTGGCCCAATGACAACCTGATCCTTTGGGTTATCCCAAGATATGGGATTTTTGCATCTCCTACCATACAAGGCTTCAAATGAGGCCACTTTCAAGGAAGCATAGTATCCATTGTTATAAGCAAACTCAACCAGATGCAAAAATTATTCCCATCAAGACTTTTGGTCCATGTAATACATGCGAAGCATATCTTCTAAGATATGCTTTACCATTTCTATTTGACCATCTATTCTAGATGATATATATAGCTAATATTTAGCTTCATGCCAACTGCATGATGAAGGGCTTGCCAAAATTTAGACGTGAATCTAGAGTTCCTATCTGAAATGATCATATTATAAAAACCATATAGTCTAAAAATATCTTTGGAAAATCTATTGGCCACTATCAGGGCATCATCCTTGGTGTTTCTTGGAATAAAATGAGCAACCTTGGTCAATCTATATACCACCACAAGGATTGTTTCATTTTGGTACCTAGTCTTAGGTAACCCAACTATGAAGTCCATAGATATCACCTACCACTTCCATATTGGTATGTCATGTAGGTAAAATTGCCCTGCTAGATGCCTATGCTCAGCTTTCACCTTCTATCATTCTAGAAATTGAGCCACAAAATCAATGATATCCTTCTTAATTCTCAACCAAAAGAAAGTCTTCTTCATGTTCTCCCTCATCTTAGTCCCTCCTGGATGAGCGGATTAAGGATATCTATGCATCTCTTGCATGATCAAATTTCTTAAGTCATCAGCTTTAGGGATCACCACTCTATCCTTAAAATATAAGAGTCCATATTTTATGCTAAAATACTTACTCTCCTTAGAGTTCCTTTCCATATTGGCTTGAATTTCACTATAAAACTGATCTTCTGCCTATATTTCCTTGACTTGATCCATCAAGTCCACATGATATTAGTTCAAAGCAGTTATATGCCTTCTCCTACTTAAGGCATCAACAACCTTATTTTCCTTACCTTTGATATATTCTATATCAAAATCATATTTTTCTAAGAACTCAATCCATATTCTTTGTCATGCATTAAGAATTAAATATTTAGGGCATGAACTATAGCTGCTAGTTCCAAATCATTTGTAGCATGGTTGACTTCATGCTTCTTAAGTTTCCTTGACTCATATGCTATGATTGACTCATCTTGGGATAGAACTCCTCCTAAACCTTCCAAAGAAGCATCGATATAGACTAAAAAATCCCCTTGTGGATATAGAATCTTGAGAATAGATGTAGTAGTAAGCTTCTATTTAAGCATTTCAAAAGTGGCTTCACACTTATCTATCCACTTATATTCCTACCATTTTCTCTAAATATTGGTTATGGAATAGGCTATCTTGGAGTAGTCCTTTACAAACCACCTATATACCATGTTATACCCATGAAAATCCCACTTCAAGAACATTAGTAGGTGGTGGCCAACTCAAAATTGTCTATATCTTCTTTGGATCTACCACTATCCCTTTATCAGATATGATATATCCTAGGTACTACACCTTAGGAACATAAAAATCACATTTTGATAGATTCCCATAGAGTTGGTTCCTCCTCAATAACTCGAGTACAATTCTTAAATGCTTATCATGCTCCTCCTTATTATGGGAATATATCATAATATCATCCAAGAATACTAAGATAAATTGATCTAAATGCTCCCTAAACACACTATTCAAAGTTATGCATAAGTGTAAAATATCGTAAATTGGCTCTATTTAGGATTTTCAAAATTTTAAATTGGCTAGTTTTGGATCCTTTCACTGGGGCCCATTCGCCCAAAATTTATGGGGTGGATGTTTTTTTAGGGTAAATTCATCCATCGTTGATAATAATTAACCTATTTTTATTTTAATTCATTGACCACTTTTGCCCCAGTCCACGGATAATTCACCTTAAAATTATAAATGATTTTGTTTTTCTTCTCCAATTCGCCTTCAAATTATAAATAATTTTGTTTTTCCCACTCAAATAACCTCATATACTACCCATATATATATTTTAGTGGGTACCGATAAACATACATCTAAAATAATCTAACTCAAAAATAGCTCTAAAACAATGAAAAACTTGACAAGGTTACAGAGGAGTGTCTGTCGACATAAGTCGATCAGTTGCAGAGAAGTTTCTATCGATATAAGTTGATCGATTACAGAGGAGTGTCGATCCATGCAATACAATCAGTATAAGTCAATCATTTGCACAGACGTGTATGTCGGTATAAGAAAATTGGTTGTAGATATGTGGTGGTCAATTGTAAAGGTGTCGATCAACATTAGTCTATCAATTTTAGGGACATGTCGATTAGCATTAGTCGATCAGTTGTAGAGGTGTCGATCAACATTACTTTATTGGTTGTAGGGACGTGTCGATCGGTATTAGTCGATCAGTTGTAGAGGTGTCAATCAGCATTAGCCTATCAGTTGTAGGTACGGTCGATCAGTATTAGTTTATCAGTTACAGAGATGTCGATCGATATTAGTCTATCGATTGTAGGGACATGCCGATCGGTATTAGTCGATTGGTTGTAGAGGTGTCGATCGATATCAGCCTATCAGTTGTAGGGATGATCAATCAATATTAGTCTATCAATTGTAGAGGTGTCGATCAGTATTAGTATATCAGTTATAGGGATGTGTTGATCGATATTAGTCTATCGATTGCAGAGGTATCGATCGACATTAGTTTGTTAGTTGCAGGGATGTGTCAATCAGTATTAGTCTATCAGTTTTAGGGATATGTCGATCAGCATTAGTCTATCGATTATAAAGGTGTCGATCAATATAATTTAATCAGTTGCAAGGATGTGTTGATCGGTATAAGTTGATTGGTTATAGAGAAGATATTATCGGCAAAATCTGATCGATTGTAGATGCATGTCTATGGTCTGACCCATTGCAGAAGTGTGTCGATCGACATAGAGCTATTGGTTATAGAGGAATCATAATTGAAAATTAGTATTCTTCTTCCATTTTTCTTTTATCCAAAGCTCTTTTTCTTTAGTTTCATAGGTACTATAGGTGAACTATATGCAATAGTGGTAGAAAACTATCAATGTCATCTAGTTGTGTGTCAGGAGCATTTCTCTTGTCAGAGATTGTGTATTGTCTCTTAGAGTATATTTCATAATTCATAGGTAGTTTAGAAGCACTATCTTTAACTATGGTCGATAAGTATCCATGTCATGTTGTGTGTTAGGAGCATTTTCTTTTTAGAATGCTTCTTGTCAGACTGCTTCTTATCTTTCAGATATCATTCTATAGGGTGACGTAGGTTTGTCTTGAAATATGTCTACGATTTTCCTTTAATTTCATATACATTTCCTAACATCTGAAGGTTTTTCTTTACAAATATAATGTCACCTACTAAATATGGAAAGAAGGAAGGTCAATATTCTTGTAAAAAGACAATTCTAAAGTATTTTACACAAATATCAAAATGCAGTGAGGCATCAATCTCTACAAATTCTACACAACATGCAGGTACAAACACCTTTTACCATCAAATTTTTAATATTTTTGGTATTCTTAAATATAAAACCTTTCTTTATTAATAGATAAATGGTAGTCTGCTTATCTACATCTTTTTAAATTCTTTGTAAAACTATATTATGTTAATTATTTAAATTAGTATATTTTTTACTTCAAAAAATGATAGAGAACATCAAACATTGAATGCAATAAACTTTGTCAAACCTGATGTGCATTTACTCAAATATATTCCAGCAGATGATATGGGACCACATAATAATTTTCCTAATAACGATATTCAACAACCACTTTACGATATTTTAATTTCAAGCACATCAACCAAAAAAGAAAATGACAATACAATTAAATGTAGATCTCTAGAAAATATTTAGTCAAAAATCTAAACATCAAAAGATAAGCAAATGGACTATTGGAAGGGATTTTAAAAATGAATAAGCATATTTATACCCCTTTATTGAGCGATATGAGAAACAGAATGTGTGTAAATGCATTATTTGTACATGGAAGTTGAGAAAGGATCATTTATTACAAAATAAGAAAGACACAATAGAAAAATACTGTGGAAAATTTTACATCAAAGAAATACGAAGTGATGGAACAATTAATAGATTTAATAGGTGGAAGGATGCATAAGAATGTGTGCATGTGAGATATGCACTTGAATATGAAAAAATAATGAAACAATAACAAACTCTCATTGAGAAGGGTGGAACAATCGAGGTACAATTTCAAAAAATTAATAAGACTATATTAGCCTCAAATAAATTATAGTTTGCTATTGTATACAGTATTCTAAAAAAAGGTCGACTCATGTCTAATTTTGCTAATTTTAAGGAAATACTTCAACTAGCCGATGTACAAAAACTTACTAGTTCACATTGGTCAGATTGAAGTGGCTAGAAAATAGCAAAATGTCTATCACTGGTTGAGAAGGAATACCTAAGAGAGAATGTGAAACAAGCCAAATTTATTTCACTTTACATTGATGAGGTAACAGATGTTGACAACACATTTTGGATTTGCATACATGTTTACACATTCAAAAATCATTTGAGACAACCTCGTTTACTAGAACTACATAAGATGATTGAAAATTGTAATGCGAAAAATATTTATAATGTTGTTGTAACCAATTTAAAGGTATTGCTAGAATGGATAAAATTGAAACTACCAAAAAATTAATTTGTGTTGGAGCTTATGGTGCTGCTACAAAGGAATGGTCTTTGTGTTAGGCTTCAGACATCAATTTCCCCATATGTGATTCCTATTCATTGCATGTCTCATCGAATGAGTGTTGCATACAAAATTATGAGCAATTTTGATAATGTATCTAGAGTCGAAGAACTCATCCGTGAAATATACTCATACTTTTCATGTAGTCCAAAAAGGTTTGCAGAGTTTTAATAGTTTTCTCTAGGTGTAACTGAAGGAAGAAAAATATTAAAAGATGTGGAAACCAGGTGGATTTCACTATTTCTTCTTGCAAAAAGGGTATTTTTAGAATATCAATCCTTGGTTGGGTTTATGTATGCACATCGTAGGGATTTTGACAAGGCAAAAGATTTGCTTTTTTGTATGACTAACTTGGAAACTCTTCTCACATTATGTGGTATTCTTCCATTGTTACAAGAAATGAATTCTTTTATTAAACTTGCACAGGAAAGGGCAATTTATATTGTCGATTTCATGAAGATAAGAAAACAAATATGTATGATTATTGATAGGATTTATTTATCCGAAAAGCATTTTGAGGATCTTAAGTTTAATAGTTGGGATAAGTTAGTTAATATCAATGATCCAAACATCTTTTAAAGTTCAACATCAACGATAATATTTGTATTGTTATCCATGGAAATATGATTCTTGTATATCACCTTGAAAAGTGATTAGATACACTAACATATGATGTTGAACAAGTGCTCGTTACACATTCCAGATTCGATGAGTTTTTGGATAGCACTAAGAATAAATTGAAAAGAATTGCAAATACATTAACAAGTGAAATAAGAGATCGTTTTAAGATATATGACACACTTTAGGTCATGGCTATTGTTAATCCCATCTTCTGGAATCCTTGTGGTGACCATAGTAGTAGAAATGAGTTGTTTGTAAAATATATGGGGAATGTTATGACACATTTCTCTAAAAGTATGGAAACAAATGGCATTAAAATCAATGGTATTCTAAACAAAGATCTTTTGAGACAATAATCAACCAATTTTGGAATAACAATGGATAATTAAATTGCACATTTTAAAAATCCACATGAGACTGGTTCAATCACGTATTTTTGGTAAAAATTGTATCGAAGTAGTGTCTTACAAGAAACTATGAGTGAATATTTTATTTTATATGAATTATGTCAGACAATGGTTTTGGGATCTGTTTAAGACAAAAGGGTTTTTAGTGTATTATCTTTTGTTAAATCAAAAGTTTGTAATAGGTTGAACAAAAATTTGGAAAATTGTTTGAGAATGTATGTGTCATCGTACGAGGTGGGTAAGCTTCCCTATGACAGAGTGTTCACATATTGGAAGTCCCTAGAAAAAATAAGAGGTCTCACTAATACTGTTGATAATGATGAAAATGATTCATCTTGGAGTGATGATGAGATTATGGAAACGTATTATTCACAAATAATTCTCAGTTCTTTTGGAGAAGTCGATAAATCTTTGTATTAGCTTCCAAAAATGTAAAAATTACAATGATTATATGACAAATTCATATAATATATTATTTTTTGGATTTGAAATCATTTGTAAAATTTTAGTGATTTGAATAAATTCATATTATCAATTATTTTTTCGTATTTGATATCATTTATAAATGCCAATGATTTGAAAAAAAACATATTATCAATGATTTTTTTGTATTTGATTTGTTGTAAAATTTTAGTTATTTGAAAAAAATCATATAATCATTCTATTTTCAATGATTTTGCATGTTTGCTTTTTAATTATATGGACTGTCTATGTTTTCAAAATTTATGATTTATGCTATAGCTTTGACTAAGCTAAAAATTTGAAAACCCTGTATACGTAATGATGCTATGTTATTGAATTAATTGTATATGTTGACAAAATATAGTGATTTTTGCTTTGACTTTAAATGTATGTCTGTATGTATCATTAGTATCATTAGTATGTATGATATGACTCTAGAAGTGTTATTAACTTTCTATGTTGACAAAATTTTATGATTTATGCTTTGTCATTGAGTAAACCCTGTATGCATACATAACTAGTAAAAATTTCTCTACATATGTATGAAAAATGAATGTAGTATATTACTCTAGATATGGAAAATAAAAATTTAAACACATTCATAGATATATCCATCATAAACTCATTTTGAACTATAAAAACAATATAGCATAATACAAATGAGGCAATTAATGCCCCCCCCACCTAACAAAATTCAAATTATTTTTCCCTCCGGTCGAGTTTTTCAAATTCTCCGCCATTAATGGGCAATTGCCCGATCCACCATGACGCTTGCATTGATGGCCTCCCTTAACCTGCACCGACCGCTTTGTTCTGATTGTCCTCTGCACTATTGTCTCCTCCATACTGCCCATGCCCTGCAACAGCTATTTTGTCGAAATACTTCCATAAGGTGGTTATCCCCGTTTAATGCATGCAGCTGTCAACTTTATTTTATGATACGTGGCCTTCATCTTTAACTTGATACACGTAGCTAACCGCATGTTAAATTCGGATTTGCCCTCTCCTTATTGCACAATCTTCAATACATGTGCCCTCACAACTGTCTTAACACACGTGGCTGGCCACGTGTCAAAAATTGGCCTTGCCTGGCCGTCCGCTTGCTCACTTTTGGCTGTATCCTTACCTGGCCGTGATATCGCGATAGGTCACGAAATCGTGACATGTCGCGATATCGCGACCAACAGTGCCTCCACTATGCCAAAGTCCTTTGGGGTCACGATTTCGTGACATGTTGCAAAATCGTGACATGTCACGATTTCGTGACCCCCGCTCTCCATTTGCGCCTTTACCTTGCCAAAGCTTCACCATGTGTCGGCCTTTGACTAGCCGCGATACCCTACCACCTTTGCTTTGACTAAAGTCGTGATATCGCAACGTCGCGATATCGCGACGTCACCTTTCCTTCCGCCTTTTCTTTGACAATAGTCACGATATCGTGACATCGCGATATCGCGATATCACGATGGCTCTTCCCCTTCTGCCTTTGCTTTGTAAAATAGTCGTGATATCGTGACATCGCTATATCGCGACGTCGCGATATCGTGACAAAACTGGCCGAGTCCTGCCCAAGCCTTTTGAGGTCACGATTTCGCGACCCCTCCCCATGCTTTAAGAAACTTATCCCCCTTGCTCCACGAAACTTCCCCTCTTGGAAAAGCTAAAAATAAATCAAATTCAGAGTACTTAGAAACTCTAAGAAAAATTTTTGGAAGATGCAAGACTGCTCTACTGTCGTCGGATGCTCCTGCATCAGACACCCCGGGTAAAAAGGAGAAGTGACCTTCACTTCTATGTCGTTCGGTCCGCGTCCCTTGTAATATCTCCGAACACTCATCGACCTTTGCAACCTGCTCAAATCCCGTTTCCTGGCAAGAAAATTTTTTGCCCTCTACCAGACAAATTCTGGCATTACTGCACACCTTCTCATCTACGGTCTGCAATGGCTTCAACTTGTGCCGCACTCCATCTTTCATCAAGGTGTAAGTATTTGCACGACCATCATGCACTGCACTTCGATCAAACTGCCATGGCCTTCCTAACAGCAAATGGCAAGCATCCATGGGGAAAACATCACACAGGACTTCATCCTGGTATCTCCCAATATTGAACGTGACTAAGCACTGTTCACGGACCCAAGCTCTGTGGTCCTTTCGCAACCATGCAATCCGGTATGGGTGCGGGTGTCTCCTCCTTTCCAGCTGCAACTTAGCAACCATCTCCTCGGAAACTAAGTTGTCTGTACTCCCATTGTCTATAATAACATTACAGACTTTGCCTGCACTTTTGCATCGTGTGCGGAATAGGCTCCTCCTCTTATTCGATTTGTCTTCCTCAATCAACATGGTCCTCCTCACAATCATTGCTTCTCCTTTTTCAACTTCTTCAGAATGTTCTGAGTCAGCATCTTCAACTGCCACAACTGCTCTGGCAGTACCCACTTGTTTCTTGTTTACTCTCTCGGGGTGCTGGGGACACTCATATGCCCGATGCCCCTCTTCTTCGCAGTGGAAACATGTTCCTCAGAACACTCCCATTCCATACCTGCATCCAGATCTACCTCTTCCTCTTGGGTAGCCATTGTTCTGAACTTGCGGTTTGGGTTCTTCATCTTCTTCTTTCTGACCTCGGCTGCTGCTAACCTCTTCTTTCTTCTCTTCCTTTCCTTCCTCTTTCTTTCCACCGGTCTTTCCTCCAGGCCCTCTTCCTTTTTGCTTGCTCTCAAACCTTCTGTGCAGTTTCTCTTCAACCTTTAGAGCAAACTGGTAAGCATCTTCAATGGTGCTCACCCGCACTAAGCTCAACTCTTCCTGGACACTGGGTCTCAACCCATTGATATAACGGGCCACCTTTTCCTTGCTTGCTTCTAAATGACCGGTTCTGATGGAGATTTTATAAAATTCCTCCGTATATTCTTGGACAGTTTTGTTCATCTGCCTCAAACTCTGCATTTTTCTTAGCAGATCCAGTTCATAATCCACGGGAATAAACTGCCTCTTCAATTTCTCCACCATTCTGTCCCATCTTGTTATCCGTTCTTTTCCTCTTCTGTTTCGCTCTAGCTGTACCCCCTTCCACCATATGCTGGCATGACCCTTCAGTCTAGTCTTGGCAAATCTGACCCGCTCGGGATCTTCAACCTCTTCATATTCGAAGTATTCTTCTAGGTCATTTATCCAATCTATTAATTCCTCCGGATTCAAGTTCCCGAAATACGTAGGAACTTCTATCTTCGGCCTCTTCCCGATCTGGGATATGGCCTTGTACAGTCTGGCTTGTGCCGGATCCACAGCTTCTTCTTCTTCTTCTTCAAACTGATTTTCTTCTTCATCCGCTTCATCCTCACTGTCTGCATCTCTTCTCGGTTCATGTCCTCTACGTAGTTCTTCTTGCAGGGCCTGAACTTGCCGCTGCAAAGCCCGGAAATCTTCTGCTGCCATGCCTCTTCCACCAACGAGGTTTCTCCTTGGAGGCATTCTGCTCACCCGATCTCAAGCCCTCCCACAAGTCCTGGTACAACTGCCTCTCCTTCGGCGGTCTATTGTACGCTGAGGAACCACTGGCTCTGATACCACTGATGGGGGACCGGATATTAGACACTTTCACAAATTCCAAATTTCTCATTAAATTCTGCTGAAGATATTTACATGCATCAAAATAAAACAGCCCGTAGGCTTTACAAAGACCAAGCTCGGCTTCAGTCTCCCTACTGTGCTTCTCCTCCTCCGTTCTCCGGTCCACCGTCCCACTATCCCCCCAAAATTTCTAGTTTTTTTTTTTTTTTTAACGAGGTCCCGGTCCTCTAGGCAATTAATGCCCCCCCACCTAACAAAATTCAAATTCGTTTTCCCTCCGATCGAGTTTTTCAAATTCTTCGCCATTAATGGGCAACTGCCCGATCCACCATGATGCTTGCATTGATGGCCTCCCTTCACCTGCACCGGCCGCTTTGTTCTGATTGTACTCTGCACTGTTGTCTCCTCCATACTGCCCATGCCCTACAACAGCTGTTTTGTCGAAATACTTCCATAAGGTGGTTATCCCCGTTTAATGCACGCGGCTGTCAACTTTATTTTATGATACGTGGCCTTCATCTTTAACTTGATACACGTAGCTAACCGCGTGTTAAATTCGGCTTTGCCCTCTCCTTATTGCACAATCTTCAATACACGTGCCCTCACAACTGTCTTAACACACGTGGCTGGCCACGTGTCAAAAATTGGCCTTGCCTGGCCGTCCGCTTGCTCACTTTTGGCTGTATCCTTACCTGGCCGCGATATCACGACAGGTCATGAAATCGTGACCAACAGCGCCTCCACTATGCCAAAGTCCTTTGGGGTCGCGATTTCGTGACCCCCGCTCTCCATCTGCGCCTTTACCTTGCCGAAGCTTCGCCACGTGTCGGCCTTTGACTGGCCGCGATATCGCGACGTCACTTCCCCTTCCGCCTTTGCTTTGACTAAAGTCGTGATATCGTGACGTCGCGATATCGCGACGTCACCTTTCCTTCCGCATTTTCTTTGACAATAGTCACGATATCGCAATGTCACGATATCGCGACGTTGTGATATCGCGACGGCTCTTCCCCTTCTGCCTTTGCTTTGTAAAATAGTCGCGATATCGCAACGTCGCGATATCGCGACAAAACTGGCCGAGTCCTGCCCAAGCCTTTTGAGGTCGCGATTTCGCGACCCCTCCCCATGCTTTAAGAAACTTATCCCCCTTGCTCCACGAAACTTCCCCTCTTGGAAAAGCTGAAAATAAATCAAATTCAGAGTACTTAGAAACTCTAAGAAAATTTTTTGGAAGATGCAAGACTGCTCTACTGTCGTCGGATGCTCCTGCATCAAAAAACAATATAACATAATACAAAATACCATACACATTTTTATACAACAACTAGATGACTATGAATGCACTGAAAATTGAAACCCATGCATAGATATATTCTTCGTAAACTCACTTGAAATATAAAAACAATATAGCATAATACAAATGACAATACTCATTTTTATACTACAACAAGAATGACTATGAATAAACTGAAATTTAAACCCATGCATATCATTCGTAAACTCATTTGAAAATTGAAATATAAAAATAACATAGCATAATATATGGAAATTAAAATTTAACCCCTTCATAAATATCTCTATCGTGAACTAACATTGAATATGAAAACAATATAGCATAATAAAACATTTGAAAATTGAAATATAAAAATCACATAGCAGAATATACAAGACAATACTCATTTTTATATCACAACATAAATAACTTTGAATAACATGAAAATCTAAACCTATGCATACATATATTCTTTGTAAACTCAAGCATATTTGAAACACCATAATACTAAAGAGATGAAAATAGCACACAATTATAAATGTAAAAAGTGTAATTGTAAAATAATAAAAGCAAGTATCTTGTTTTCAAATGAAAACATATGAAATATCATAAAATAGTCTTTTCGAATATCAAATTTTGAAATTCAATTTCATGCTTCAGAATATTTTCCCCCTTCCACCACTCCTTTTGCCTTTTCAATGACTTCCACAGTCTCCATAAAAATGACTCCTCCCTCATATTTTCCATGTTCAACTCCTTTTTCATCATCCACTACTTCCACGATTTCCACATTCTGCATTCCAATGGCTCCTCCCTCGGGCTAAGTAACAGTACTATCAATTACTCCATAATTGACAAGGATCTTCTCAACATTTTACAATCCATTGAGAAGGGTGTTTTCTTCTTTGCCATCATCTTTAGATGTTGGTACTGGAACTTCTTTACCCTTCTCCTTTAGCAGAACATTAGGATCCAATACTTTGTGGATAATGATTTTCTACAAAATATTATTTTGTCGAACTGCTTCTTGTGCTCTTTTTTTCATTGCCATGGAAGAGTTTAAGAACTCATTTGCCATCCTGAGATAGTCTTGCGGGTTTTGAATCTGCTTCTTGATATTATAATACTTTATCTGCAAAAAGGAAAAATAGTTAATAAATATATAATTACATTTTAAAAAAGAGAACAACAAATTTTTGAACACAAAATTGATTAAGTCAAACCTCAACAACATTCTTTACAGCTACAGTAACAACAACCTTTTTCTTATCACTTGCTCATTCATTGTAATAAGCTTGGGGCTCACCATTTATGTTCTCCAATTTTTTCATCATAAACATTTAAATTTCATCTATGTAAGATGTATTCACCTTCACAATGCCATATTTTACTTGTTGTAGTAGAGCCTCCATATTTTCAGGTTCATTTTCAACAATAGAAATTTTTTTTCTCTTTTTGAAAAATTATTGTATCGGGCATTAATTTCTTTTATCAACACTTTGGCCCGATACTCCCATTTTTTCATTTCTATTATATTTGGAAGTAGTAAATCCTTAATGGTAGATTCAACGTTATAAAAAACTAAATATTTTTTTAAAATATTTAATCATTCATCCTTTGGTCGAGGATGAGCCTGACGGGTGTTTATTTCCCTAAGAGGATATTTGCTTGAACATTCTACTCTTTCATTTCCTTTATCTTGAAGAAATTTGTATACTTGAAAAGTAGTGGGTGTGTTCTCTTGCAAAAAGAAATATTTATCAAGTGGAACCTCATCCAACCCAACACTAGAAGCTTCCAGTATATACTTAAAATTAAAATTAGCAAGAGAAATACGACCAAATCTTGAAAATGTATTTGATGCTTCTTTCTCTAAAAATTATTGTGTTGCTTCTCTCTGTGGCCTAGATGGAAGAATGTGTTTTCCAACTGGGAAGCATTGACCTTGCATTTGAGGTTAACATGGTGGACGAGGGGGCTGCATTGCTTGTTGATTTTGTTGATGAAATTGTTGTATGGGAACTTAAAACATTAAAATAAAAATTAGTTATAAAATTAGATATGAAATTTGGTTGTAAAAAATTTTATAACACTTATCGGTAGAAGAAAAGACATCTTGCATAGTTGCTGATGCAAATGGAATGTGGGTATGTTGTACATATAAAAAAATAATAATAATTAAAAATAATAAAAATTTTATTTTGGCAGTCATTAAAACTTACTCCCTGAAGATGAAACGTCTTGTGCAACTACGCCCATTGGCACTAGATGTGTAACCACAGGTGGAGGTTATCAACGATCAAGAGAACTAGATCTTCTGTTTTTCCTTATTTATCTTCTCCTTAGCGGTGGTGTTGTTTCGTCCACAGGTGTTTCGGAGTCTTCTGATTCCTCTGGATTATAACCTTTGATAGCAGCATCCTACTTTGAAGATGAAGAGGATACCCTTTTCTGTGTTTGGTATAAAATATCAAAATTATAAAAAGATAAACATATGAAAAATAAAAAATTTTACTTAAATATTAATGAAAAATTACCTGAACCTGTTGTTCTGTCATGATCGCATTGGCTAGGGTTGAGTGCCAAGATGTTGGTACTTGAGTGTTTTGCAAATAATAAAAATATTCATAAAAAAAGTAATAATATAGTTGCATGTGCTAACTGTCAATGAGGGTGAAACATGGGTTATCATGTTCTATATTTCCAATCTGATCCAATGTGAGACATAGCTGGACCATTTGAATTGGTGGTGTGCAACACAAAGGGCCAAATACGCTAAGGCCCACATCAGAATTTTTGTTAGTCTTCCTTGCAGAACGAGTCTGGAAAGGAAGAATTTGCAACATGCCCAAAGAAATTTATTTTTCATAGTTGGTACAGTCAAACCTCTTTTGGACTTGGTGGACATAACTACAAAAAAAAAAGTCTATAATTGTACACTAGTGACTAGAATTTAAATTCAATTAAATAAAAAAATAGTTATACCTTGAAAATATTTTAACTGCATATTGAAGTTGGTCTCCAGGTAGATTTTGTCTTCATAAGTTAGTTGGTATTTGGAAGTGATAGGTTCATAACCAGCATGGGGCAATGTTGCCAATCTGGCAATATCAAAGGTTGTGAAAGAGAGAATGACATTTTTATTGTCGATGACAAGATTTACCTTACCCAAATTAATATTATAACTTACAATGATCTTCTCTAGTAGTTTAGTGTTCGTTTCGAACTGCATCATTGAAACTAGACCCCAAATACCAGACTCCATGACCCATGACATATCGTAACCCGGTGTTGATAAAATTTTTGAAATCATGGGGTAAACCAAATTTTTAAAATTAATTTTAAACATTCCAAGGATGACATGGGATGCCATAGGGTTATTTCATTGTGTACGAGAGTGGATCTGAAGATACAGTGGATGGTATGTGACGAAAAGGATTCAAATGGAAGGAAAGGGTTAAAAATCACTTAAAAATTAAGGTAAAAGGTTAAAAACTAAGATAAAACTAGAGGAAGAGGGTTAAAAATGTGTTAAAACAAGAGGAAAATAGTTAAAACTATGATAGAAAAGGTAAAAAAATGATTGTTTATCCATTTATATAGAATTTTCTTCATGCAATCATCTCATGGATGGGTGACACGTGGTATCTACATGTAATCGTTTCACGAATGGTTGACACATGGCACAGATGCACTACTACTATTGACTGGGTACTCGACACTATTGCAGTTGATCGTTATACTTGCAACTGATTGGTATTCTTACAATTGATCATTATATCTGTACTCGATCGACATTCATGTATCCGATCATCACACCTACATTTGATCGATATTCCTGTAGCTGATCATCATACCTTTATTCAATCGTCGTACCTATAGCCAGTCGTCATACCTATAATCGATTGACATTCCTATAGTTGATCAGCTTCCCTACATCTAATCGGTATTCCTGCATCCCATCATCATGTCTACAACCAATCATCATTTCTATAGTCGATCGACATCCCTAAAAATAATCGATGTTCTTGCAATCGATCGTCTGATCAACATGTCTACACCCGATCAACATTCTTGTATCCTATCGCCATATATGCAACCGATCAGCATTCTTGCAACTGATCAATATTCTTGCAATTTATCTTCATACCTGTAGTTGATCATCATGCAATATATCTGTAACCAATTGGTATTTTTGTAACCAATCGTCATGCTTGCAACCGATCCATGTCTGCAATCGATTATCATTCATACAACTGATCATTATGCCTACAGTCGATTGTCATACCTACAGTTGATCATCATACATGCAACCGATTGGCATTCCTACAATCGATCGTTATATCTACAATAGATCATAATGCATACAATCGATCATCATGTTTACAATCGATTGGCATTCCTGCAACCGATCATCGTGATTGCACCTGAACGGCATACTTGCAGCCAATCATCATACCTACAATCAATCATCATGCATACAATTGATCATCATGTCAGTAGTCGATCATCATATTTGTAGCCGATCATCATATCTACAGTCAATTATCATACATATATCAGACCAATCATCATAAAGCATAAAGGCTAAAAGTCTTTCATGTCAAACTAAAGCTTTTAAATTTTTTGTACATTTTTATATTTTGCAAACCGATATTCATAGCCCCCAACATAGAAAAATTTGCCACGGTTTGAAAATTTTTGGAGATAAATAAATACAATTTGCCATGTATACTTCTACATAATTCGTCGAGATTCCGAGACAATTTGTCTTTATTTTATAAATAGATTTCAGGGTTGACCCCTTATGCATAACCTTGATCCCAATATATTGTTGATCAAGTTGAGAGAATGACAATATCCAAAAATAGATTCAAGAGCTATTTGACCAAGGAAAAATCAAACCCATCTCTTCTCCTCATGGAAAACCCATTATGTTGGAACCAAATAAATATGGGACATGGAAATTATACATCAATTGTAGACTACTAAACAATATTTCAATAAATATTAAATACCCTCTACCATGCATTAATAATCGATTGAAACATCTCCAAAGGGAACGATACTTCACCAAAATTGATCAGGTTATCACTAGGTTCCTATCAAATCCATAGACATCTATAAAATGGCCTTCAAGACTAGATAGGGACTATAAGAATGGTTTCTTATGTCTTTCAGCCTAACCAACCTACTACTTTCATGCATACTATGAATGATGTTCTAATTTATTCATATGATTTTATATAATTTTCTATTTTGATGGCATTCTCGTCTTCAACGAGACATGAAAGGAGCATCTCTAGCATGTGTTCCAAGTTTTAGATGCTCTATGCCAATAAAATATTCAAGTAAACTTTTCCAATAGTACTTTTATCACATACATGTATATCTATTGAAACTATGCATCATCTAGGTATGGCTTATTATAAAGAACTTGACATAATCAAAATGTAATTAGGCCTTTACAACTTCTATTATAAAATTATATTGGAATTTTTATGTCACATGACCAATAAATTAGATTATGCATAACAAAGTGAGATTCCACCACATCCTATAATAGTGACAAGATTTTGACAAACTCAAAAAATACCTCTACTCAATATCAATGCTAGAATGCTTGACATCACTCAAGCCTTCAATATTCAAATTTATAAGCCATACATGACATCATTTAAGGTTTTAAGATTCAAAATGATACATCTAATTATGTCCCCGATGCCATCCTAATCTAGAATGGGTACCCTATTGCATAACATTCTAAAATTCTTAATAGAATATCTTGACACTTTTTTTACATACAAGTTGTATGCATTGTTCAAGTTGTTTTATAGTGGTGGCAATATATGATACAAAATGTTTTGCAATATAAAACTTGTTTTGTTACAAAATCAAGCTCTTATTTTATATGCGTGAAGTACATCCTTATAGATAATATCATATTTACTAGTATCTAGGTGGAAACCATCTTGAATATTGGAATCCATTTGGATGATTCAATGTTTGGCCTATCAGATACATCCATCTAAATATAGATTAATATTATTAGATGCAAATGATAAAGCGGTGCCTACAAATTAAATAATGCATTATTTATTGGTCTACGAGCAAAAATATTATATTATTTATTACGTTAGTTACTTTCCCCATTATTCCTTCCTATAATAAAATCATTGGACTCTAATAATTTCAAAAGATAAGAGATATCATCATCCATCTGGTGGTGAGATATCTAACATATTTAATATAAAAATTGAAATAACCCATATGGGTCTAGTGAATCTTCATGATAATGGGCACCCAAGTAGTACCAAGTGTTAATATGGACTCATGACAGTCTCCACATGGACAGGTCCTAGCAATTTTTTTTGAACTATCAATTTTGTAAAATTTTGAGGATTAATTACAAGGAAATCTCATCAAGCCTAATATCCTTTGTATAAAACCTATCTAAAAATTAGAAGGTGTCTTATCAATATCAAAATTTGACTAAGTTAGGGAAGTATAGCTACTTCAAAGTGGTCGAGTGTAGAGTGATTGGGTACATGAGTGATCAAAAGCTTGAATTGCTAAAGTCTTAACTAGTTGGGAATTTAAAGCAATTGTGAGCTCTGAGTGATGATATCAACAAAGTCTTATAGAAACCCCAACAAGGTTCTTGAAGCCTCAATAAAAAGCAATAGCCTATAGCAGATATGTTAGCTTTTGATGCTATATACTTAATGAGAAATCAACCACAAGATATAAAATGAGCATGCAATATTAAATATATGATAATGGCAATATACTAAGCATGTAAAACTCATAAGAAACTTCTGTAACTACTCATAAAACTGCCATTAATGAAGGCTCACAAAAATAGTACAATGATATAAAATGGAGGTCTCATACACTCCATATTTCTTACATGCTCTACATTGTATCTAGCATATCTACCTTCACTATGCTCTCTCTCTCATTCTCACACTCTATAAAAGGCCTATATATAATGAAATATGACTCTTGGCCTTTCATCTTCCTATGACTCATCATATTCCTATTCTATGGACTCATGTACACATGGACAACATGCACATTTACATCATTGCACATTCTAATAATACTCATGCATTTATTACATTGCATAAAGTAAATACTTAAACCCTAATCTAAGAAACTCTCATAATCTAAATATGTACCCAAGATGGTACATTAGCATGTACCAAATAATATAATATATTCCAACACCCCCTATATTACATTATTTGGTTATTGAATACTTTAGTCTTCAATATGGATCTTTGTCTTGTTCCTTCAATTCACTTTGATCTCTCTCCTAGAAATTGATATATGGATTTAGCTTGAAATTATTTTCTTCCATCTTCATCTTTTCCTTTTTGTCATGCTTCCTCTTCATGTTTCTTCTTTTTCTTCTTCTTCATTTATGTACCTTTACTAGTGATATATCTTCAACATGGTGAGTTAGTATATCATCACAATAGTATTGATCAAGATTCAGTACTCCATTGCTAATATGTTCATCTTCCTTTTGTTTCATCCTTTGAAAGAATTCAAAAGTAATTAGTGATAGATATATCATCAAACATTCTTTTGAAGTAAGTATAACTATATTTTGAGTATTCCACCAAGCCTTGAAAAGTACTTCATGAAGAAAACTAATTAATGTCATAAAATTTTCTTCTTTTTCTTCCTTGAGAAATAAAGAAAATCTTTCTTTTAAACTGGTAGACAAATGTTTGTATCCATCGAAGGTATCTATTAAGTTTTGTGAATAAAACTTCAGTTCATGAAATAGTTCTTCATCATTAAATGCATTCTTCACTATTTCATCCATATTTCTTTTGACCTTTGAAATAGAATTCTTTATTCCTCCTTAGTCTTTATATGATAGTCTAAGAACTCTTTTCAATTTTCAATATTTCAAGTAATTATGTTGTAAGCCTTATATCTCCCTATCTTTTCATTTTCTAAATTTTAAGTTGAATTTGAATATACTAGTTTTCAATTCTTCAATTTTTTAGTATACTATGTAATTTCTAATGATCAACCAATGGTTTTGACAAAGATTTAATTTTCCAAATTTCTAGGTAGAATTCCTTTTAGCTCCCTAGTATTTTGAATAGCTTTGATAAAATACTTAGCTTTCTAAATTTTCTTTTGAGTTGAATCCCTTTTGTCTCCCTAATATTCAAATTCAAGACTAGCACGTTATTTCTCTCTATTTATAAATGGAAAGCTAAAGATAATTTTGATGCAATTTCAATTTTTGATAAGGTTCTATTTTCAAGACCTTTAAGTTGGATTCCTTATGTCCCTTTAATTTGAATAAGAGACTAATATCAAAAGTAATTTTCCAACTTTTCAACCACTTTATGTTGTGCTTCAATTTTCAATTCTCAATAGTATGGTTTCTAAATTTCAAGCACTTAAATTGGTGTTGAATTCCTTATAACTCCCTAATTGGAAATTTAGAAAACAAAGGTATTTGCAAATTTAATGTTTCAAGTTTTGTGTAGAAATCCTTATACCTCCAAGTTAATCTATTTGCAAATATTTCAATGCAATATGAATTTCAAAATTGAATAAAGTAATTTCAATGCTTCTTACTTCAAATATCTTCTAAGGCATTCAATACTTCATCTAAGGTTATAATTTATCACCTTATTTCTCCTATTATTCAAATAACCTTAAGTATAAAAGCTTAATTAATTTTATCCTCAAAGATATGCCTTATACCTCCTTTAATATTTGCAAAGATTTAAATTAGATTAAATATTTCATACCTCCTTGGATATGGCACACTAATCTTCAACTTGCTTCAACTCTAAAAATTGTGCTTTACAACATTCTTCACTCTTTGTAATTAATGCTTCTCATTTTTTATTAAATTTGGTCTTGTGGAGTTTGACTACCCTCTGCGTTCTTCTAAGATTCTTCAAAGTGCTCAATTAAGAATCAATGAGCTTGTTGTGTTGTACTCAGACTATTCTCGATCCATGCATTAATAGATACTCTTTAGATGTTGCACCTTACTCCAATCATGACTGGCATTCTGAGTTTCAAGTGCCAAGTGGCACCAAATATCTCTTGCACTCCTTTGATCATTTCTTGTGGCACTCTACCCAATTGTACCTTGCTTAATGCTTGACAAAAGTATTATATTTCATGGTCTTGAATATATTATGACAACCCAAACATTGTAAATAGAACGTTCCTCTCCTCCAATAAAAAATATAGCATCCTCTATGAAGATGGCTTCTTCAATGCTTGATACTCCTAATTCACCCTAATTTGATTCTCTTGTTGCTTGGATTTCAAATATTCAAAACTTCTCTATGTTGTTTAGCTTTCTAACGTTCATCAAAGTTCTTCTACACCAACACTCTCCTCCTGTGGCGGTTATATCTTGGTGATTCTTCTCACCTCTTTGGTTGTAGTTTCAATATCCATTGTAACAGTGCTTGCTTTCAGATTTAGTGGTTGTTTGGCTTTCGACACTCAAGCTTCTCAACATCTCAACTTCTCTTCATAACGCAGCCTTCTATAATGCTTTCCTTCTTCCTTTTTTACATTACTTTCTTTTTCTAATGTTGTGGCTTTTCTTTACTATGATAACTCCTCCTTTTGTATGGTGGTGCTTCTTTACTATGGTGGTTCTCTACGCCTTTGATGACTTGTCTTCACCTAAGTTTTGTAATTCTTGGTCCATGTTTTTTGGTGTCTTTAGACACCTCAAATATGCCTTGCCTTTGTTCTCTATTGAATCTCTTCTTTTTACTCAATAGGACTTAGAAAAAATCTGCATTTCAAATATAAAAACAACATATACTATTTCTACTTATCTCTCCCTTTCAAGCAAGTTTTTAACTTCAATATTTGTTGTTATGTTTTTGCATATTTCAATATAATAATGTCTCCTTCTATGGCTTGGAGATACTCAACTTAAACTAGCTTTTACTCAAAAAAATCTAATATGGTGCTTTCAAAAACCTTAAAATGAACTAGTTTTAATACTTGAAGAATGAAATTTCATAGCACCACTTTTACACAACTTTTGACCTCCTTTTGTAGCTAGTCTTCTTGGTAATTTCTTTCACCTATTTGCTGCCCCAAATTTATGAAATTTGCAGCTCTCTTTTCTACTACCTTAAACTTATCAATATTGTAGCTTCAATTCCTTGTGCTTTGCTACCTTTAACTTGTCAATATTACAACTCTAATTGCTGCCTTCTTACTATCCAAAACTTCTTCTAAATCAGCAACAAATCTTCTCCAGTTCGTGGCTTTATGACTCCTCCAATTTGCTACTCAATCTTGTTTTCCAAAAACCTTTAATTTGTAGCTTCCAACATTGTTCAAGAATAATATTCGATGTTGTCCAAAGCTCTCTATGTTGGAAATAATATCTATTCCATCATTTGGGTTATGTAAATGTATCCTCCAAGATACATACCTAGATTACTTCCTGTGCAAGTTATCTAGTGACTTCATGCAATGTAATAAATGGACAAGTGTCAATGTGCAAGTTGTACATGTGCAAGGTGTCCTATGCACAACTAGATAGAGTGTTGGGCAAGCATCCTATTTTGCATATATAAGGATGGCCTCTTAGATAGATAGATAGGACAGTCGGGGGACATCATCAGATAGCGTAGGTTAGTGGATTGTGTTGTTCTGTGTTCCACACCATTTACTGGTGATGGATATGATGTAGATCTGTAGCTTTGTTAATGGAGTGCTCACTTCCTCCATAGCTACATTGTAATATTTTATATGTTTTATATTTTAGCATACTTCAGTCATCTAGCAGATTTACTTTCTTGCATGTTATTCTGCATCTTGTGATTGTTATCTCTCATGGCTCATTCATCAAAAGCTAATAGTGGTATCAGAGCCATGGTAGATCTAGTCTATGTAGGTCAATAGGGAAACCACCATTGTTGGTTTGCCTGAGAGTTTTGTCAAACTGATGCGCCATTGGACCAACCACTGGCAAAATATCTCAGGAGTATCTAGGTGGTAGATTTTGGGAGAGTCACAAAGATAGGACTGAAAGGAATCTTAGTTTCAAAAAATACTGAGATCATTTTCATCTAGAGTCTTTTCCATAGAGTTGTTATGAAAACTCATGAAGACTAGGACTCAACATTTCAATCCACTAGATTGACAAATCATCTAGTGAAGATCATCCAGGTCATCTAGAATTTGCTAACTGGTGCCTAAAGTTTCTTTTGTTGTAGGAAATTAATCCTCAGAGGATTGGGACTCCTCCTACGATAGAAATCTAGGAGACTCCAACTTCGTTGCCCGATGGTCGATGTGCCCTCATAGTGTAGAGGTTAGTTCATCATGCAAGAGAAGAATACTGTGGAAGAAGACTTCTAGTGAAGGATCATGGTGAAGATAGGAGACTGAAGATCTCCATTACTAGATTGTAAAATTCCATAGTTGAAGAATAGGCCATAAGAGCCTTGATACAGAAAGGCCATAGAAGCCTTGAAGAAGAAGCCATAGAAGTCTTGATACTGAAAAGGCCATAGAAGCCTTGATACTAAAAAGGCCATAGAAGCCTTGATACTAAAAAGGCCATAGAAGCCTTGATACTTAAAAAGGCCATAGGAGCCTTGGTACTGAAAAAGGCCATAGGAGCCTTGACATTGAAATAGGCCATAAAAGCCTTGATCCTAAAGAAGAATTCGAGAAGAATATATGATTCATAAGATTTTAGTACTAATATCTTTGTTGCAAGAACAAAAGATTCAATGAGTTGGGAGACTTCCTACAAGAAAGTTAGGAAGAGTATCTTCTTCAAAATCAGCTTATCTTGAAGCAAAAGAGGAGATATCAGGAGAAGATCTCATTGAAGAACTTCCAATATTGAAGAAGAAGAAGAAGGACTAGGAGAGTCCTGCTCGAAGCCAAAAGTAGTAGAATCAGAAGATCCAAGAGAAGATCTCACCACCAACACTTCTAAAAGTAGAAGGTTGAAGAAAAGGTCTCAAGGAGGACCATCAGAAGCTACCAGATCAAAGACCTTGTGAAGGTCTCATCGAGCATCCAGGAAAGGCTAGGAGAGCCTTGTTGAAGATCAAGAGAGTTCTTTGAGAACTCATTGGAGAAATCCACTATCTAGGTGAAGTCCCTGATAGTGAAGGACTTGGGACAATTATCGCCATCTGATAACAAGCCCAAGAGAAGAATTTGGTAAGGAGTGCCAAATTTGAGAAGAAGAATTTGGCAAGGAGTGCCAAACCCTAGAAGAAGATCCTGCTTGAAGTTAAAATTCGACAAGAAGACTTGAAGATAGAAGAAGCTCACCAAATATTGGAGATTTGAAGATTACCTCTCATAGCAAGAAGGCACCACCCTAGAGACATAGACTTCTCCAAATCTATAGTAGAAGGAGGAGAACACAAGAGGAGAACAAGCCACCAAATCCTAGGCTCGTAAAAGAAAGTTTGAGACCATCATTTGGTGAAGAAGGAGTTGTGCAGGACATCCTACTTGAAGTAGCAACTTGGTGTTTTTAGACACCAAGGTCTACATCCTCTACAAAGGTGGGAGAAGAGCTACAGAAAAAGGTATGCAACTTATGGTGCAAAAATATTCATTAAATTGAACTATTTATCAGATTTATTAGAGCACCTAAATATTGGATTAAAGTTGCAAAAAGGAAATTAGATTACAGTCTTCTAAAGTGCAAAGGAAAATAGATTCTTTTTAAGGATTCAATTGCACATTTATTAGGAGTTGATTAGATTTCATATTAGTTTCTATCAACTACCTATTATCTATTTTTGAAAAAAGAAGACTAAGTCCTACAACATTGATTGTAGTGAAATTGCAGAATAACTCCTAAAGATTCATTTTAGGTTATTCTTGATTAGTTGTAGTAGATTATTAGTGCATGACTTTGAGAGTTTATTGGAGTGATAAGGTGTAATATTAGTGCATTAAAAGAAACAACTTGTACTATTATACCACTCTCAAAAAGAAAATTAGTTTTGTGTTTCCTGAAAGGCACAAAGTCTGATTTGTATCAAGTGTCTAAAGACACTATTGAAGCACAAAAATCTGCAACTTGAAGTGGCCAATAGAAGCCACCAAAAGGGTTAGAATCCTCCAGTATATTGGAGAAGAATTTAACTAACCAAAAATAGAAATAGAAGCTTATGAAAGTGAGACTTGGTGAGTCTCAAAATCAAAAGCATTACAAGTTGAATGCAAGGAAAAAGAATGCAAAAAATTTGCATCAATTAAAAAAGCTTCTATCTACTGTTATTGAAGCTTGGACTTGTTATCAAAAGTGTCCAAGTAAAAAGGGAAAGGTGTGTCTATTTTTAAAGACAACCTCAAACCCTTGTATTGCAAGAAATTGCCACAAAACCAGAATTTAAGATCTGGAAATAGAGTGCAAAAGAAGGTATATTAAAAAGCCTTATTGTACAAAATATAATACATTATCTTGCACTACTCTAATCTAGTTTTTGATAGCATAAGAGCAGATTTGGAAGTGCCACATTAGGGCACATTTTTCTATAGGGAAAAGAACAACCAACAAAGGCCGGACGTCAGCACTCTTCCTCCCAAGCTAGAAGGAGCCATTCAAGGGCTCATCTTGGACGTACGTACCTACAGAATCAAAGCTCATTTCAGATCATCCATGAGCCACATTTACGTAGACAAGCGAGTGCATATCAATCTCAAAAAATATATCAAAATATCAATAGGAAAATCAATACGTTTGGAGGCATAAAAGAAAGAGGGAAAGGTGTTACATTTATGGTCTCTATCTTGGAGAAGACCACTCACCAAAGGAAGTGTTAAACTATTGTCCAAGATCCATAGCACATCGCCCATCCACCTACGGAGAAGAAAACTTGCTTGCTGCCCAAGCAACATTGCAAAGCAAAGGGGTTATGGAGTTATAATCTCCATCTTCGAAGGTGTTACAAGAATGGTCTCCATGCAGAAATGACACTTGGCATTCTGGTCATCATTCCTCTCAATGTTCTAGAGACTTCTACGAAGGAGTTACAAGCAAATACATGCCACTTGGTATTCTCCACCAGCTTCACACAAAGCGCCCATACGTTATCGAATTTATCCAAGAAGCGTTGAACAAAGGTTTTGGAGCGTTACGTGAAGAAAGGAGTGCTCACTTGTAATGGACGTGACACTTGTCACAATGCCTATGATCAATAGTGCTTAAAAGGCATCTTAAGTCCAAGATCAGCATGCAAGAGTGAAGTGCAGTCAAAGACGTTCAAAGGAGGAACGTAGCACAGTCAAGGCATGAGAGAAGCAACAGAAATGTTCGAAGTGCAGCGTGGAAGATAAGGGGAAGGAGCATTAAAAGCTCCCCATTTTGGAAGGTCAACATTCAATGCCATACGTACAACATTCACGTCAAGCCATTCCATCGAATCTCCATTAAACCGAGTGCTCAAGGTACCTCTTATATGTTGTTATACTCAGTCATAGAAAGCATCGAATATTGAGGAGATATTGCATCCATAAGGTAAGGTCTAAATCCCATTTATTATTGCTTTCATAAGTTGGAGTTATAAGGATTATAAACTAAGGTTAAAACTTAGGTTTTGAAAGCTAAAGGGGTGACTTATCTTATTATTTTAATATTTGCAATCTTACTTAGGAGGAATAAGGAATTCAACTTGGATTAAACTATATTGCAAATATTATTATCATTTCTCTAATTTTCCAAACTTGGGAGTCATAAGGATTACTCCATCAAATTTATTTTATTTGGAAATTAGAAATAATCCAAGGGATATAAAAGAGGTTATTAAGGGATTTTATTAAGGTTGGATAAATTTATTTTTACTTGTCTCAAATTTCTAAAAAGGGGACAAAAGAATTCCAACATCAAAACCTCTTCAAAACTGAAATAGTGCTTAGTTCAATTAGGAGTAATAAGGTGTTGAAAAGTTGATTTTTGATTCTTGCAAAACTTGTACAAAATCAACCAAAATTGAACTATATTTTTACAAAAAGCACTACATCATACTCTTATCACTAGGGAGCCATAAGATAAGACTATTAAGGTCCTATCAAATTTCAATTCCAAAGAAGCATTATGGATGAGATTTTGAGGAAAGCTTTCAATAATGAAGAACTATTCCATGAAGTGGAATTCTACTCCCAAAACCTAATAGATACTTTAGAAGGATACAAGTATCTATCTTCTAATGATAAGATGAAATTCTCCTTATTTCTTAAGGAAGCCAAAGAAGGCAACTTTACTACCTTGATTAACTATCTTCATGAAATTCTCTTCATAGCATGGTGGAACTCACAAAGATTGGTTATTTTTTCTCCAGAAGAATGTCTGATGATTTATCTATCATTAATTGTGTTCGTACTTACTCAACACAAGAAACAAGCTGATGTTAAAGAACAATACTTTTGTGATGATAGACTAACTTGTTTTAAAGTTGAGGTTTCACCTACATCAAAGTAGAATCACAGGAAGAGAAGAAGGAAAAATAAGAAGAGACATACAAAAGGGAATCAAGACATGAAGATTAAATCAATAGAGGAAAAACTAGCACACCAAAAAGGTAAGCATAGAAGAATGAGAGGACAATTGCATCATGCCCTACTTATTCATCAACAATCAGAATCAAATGAAGATACTTGCAAGGAGGACTACAAAGGTGGTTGGATAGAAGATGAATCTGAACATGTCAAATATTATCCAATGAGAATAGAAGGCCTAGCTGCAACTTACTCTGCATCATATGAAGACACAAATTACCTACTGAACCTGAATACAAAGAATGCAGAAGAAGAAGACTACGAAGACCAAGCAGAAGAAGATGAAGAAAATCCATATTGAAGACTAAAGCCTTCAATACCCAAATAATGTAATACAGGGGGGTGTTGGAAATAATGTCTATTCCATCATTTGGGTTATGTAAATGTATCCTCCAAGATACATACCTAGATTACTTCCTGTGCAAGTTATCTAGTGACTTCATGCAATGTAATAAATGGACAAGTGTCAATGTGCAAGTTGTACATGTGCAAGGTGTCCTATGCACAACTAGATAGAGTGTTGGGCAAGCATCCTATTTTGCATATATAAGGATGGCCTCTTAGATAGATAGATAGGATAGTCGAGGGACATCATCAGATAGCATAGGTTAGTGGATTGTGTTGTTCTGTGTTCCACACCATTTACTGGTGATGGATATGATGTAGATCTGTAGCTTTGTTAATGGAGTGCTCACTTCCTCCATAGCTACATTGTAATATTTTATATGTTTTATATTTCAGCATACTTCAATCATCTAGCATATTTACTTTCTTGCATGTTATTCTGCATCTTGTGATTGTTATCTCTCATGGCTCATTCATCAAAAGCTAACATTCTAAAATCTACCCAAAATCTCTTCAAATTACAGCTATATTTTCTCCTTCTAATGCTACCCAAAAAATTAATTTGTGTGGCTTCAACTCTTCTTCTGCTTCATTCTCTCAAACTTTGAAATTTGTAGCTATTAATGTTGCTCCAAAATTTTGTGAAATATAACTTAATATCACCTTCAATTTATTGTCCTGTGACTCATCAATTTTTGTTGTAAAAACTAGCAATTTTCTTCTCCATAAATAAGCCTTCAATTACTTTATGGCTATCTTCAAAAACTCTCAAATATGGTTGCCTCTTCTAGCTTCTTTCTCCTCCAATATTCTTGTCAATTATGGACTCTTTGATTGTCCTCTTTCTCAAGAATCTTAATGTCTCGAGGTCTTCAAAAATACTCTCTCAAATTTGGTAAACTTCTTGCCAAATCCTTTTTCCTTTTGGGTTTGTTGTCGCATGGTGACTGTATCGCTCCAAATTTTTCGCACCCTTACCTTCAGGCTATAGGATCCGTGCCCGGAAGGAGGATGGGAAAAGGATGGCGCGGTACCTCGGACTGAGAGGCCTTGCGAAGGTCCCGCCTCTCGGGGGAGGTGTATTATGGTGATTTTTCGACGGATGGTGGGTTCACCAGGAAACGTTTGAATGGCAGTTTCCACGCCTAGGTTGGGAATGTGTTTGATGTGTTCGGTTTTAGCTTTAATCATCCAAGTCCTAGGTTTGGCCAAAATGCATCTAAGCTATTCTATATGAAGATGCAGATTTAAATGAATACAGAGAACAAAATTGGACAGAAAAATAGAAAGAACAAGATGGATTAAAGACCCATACCTGATCCGGATGTCTGATGAAGATTCTGATTTTTGAAGCAGTCAGGATCGCCTCGAATTTGACAGGATCGTCTGCTATCAGACAAGATCGTCTGAGATCTGATGAATTCGTCAGACGAATTCGTCAGAGACCTGCAAACAGAGAAATAGATGCAAAATACAGAGAATGCAACTATGCTAACAGAGGGAAACAGTGTAAAATGACAATAACAATATCAAACTGAGAATTATAAACAGAAACATGAATGCATTATACTGATTTAATGACAATTATAACTTAATTATGCATTTGATCTAGATGGGTGAACTCCAAGATGCAGAATAATAAGAAATAATCATAATATTAACTAAATGTAGAATAATACAACAAAAAAAGGATGAAGAAATGCAAACTCTGGGCATTGATTGCCCCCAATGTGGATTGCAGTCGAAATCATCTCTGATTCGACAAGATCGCCTCCGATCTGAACAGGATCGTCTGCGACGATGTAAGCTTGCTCCGGCTGAAAAATACTAAGGTACCTGCAACAAAATTTGGATAGAACAAATGCAAATAGTAATTTAGGATGTCTAGTGCGTGTAGAATTCGAGTTACAGGGAATTTCAGCCAGGGGGATGCTAAGGGGAGGGCCTAGGATTAAATAGGCTTAGGAGGGAGGTTAGGAGGTTGGAGATCATCCCTATTTGGGAGATCTCCAACGGGGAGGGTCTCTAACGGCGCGGACACGCTTATGTCCAGATTAGAGACGTCGTTGGAACAGAGACTAATTATGAAAAATTAGTTTTGGGACAAGATCGTCCGGACGTCCTAGCCCAGACGAAATCGTCCGATCTGAGGCGATATCGTCTGATCGGCGACGATATCGTCAAACGGTCAAAACAAACTCTAAAAATGGCATGGGAAAGGAGGAAACGGATTAAGCGGCGGTTTGGGAGCGGTTTTGGAGGTTAAAATTTGAATTTGAATTATTTACTAGAGTAAGTGTAATTATTAAGGTTTGTGCGCCAATTTTAGGGTGCTACATTTTGCCCCCTCTTTAGCGAATTTTTTGAAGAAAATGCGTTAAAGATGAGTTCTTCTCGATCTACGAGAAAGCAAAAATTATTCCCATTTTTAGGCGACGATTCTTGGTCGAATCGTACGACGACTTACTATGGTGCCCCCTCCGTGTTTTTACCCAAATCGAACGTTTGAGGTAAAAACGCGGAAAAGCAAAATTTTAAAATGTTTTTAATTGTGTTTTGAATAAAATTAAGAAAAATAGGGTAAAACCCTAATTCATTGTTATTGTTCATTTTTCTGGTTTTTAGAGCTCTGCAAGCAAAAATGGTGGAGACAACGCACAGATCGACAGAGGTCCGGCGCGGGCTACGGGTAAGAGTCTAAACTTAGCTTAGAATGGTTTAAGTTGAATTTACATGCTTTTTAGGTTGATTTTAAATAAATTTTGAGCATCGCGGCCGTTTTTGGGCCGTCGACGTCGTCGGGACGAAATCGTCCCGATTTCGACGAAATCGTCTCAAGTTCGCCGATTTCGTCGAAGGGCGAAATCGACGAAAGGGGGACGATTTCGTCAAATTAGGGACGATTTCGGCTTGCGAAATCGGAGACGATTTTGCTCAAATTTGGGACGATATCGTCCAATAGTGGACGATATCATCATTTGTATAAAATTGAACTGATTTTACTTGCATTATTAATCACTTGAGTTTTTATTAATGATTTTTTATTGTGTTGTTGTTTATGTTGCAGAGAGGTTTACTAAAGAGCGAGAGAATGGAAATACGACGGGTTGAGAGATGACTTGGCCGCTCTATCACAGGCAGAGCGGGATCAGCTGGCTCAAGCCGGCTTACAACATGTGGCAGAGATGCCACAAGTTTCTACAGACATGGGGCTACTGATAGCCCTGGCAGAGAGGTGGTATCCGGGTTCTTCCTATTTTCGGTTACCCATAGGGGAGATGACTCCCACATTGGAGGATGTATGGAGGATTTTGAGGATCCCCATACAAGGACGGTTGATCACTCCTACGGCCAATCAGGGCCATGCTATGATGCGGTTGTGTGGCGATCCGAGCTTCGCCCTGGAGAAGGGCGGAGTGAACATCGAGGCGCTGCGTCAGATGCCTGGGGCATCCAGACTCACACGAGTTTTGGCCAGAGTGGTGGGTGGACTTCTGCTGTGCCACCAGAGTGGGTGCAGGGTACCATGGGTGCTAGCAGATGTGATCTGCGACATGCGTGACCATGGTTACAGGTTCTCTTGGGGCAGTTTTGTTCTATGCCGGTTGTACAGGATCCTGCATGGGGTCGTGTACAAGGGCGGCCGATGTCTGGTTATGACATCGCTTCTACAGGTTTGGTGCTGGGAGCACATTGTAGTGCGGAGGCCGGTAGGGCTTCCTTTGATAGGGATTGACGGGGAGAGGCCCCGAGTTTTCTACTGGTGGCTCCGAAGAGGGGCACAGTGGCGGATTGATCTGTCGATGTCCCGGAGACTGCTGGATGACCTTGTCCCGGACCAGATCACCTGGAGGCCTTGGAGGGATCATCCAGGGTGGGCCGAGGATGGACAGGAGCTGGCTCGCATCAGGCGAGTCTGTTGGCTGAGGATGGAGAGGGGAGAGGTGGAGCTCCATCGCTACGACCGAGTTTTGTGATAGTTCGGTCTACAGCAGGGGATCCCATCTCTCAGGGATTACGAGTTTTCCCGGACTATCCGGGATAACACTACAGTTAGCGGGGCTCCAGATATGCAGCGCTTCTGGAGTCAGGACGCGGATGATGCCCCCATTCAGCCAGTGGATGGGGACGACGTAGGGGTAGCCGACGGCTATGATGCCTAGTACGCAGGCATCCGCCCTCCTCGGATGACGAGGGCTCAGGGTCCGATTCATGTAGTTGTGCGTCGGATGGGGAGGCGGTGCCAGGCGGCCATTGAGGCGGCCCAGGGTCATGGTGGGAGAGAGCGAGAGGAGACCACGAGGCTCAGCGAGAGGCCACGACAGTGGGAGAGGAGGGAGGAGAGACCCCCTTCTCCACAGAGAGAGAGGCCACCATCGCCCGATAAGGGCAAGGGTGTTGACACTAGGGAGAGCAGCGAGACAGTGACTCTCGAGCGGAGACAGTCCATCTCTAGGCACAGGTGCAGACCCTACAGGAGGAGGCTGCACGCCACCGAGCTGAGGTGACACAGCTCAGAGATGAGATTGCATGCCTCAGAGCACGGGGCGAAGGGGCGAGCACTCGGGAGCTAGCACGGGCTATTGCCCAGATCACATTTTATCAGACACTATACCACCATATGGTGCCAGAGGAGGAGAGATTACCACTGTCGGCTACCATCGTGGATCCGATCAGGATTGGGTCGTCAAGGACTTCATCCCGATCCACGACTAGGACTCGTAGTACCACACATACTGCGATGGGGCCACCTCGTCCACCTCAGGGCGGGGGAGGAGATGAGGCTGAGAGCTCGAGGGGTTCTCGAGGCTAGCTACTATATTGCATTGTATAGATTGATATATAGTATTTATTATTTTTGATAGAGGATTGAGTATGCCGAGGTATAGATTGTGGCATACCGATCCGGTTTTGATATGATGTATATATATTTGTGATATATATAGATGAGATATTTTTTGATCATATGACTTGTGTCTTATGTATTTTTATGATGCTTTTAAATGTTTTGATTGATTGATTTGATGATTCATGTAATTACGTCATTGGAAATATTATGGTTGAAATGTCATGCTTAAAAATTTTAAATGAAATAATCTGATAGAACAAATTGGTTGTTTGTGATGTGATGATTTGATAAAAAATAAAAAGGGACTTTTAACAATAATTTCAAAGGACATTGTCGCTATTATAGACCATTTCATGGAGTCGCCGCTCACTCGGTCGTCAAGCTAATCCCAGTATAGAAATATTGTTAAAAGTAAAAGAGTGCTTAAGAGACTGTCTTAAGACTTTGGTGCAATGGTGCAAATGATGATGATGATGGTTTGTTTTCAGAGTTTCATAAAAATAGTATGCATGAAATAATGTTAAAATGATTTTTGCTAGGCATAAATTCCTAAGTGTGATAAAATTTTTGGATAATTCCCTAGGAATTATACCATCATTGCAAAATTGAAGGTTGACATAATGACATGAAATAGTGATAATGTGCATGCTTGTTTGTAAAGCATAATTGTATAACATAATGATTTAAGTCATATGGTTTTCATGATTTTTAAATAAATGGGGAATAAAAATTGGTACAATGGTTTGCGCTAGGCATAGAATATGTAGGTATAGACTTATACCATCATCGCGAAAATCAAAAAGAGATAGTTTTA
Organism: Wollemia nobilis; assembly: GCA_028583015.1. Taxonomy (NCBI): domain Eukaryota; kingdom Viridiplantae; phylum Streptophyta; class Pinopsida; order Araucariales; family Araucariaceae; genus Wollemia; species Wollemia nobilis. Next base: position 1,968,683 of record JAQPPZ010002630.1, read on the forward strand.
TTGCATGGTTGATTTTTAATAAACAGAAAATATGAAGATGAGGACTTGCGCTAGGCATAAAATTCCAATTTTGGTTTTGGAACTATACCATCGTCGCGAAAGTCGACAATATATATATATATATATTTTTTTTTTTTTTTGTGTTTTGATTGTATGGTTTTGAAAGAAATTTTGATTTTTCTATTATGCATGTAGTTGTCTTTATACTAAACACTGTACTTTAAAGAAGAAAATGAATTATTCCAGACAATTTGCAAAAAAATATTTCAAAGTATCTTAAAGACAAAAGTTAGATTTATAAGGAATCCCATGTGCATATGTGAGTTCATTTCCAATCTTGATTTATCATAATGATACACAAAATCTCTCAAATACAAAATGTGTGTGCAATTGCTATGTTCATTTACCAGTTTTGAGCAAGATAATATGATACAAGTGATTTGAATGAACCAAATAAGTGTTCATTAACCATGATGTAGATGCATATAACCATACTAGACTACTATGTAAGTCGGATTATCAAGAGCTAGCTAATCCATAAGCGAGACATAGGTCTGTACAAAAGAAGGTCGCTAATGTGACAGACATATCGCCACGCTAGGAGTTACCCAAGGCCAAGCAGGTTGGGCACAAACCACCTGTTATGGGGCTTACCTCACAGTTTTCGAATAATTGAGAATTCCGGGGATTCAAGCTCATCAACCCTTCTTTTCTTTTCAAAGGGTAGGGAAAGGGATTTTATTGCTTTTGCTTTTGCTTTCTTTTGCTTTCTTTTGTATTTTTGCTTGATAATGCTGTAATGATATAAAATAACATTTTTCTTTTTCTCTTTTTCTTGAACTTTGCTTTTTCTTTTTGTTCTATGCTAGGGATACTTGCTCGGATTAGCTGTAGAGCAAGGGATTTTTATTCTGGGTAGGGGTGAGCTTGTCCTTTTGCCAATTCTCAAAGATTCTAGACCATGTGCATGATAGGATAGCAGGGGAAACTTTTCGCTCAAGAAACCACTTCTACTATGTAGCAAAGCATGGAAATTACAAATATAATCATTTTATTGTGAAAGGATGTGCTTGGTTTAAGTAAATAACAAGATCAATTCTCTGTGCTCAAACTTTATTTAATTGAATTTTGTGGACTTTGATATAAGAGAGATTAGTAATCATGTCAGATAAAAATCAAGATATTTATTTTTGTGAGTGTGAAAGTGAGGGATTCCAAATAAATGCTAATTTATCCAAAATAATTTGAAACATATAACTGCAACATTTGTAAGAAGATATATATAAATACTTTTTGAGAAGTTTTGAGAATGTTGACTCTCTCTTTCTTCTTTATGTTGTTTTGGTTTCGAAAGAGTCAAGAATATTGCTTTTTTTTATTTTTATTATTATATTTTTGTTTTTGAAAGAATTAACAAGTGCCATAAATAAATACAACAAATAGTTTTGAATATTTTGATGATTATGAATGTTTTTGGTGTTTTTGAATTTATAAATTGAAAGAAATACAAGATAGTGATTTTGAAATATTTTAAACAAATATATACAAGGATGAAATGACCAAATTTATACATAGTAACGTTTAAGATGCAAAATGTTCATGGGTTCTTTAAGTTCTTTACCATCTAAGGTAGATAATTTGTATGCTCTCGATTCAAATTTAGCAGTGATAATGTATGGTCCAAGCCAGTTGGGCTCAAATTTACCTTTAAGGTCCTTAGTTGCATTAGTATTTTTTTTATTTTCTTTTAAAACAAGGTCGTCGATCTCAAAGGATCGATGACGAACTTTTTTAGCATATGATCTTTTAAGCTTGTTTTGGTAGGCACGGAGATGCTCCAAAGCATTGATGCATTTTTCATCTAGGAGTTCCAGTGACTGAGTCTTCCAGCTCGATATTCATCTCCTACTTCGGTATCTTGAAGTAGTAGAGCCAAAGAAGGAACTTCTAATTCAAAGGGAAAAATGGCTTCAGCACCATAAACCAAAACAAAAGGTGAAGTTCCAGTGGGGGTTCGAACACTAGTTCGATAGGCCCACAAGGCTGGATATAACTGAATGTGCCAATCGCGACCAGTTTTATTGACCAATATTTTGAGAATTTTGATTAAGGTTTTGTTAGATGCTTCTGCTTGACCATTACCCTGAGGATAATAGGGAGTGGACCAGCGATGTTGAATCTTATATTTTTGGCATAATTTTTTAACATCTTTATTTTTGAAACAAGTTCCATTATCAGAGATGAGATTTGCGAGAATTCCGAACCTACAAATGATTTGATTAAAAATAAATTTAGAGACTTGTGTGCCAGTGCGGGAAGCTAAAGGCATAGCTTCAACCCACTTCGTGAAATACTCGGTGGCGGTTATGATGAATTTGTGTCCATCAGATGACACGGGATTGATTTTGCCAATAATATCTAAACCCCATTTTGAAAAGGGCCAAGGAGATGAAATAGCCTGCAGTTCTTGTGCAGGCGCATGGACAAGGTCAGCATGTTTTTGGCACTTGTCGCAATGGCGCACATAATCATGTGCATCATTCTCCATGGTAGGCCAAAAGTATCCTATCCTAAGGAGCTTTTTAGCAATGACACTACCACTGAAGTGTCCTCCACAAGATCCATCGTGGGCTTCACTCAAGGCTGATTTGGATTCTTCTAAATTCAAACATCTTAATAGGATACCTTCAAAAGATCTCCTATATAAAGTATTGCCAATTATTACAAATCGACTTGCTCGTCTACGTAATAACCGACGTTGGTTTCTATTAGAATTGGTGGGGAAAGTCCCATTTTGGAGAAAATCAAATATATCCGTATACCAAGGTTCAGGAGTAGTTTCATTGATTAGAAACACATCCAAAGGTTCTAAGCATGACTTATTTGAAGCGGGTTCCTGGAGTCGACGAATAATGATAGTGGCATATTCGTCATCTAACTCCAAGGGCAGGAGAGATGCAGCTGCGGCCATAGCATCAGTTGCACGGTTGCAAGTTCGAGGAATAGCTTCCAAGGTAACTTGATCAAATAGAGACATTAATTGTAAAACATAGGCTTTATATGGGCACGATTTATCATCTCTGGTCTGATAAACTTCATTAATTTGGTTTATAACAAGTTGAGAATCACCAAAAACTAACAGATGTTTAATTTTTAGCACCAAGGCAGCTCGTAATCCAAGGATTAGAGCTTCATATTCAGCGAGTATTGTTGGTGCAAGCAAATGTTAATTTGAAGGACAGAGGAATAAGATGTTTTTGTGGGGATATTAAAATAATACCCGCACTAGCCCCACTCATGCATCGGGCTCCATCAAAGTATAAGGACCATTGTTCAATATGGTCTGCCTCTAATTGAAGGCATTCATCAGGAAACTCAATGATGAGGGGATGGGTAGACTCTAAGGGTGCAGCGACTAATTGATCTGCTATGATTTGACCCTTAACAGACTTTTGTCCTATGAACGTGAGGTCAAACTCGCTTAGAGCAAGAACCCACTTGGCTGTGCGACCCGATAAATAAGGTCGACTCATGAGATACCTCAAGGGATCATATTTAGCAATGACATAAGTTTTTTGACTAAGCATATAATGGCATAATTTTTGCGTAGCAAACACGATTGCTAGACATAGTTTTTCTAATGTTGTGTAGCGGGTTTCATAACTGATGAAGGTTCGGCTAATATAATAATTAGCACGTTCTCTCTTCTCATCATCAAGCTGAGCTAACATAGCTCCTAAGGCAGAATCTGAAGCTGAAATATACAGGAGAAATGGGCGATCAGGTCTAGGCGGTGAAAGCATAGGTGGGTTAAGGAGGTATTGTTTGAGAAGTTCAAAAGCTTCTTTACATTCGTCGTCCCAATTAAAAGGGACATCCTTCTTAAGAAGTTTAAGAAAGGGACCGGTTTTGTCCGCCAGCTTATCGATGAAGCGACGGATGGCTTGAAGCTTACCTTGTAAACTTCGTAACTCAGATATATTAGTAGGTGCGGGCATATCAGTGATAGCCGCAATCTTGAGAGGGTCGATTTTGATACCACGTAAAGAAACTAAAACCCCTAATAGTTTACCGGACTTAACTTCGAATATGCATTTGGCTGGATTTAATCGAATAAGATATTCTCGTAATCGATTAAAAACTTTTCTCAAATCATCTAAATGATTATCTTCATTAATAGAGCGAGCTATAATATCATCTACATAATCATGTAGGATATCATGCATCATATCATGAAAAATATAAGTCATAGCTCGTTGATAGGTTGCACCTGCGTTCTTTAAGCCAAATGGCATCACTTTCCAACAAAAGGTACCCCAGGGGGTAATAAAGGCTGTTTTAGCCTGATCTTCAGGAGCTATCCTGATCTGATTATAACCGGAGAATCCATCCATTAAGGACATCATCCCACTCCCGACAGTAAAGTCAATGATTTGATCCATGTTTGGAAGAGGAAAATCATCTTTAGGGCATGCAGCGTTAATATCTCTAAAATCTGTGCAAACCCTAACTTTGGTGGCTTCTTTCTTGGTAACTGGAACTACATTTGAGATCCATTCAGCATAATCAATAGCTTGTATAAAAACAACATTCAAGAGTTTTTCTAACTCCCCTTTGACTAGCAAAGCCACTTTGGGATGCATTTTTCTAAGTTTTTGTTTAACGGGTTTAGCATCCGGATGGACCACTAGGTGATGCATGACTACAGAAGGGTCTAGACCTGGCATATCTTCATATGTCCAAGCGAAGACATCTTCATATTCTTTAAGGAATGCAATGTATTGCTCTTGTTTTTCTTGACTTAATTCTGATCCAATATTGATTATGTGAGGACTATCCTCGGTTCCAATATTAATTTTAATGACGTTTTCTACCTCCATGTGTAGATCTCTTTCAAAATTAGGTGGGGCGGGTGAAACGCCCAATTCTTGTAATTCTTGTAAGGTTAAGTTGGATAATTCATCTTGAGGATTAGTGGTCTCAAGTTGGGCTATAGTTGGTATAGAACCATCAAAATAAAATCCATTGTGTAACATCTCTTCAACGGAGACATCGTGGAAGATATCTCCTTCCAACTCCTCATCGGAGTCGACAATCATTTCAGGGTAAGCTATGGATAGCATGTTACATGTAAATGGCTGATTTTTTAGAGGCAAATCATCACGCCTATCCAAATAATCTTGATAACATATGAGTTGATCATCATCTTCAAAAGGAAAGGGTTGACCCTTACTAGGAAATAGGCCCACACCACGGCGGGCGAGGCCACGGTTCTACCTCGAAAGGTTCTTTCATGCCATTTTGGAAAGGTCCCAAGCCTTTCCCTTTATATCCCATTTTAAGCATTATGGGTTTAGCTTTAATATATTCATTGGTAAAATAACATCGAGCATATCCCTCATGATGAGTTTTGATATTTCGAGGGATTCTTCCCCAGTCATATCCTTTATAAATGAAGGCACAACTCCCGACTTGGTAAGTACTTCCCATAGGTTGTGGGAGGCCCAAAGTACGAGGAGATGGCGGCAAGTTATTTAAAAGAATTGAATCTTGCATGAAAGCATTTGTTTTTTCGGATATTAAGATTGTGGATAAATCCGGTAAAAGTTCATCGGAAAGAGCATAAGATGTAGAAGGATCATTCCCTATATCTTTAGATGTGGAAGGTATGATAGATGTTGATAATGTGGAAGTGTTAAGAGATGGGTCTATAGGTTTTGAAATTATAGGGATAGAACATGAAGGATTGGTTGTAGATTGAAGATCTTTTTGAGGTTCTAGAGTGGTTTGTTTAGAAGATTGTTGATCTATATATGAGGATGAAATTAATGGAGGGGAAATAGGTGAAGCTATGGGTGTGTGTTTCACAGTTTTAGATGAAAAATAAGAATTAGGATGTGTGGATGACAGAGCGAGGCAAAATTGCACTCCAACGGGTTCCGCCAAAGCACACATATCAAAGGGTCTAGGATCACCGTGGATAGTGACCAACTGATTTTTAAATTCGAATTTAACACATTGGTGTAAAGTTGATGGGACAGCCCGCATTGCATTGATCCAAGGACGACCCAAGAGTATATTGTACGATGCGGGGCAATGTACAATAAACATGGTGGTATCTAGAGTTCGAGGACCAACTTGCAATGGGATGGTAATAACTCCACACGTTTCTTGTGTTTCGTCATTGAAAGCTTTGATAATCATGTCAGTTTTCTTCATTTCATCACTTCTAAAGCCAAATCGTTGGTAGAAGTCAAAAGTGCAAATGTTTAGAGATGAACCATTATCAATCGGGACTCGTTTAACAGCTACATCTCCAATTAGAGCGATAATATATAAGGGATTATCCTTATGTAAACTGTGTTGTGGGATATCTTTATCCCGGAAGTCAATACAATCAACTTCTCGAGTGATGATAGTATTGGCCATGGCTTCGAGGTTGAATATTTTGAGGTACCATCATTTGGCTTAATGTAAGCATCAACTCATCCCTATGGGTAGGAGAAGATCTTAATAAATCCAAAAGGGAAATTCTGGCTGTAGTATTGGATAATTGCTCATTAATATTGTAAGGGGGTTTAGGTTGAACATTGGAAGCATGATTCCCTTTATTGGGATTTTTCAAAACAAATGGAGCTGATCCATCATTCTGGTTTGGTTCTTGTTGAGAATTTTGAGCTTGTTGTCGGGTAACGACTCCAATGGTACCTACAATGTTATATTGAAGACGTTGAACTGGTCTCGGTTGAGCATTTATGGCTTGTTCATTTGGGAGGAATTGATTAGAAGAGGGTCGAGTAGTAACTCTTCTAGGAAATGGTTCTTCCGGAACCATAGCATCTGTGATGGGTTGAATAGGATCTGATTCATTTTCAGAACTATTCGATTGGTTTGAAGTGATGTCTATTTCACTTTCGATGTATCGATTCTATATCACTAGGATCCGGAGTTTGAATATTATGTAGGGGCCTGGTTGTGACCATGGATAAGGTTGTGTCAAATATTTGAGGATCATGATTAAGTAAATGTCCGCTAATAGTTCCTACATATCGGGTAGGAGGAGGAACATTATGATGTTCGATTTGATTGGCCACCTCTTTACCATGTCTTGGTAAAGGGTGTTGAAATATGTCTAATGATTGATTAGCATTTTGATTTTGATTTTGGGGAATGTTCTTTTGAGGATTATTAGGAGCATTTTGTTTAGGTTGGAAGGCTTGCACCTCCATTTCATTATTATCAATCAGATCCTGTATTTTATGTTTCAACCTTTTACAAGCGTTGGTAGAGTGTCCAGGCCCTCTATGGAAATCACGGTGTAAGTCGACTCTGTATCCGGGTATAGTTGGATCGGGTTCCCGGATAGCTGGTAATTGGATCAAACCTCTTTCGAGTAATTGAGGTAAAATAGTTGATAATGGTTGATTCAATCTAGTAAATTCTCGAGGAGGCTTATCGAGGCGGTTTCAATATAAATTTTTTTGTTGTTTTCGTTGCATTGATATTAGCAACATTTCTACTGTCAGTGACTCCGTCACCTACAACTTGTTTGTTTTTATATTGATTTCTGGATGTTTTCTCATCATCCTTCTTCCTAAGTTGGCCTCTCCTAATGAGGGCATCTTCTACTCTTCGAGCTAAATCTATAGCCTGATCGAAGGTAGTTAAAGTAGCAGATTGATAGCTCATAAGATATTTGTTCTTGTAAATTATTAATAAAAATGTCCAACATTTCCCTATAAGGTAGCACAAAGTGCAGTTTTCCTATCAACTGCCTCCATCTAGCTAAGAAATCGGCAAAACATTCATCCTTGTCTTGTTTTAAGTTGTATAAATCTTTAATGGTTACATGCCTCTCGATGTAGGCACTAAATTGATGGACAAAAGATTCAATTGTTTCTTCAAAGTTTCTCAAAGAATGAGTGGGCAATTGATAGTACCACTCTAATGCCATTCCACCTAAACTTTTTGGGAACATTTTTAGTAATAGCAAGTCATCATGTGATATATCATGACATGCTATCCTAAACATGCGAAGATGCTCTATGGGATCTTCGGTTCCTTTATATATAGGCAGGATGGGCATGGGAAAATGCTTAGGGTATGGTTGTGCTACAACTATGGGATCCAAAGGTTGACTACATATCTCTCGATAATTGTACGAGGGACGGTAAGGATCTATCTGGTCCATACGCGAAGCTAACTGTTTCACCATGGCTTCCAGATTACTAGTTTGCCCACCATATTGGTTCGGTAGGGCATTGATATGGGATTTGTGAGCATATGATGGAGGGACATGAAGATTAGATGCTATGTTGCTATTGTGTAAATTGTTGGTAGGAAAGGTGTTATGAAGGAATTTTGAAGTTGTATTATGTTGTATTCCAGATTGTTGAAAATTGGTGTTTGGCTTCATTTTAGGTTTTTGTTTACTTGAAGCATATTGATCAATAGTTTGGCGAAGTAAAGCAGTGAAGGAAGTTTTCTTTTGTGTGGGAATGATTTTAGGCTCAATAACTGGTTCCTTAGGAGGTTGGGTAACCTGTTGTTTTGGCATGTTCTGAATCATAGTGACCATATCTCTATTGGATGGTCCAGCCTTATCACTTTCTTGATCAATGAAAGACAAGGGATTAGTGTGCACATCAAACATATGTTCCATGGCTGCTTGAGTGTCACTAATTTGCCCTTTATCAATACGAACTGCCATATTAAGAGCGCCAATGTTATTATTGAAAAATTTCCAGAAATGATCTAAGTTGTCAAAAGCAATAGTTCCATCCGGAGCTACTCTAGGGGATGAGGATCCATCCTCTTTAACATTTTCTTCTTGTTCATTGTCTTCACCTAGGTCATCTTCTCGTTGATCTAGAGTTTCTCCTTCCGGAATTGGATCCTCGGGGAAGGACATTTGGGTTTCTAGTTTTATCTTCTAACCAATCTTCTTCTTCTCCTTCGGTTTGTTTACCATTCCTAAGTTTAGGCATTGTGCTTAATTTAGATTTCAGCAAATATATATATATATATATATAAAAAAAATATATATATATATATATATATATATATATATGCAACAAGCTTAAGAGGTATATATTAATTATATACCTACTACAATATTTAAAATGAAAGGTTTTGTTTCCCCCCGGGGGGGGGGGGGGGGGGGGGGGCCCCCGGGGGGGGGGGGGGGGGGGGGGGGGGGGGGGGGGGGGGGGGGGAGGTGTATTATGGTGATTTTTCAACAGATGGTGGGTTCACCAGGAAACGTTTAGTGGCGCTTCCATGCCTAGGTTGGGAATGTGTTTGATGTGTTCAGTTTTAGCTTTAATCATCCAAGTCCTAGGTTTGGCCAAAATGCATCTAAGCTATTCTATATGAAATGCAGATTTAAATGAAGACAAAAACAGATTTGGACAGAAAAACAGAAAGAACAAGATGGATTAAAGACCCATACCTGATCCGGATGTCTGATGAAGGTTCTAATTTTTGAAGTAGTCAAGATCGTCTGGAATTCGACAGGATCGTCTCCTATCTGACAAGATCGTCTGAGATCTGACGAATTCGTCAGACGAATTCGTCAGAGACCTGCAAACAGAAAAATAGATGCAAAATACAGAGAATGCAACTATGATAACAGAGGGAAATGATGTAAAATGACAATAACAATATCAAAATGAGAATTATAAACAGAAACATGAATGCATTATACTGATTTAATGACAATTATAACTTAATTATGCATTTGATCTAGATGGGTGAACTCCAAGATGCAGAATAATAAAGAATAACCATAGAATTAACTAAATGCAGAATAATACAATAGAAAAAGGGATGAAGAAATGCAAACTCTGGGCACTGATTGCCCCCAATGTGGACTGCAGTCGAAATCATCTCGGATTCGACAGGATCGCCTCTGATCTGAACAAGATCGTCTGCGACGATGTAAGCTTGCTCCGGCTGAAAAATACTAAGGTACCTGCAACAAAATTTGGATAGAACAAATGCAAATAGTAATTTAGGATGTCTAGTGCGTGTAGAATTCGAGTTACAGGGAATTTCAGCTAGGGGGATGCTAAGGGGAGGGCCTAGGATTAAATAGGCTTAGGAGGGAGGTTAGGAGGTTGGAGATCATCCCTATTTGGGAGATCTCCAACGGGGAGGGTCTCTAACGGCGCAGACACGCTTCTGCCCGGATTAGAGACGTCGTTGGAATAGAGACTAATTGTGAAAAATCAGTTTTGGGACAAGATCGTCTGGACGTCCTAGCCCAGACGAAATCGTCCGATCTGAGGCGATATCGTCTGATCGGCGACGATATCGTCAAACGGTCAAAACAAACTCTAAAAATGGCACGAGAAAGGAGGAAACGGATTAAGCGACGGTTTGGGAGCGGTTTTGGAGGTTGAAATTTGAATTTGAATTATTTACTAGAGTAAGTGTAATTATTAAGGTTTTACTGTGCCAATTTTAGGGTGCTACAGTGACAATTATCTCAAATTATTCTTTTTAGGAGATACTCCATATTGCAATATTCTTCCTTGATATTCAAATTTGTTAGAATTATTGAGTTGTCATTGATGTCAAATGCCGACTTGGTTGCTAGAAAACGGTGGGTAAATTATTCAAGGCAGATTGTTTAGGGTTTACTTGATTTTAAATTAAATATTTAAATATCTAAAATATTTGAATATTTAAATTAAATATTTAAAATTAAAGGTTTGATATATTTAAGTTAAAATATTTAAATATTATTATGAAGTACAAAAGTTAAATAATAAGTTTGAGTGAGTCGGCCTACTTGGGAGCCAAAAGTGAGAAGATGAACAATTTGCATATATATAAAGGCTAAAGTTTATTTTGTATTAAATATTTCATTCGATTAAGGTCTTCAATATGCAAGAGCAGCATAGATAGAGTGGTGAATGGATACTTGAGCTTGCGGTGATCAGATACTTGATCTTACGGTGAATAATATTGCATTGTTCCCCATCCACAGCAAGAAAATTTGAGGCAAAAAATTTAAAGCAGAGGAGAGGATCTGCATGTGAAGGCTATAAGTGAATCCAGAGCTTTGAAGGAATGTTTTTGCATCAGGTCAAAAGTTTATTTCAAATAAGAAGATGAATTATTATTTGGAGGAAATAATCAAGCCTGTGCAAATTGTATTTGGAAGACGCAACAGAAGGGAAGATATAGTATTCACCTTTGATATAGCAAGAGGATATGCACACATCAAAAACCTGATCTGGAAAATGGAATCAAACCAAAGCAATGATCAAATCCATTGCAAATAGGAGGAGCATAGTTGAATCATCATCAAATTTGTTAAGGAGATAAACTAGCCATAAGGATGTTTTTACACAACAACAAAGTGGTTTCATAGATCAGTGTTTCCATAGTGGAAGAGTTAGTATTTGGTGTCCAAAGATCAAATAAGTTGAAAAGCAAGAGATACGTTGAAGCTCACAGAGCATTTAAAAAAATACTCTAATAAATTGTGTGTGCCACATAGGAGTTTCTTGAAGGAAGCATAGAATACCATACTAAGAAGCTATCTGAGAAGAGCAGAGTGGTAACAAGTAGATATATTCGTTATTCAAGCCATCGGAGGAGTACCATTCAAGTTTTTATTTAATACCAAACTCAAAGGTGCATAAGAAATCATTAGAGGAGGAGAAATCATCATAAGGCATCGAATCATGCTCACCTAAGGTTAAACCACATCTTTTTTTTTGACCTAGTCATTGAAATTAAAGGAAAGGACCTACGAACAGTCAAGTAAATAGTAATCTAACATAGCATATCAATTATTTCACATACCAACGAGTTACAAATAAATTAACATCACAAAAGATAATGTTTTCTAGTGATAAATAAGGTTGAAGGTTGACCTATTGCCATCTGAGTGAAGTGCAAAGGAAAGCAAATTTTTCAAGGTGAATAGAAGCCAGTGAGTCTAAATTCATAAATTAAGCAAAGCACCTATATGAACAAAAAGAGGTTGAGACCATAATTGCAGTTCAGAGTTGAAAATAATTTTACCATTATAAAGACATAGGAAATTGAACCAAGAACAGAGAGTCTGCAAGTATAAAGTAAATATTGTGATACTACGTCTCTAAAATTACACAAAAAATAATAAACTCCTTAACATTGATAACATTACATGTAGAGATATTAATTTCAACCATTAAGGAACTATCAGACATTCCATGGTAGAAGAGTAGCGAATCTACCATTGTGAAAGACCTTTGTAAAGACTAGTGAAGCCGCCAAGGAGTGCGTGTGAAGGCCCAGTAGAAGAAATTTTAAAAAATTACTTGAAGCCACTTCATGAAGCATGGCGTTCAGTTGAATTTTGATGCATCTGGAATATGGACATGGAATATTCCCAAGTTTTTTGAAGATCATTGAGCAAGGGCTTTAATCATAGTTTTTTTTGTACCATCGTTGTCATTAAGAATGCTAAAAAGGGATGTATGGGGTTATCTATGAAATTCATATCCTACATGCACCTTTATATATGCTTTGGATACTTTGGTCTTGTATGATTATGGTCCATTGGAAGTTGATAAAAATCAAGATACAACAGGGATTAATAATATCTTAATGAGTAGAGATTAGAGTGCATATCCAAGAAGACATTATGGGCAGAATTATGTGTAGTTCTGGATGTCATTAATGATCAGATCTTGGAGAAAAACTTGAGCGATATTTACACCAGATTTGTGAAGTATCCTAAAGGTTGGTGCCTTTAGTTTTGAGGTTGGTGCCTCAAGGATATTGGTGTCTCTCGTAGGTTGGTGCCTACAAATTTATATAAGGAGATTGGTGTCTCCCATAGGTTGGTGCCTATGAATTTGTATAAGGAGATTGGTGTCTCCCGTAGGTTGGTGCCTATGCATTTGTATAAGGGGATTGGTGTCTCCTATGGGTTGGTGCCTACAAAATATTGTGAAGTAATAAAAGCAATATTTTGGTGTGGTTTTCTCTCGAAAGGGTGTTTCCACATTAATATTTTGTGCACTGATTTACTATTGCATTCATATTATTGTAGTTATTTTTTTGGAAGGAAAAGTTTTATCTTATACTGTTCACCCCTCCTCTCATTATAAGCATGTATTTTTTCAATTGGTATCAGAGCGGATTCCTTAGTGAAAGCCTGACCACTTGAAGGAATATCTTACAAGAACACACATGGCTTACCAAGAAGGTTTTTCATCAAGTAGGGCTCCATTATTTGATGGAACTAACTATGTCTTCTGGATCATGAGGATACAAACCTATTTGATGGCACATGGCTACGATATATGGCAATCTGTTGTGGATGGGTTCAAACCACCTACAACCCCTCCTATATATCAATATGGTAAGAAACCATTTGAAAATAATGTCAGGGCAATGAATGTAATACTAAGTGGTTTATGTAAATCAGAGTTTGTTAAAGTCATGCAATCCACCTCTACAAAAGAAATATGGGAAAATTTATAAAGAACATATAAAGGAGACGACAAGGTTAAAATGGCAAAACTTCAAATCCATAGGAGGGAGTTTGAAGACTTGAAGATGAAGGATGAGAAAAATATTACCAAATATCTACTTCATGTTGATGATATTGACAACACCATTCATGGACTTGTAGAAAGTATTGATGACACTAAGATTATTTAGAAAGTCTTAAGGTCACTCCCCATGAGGTTTGATACGAAGATCTCAATGATTGAAGAAATGAAGGATTTTAAAACTTTAAGTATGGATGAGCTACATGGAATTCTTACAGCCTATGAGATGAGGATTGAAAAAGATCAAACATCCAAATAGGAGGTTGCATTTAAAGTTTCAAATAAGACAAATAATAAGTAACTAGATTCAAGCGAAGGATCGAGCGGTGGAGAAGAAGTTATCTTTGTGCGAAGGAATAATAAGGGATCAACTAAACACAGAGGTAAGAATACTTTGAAATGTTTTTATTATGGTAATATTGGTCACTATGCAGCTAAGTGCCCACAAGCTAAAAGTAGTAGCAGTGAAGAAGAAGAGGAATACAAGAAAAAGAGGGAAAGAAAATTTTATCATGAAAAGAAAAAAGGCACGGTCAAGGCAAGCATGAGAAGAAGATCTATCAAAGGCAAAAGAAGACTTTTTATATTGAAGAAGCAAGCAATTCTTCCAACAACAGTGGTGAAAACCTCTTTGATAGTGAAAGAGAAGAAATCCTATTTATGGCCATGGAGGTAAAAGAAGATGCTCCTGTTGTTGAAAAAAAAAAAGAGGAAAAAGACCCAGAAAATGAAGAGGAAGCCATAGTTGACATAGAAGAGGAACTTATTTTTTCTCTTGAAGAGGTGAAGAGGCTTAGAAAGAAGAACTTAATATTGAAGACTCAAGTACAAGATGAGAGAAAACAAAGGCAAAGTTTTCACAAGATCTCATCGACTTAAAAGTTAAAATTGAAGAGGCAAAGTGAATTAAAGAAGTTATGACTGAGCAGTTAAAGGCAAAGGAGTTGTAATATGAAAAACTGGAACATGATATTGTCTCTCTAAGGAAGGAAATTGAAAAATCTAATGATAATCTACAACAAAATATTAGGTTTGAGAAAAGCACAAAAATTTTGGATGATACTATCAAAACACAGATATCTTCAGTTATAAAGATTGGACTTGGTTTTGAAGAAAGTAAAAAAAATAAAAGAACGAATCAAACTCAAAAGGAATAGAGGCATAAAAGAAAATAATTAAAGAAGAGCCTGAGATCTATGTTGATGTGTTGAGAAGTGGAAGCATTAAGAAGGAAGAAAAAAAAGCATTGTCATGGACCAAGGTCCATCATAGAAACAACAATGAGAGAACCATGCGGCCATATCCTCCAAGGCAATCAGACAGTATTCAATATTTTTCCCATAGTTATTGATTTTCATGTCACCAATTTGGTCATAAAGTTATAAATTGTAGGGTCAATGCTAAAAATTATTTTATCTTCAGTAAGAGGAATTTCAATTCATTTGCACCTCTCATGGATTACAAAATCATTTGTTACAAATGTAATAATTTTGAGCATACAACTAAATGGTGTAGAATAGTGTTTTCTAAATTTTTAAAATCAAGTAAGAAGGAAGGTCAAAATGATATGTCCTCCAAAGTTTGGAAAAATAAAATGAAACAAGAAAATGAGACATCAAATTTGGGAGTAGTTTTACTCTCATATCATCATTGAACATCTCAATTACAGCAGTTAGTAACGGGGCATTATCAAGTACCTTATCCTTTAGCCCTAAGAAGCCTTTACCATTGATGTCAAAGGGGGAGAATTTTAGTAAGGGGGAGTAGCTTGTAATTTTAGTAAGGGGGAGTAGCTTGTAATTTTAGTAAGGGGGAGAAACTCGTCAAGGGGAGCAACTTGTGATCCTGTTGCAGTAAAGGACAATTTCTTTACACAGTTGCCATCAATGACAAAGGAGATTGTTAGAATTATTGAGTTGTCATTGATGTCAAAGGTTGACTTGGTTGCTAGCAAATAGTGGGCAAATTATTCAAGGTATATTATTTAGGGTTTACTTGATTTTAAATTAATGATTTAAATATCTAAAATATGTAAATATTTAAAATTAAAGGTTTGATATATTTAAATCAAAATATTTAAATAGTATTATGAAGTACAAAGGTTAAATAATAATTTTGATTGAGTTCACCTACTTGGGCATCAAAAGTGATAATATGAACAATTTGCATATATATTTAAAGGCCAAAGTTCATTTTGTATTAACTATTTCATTCGATTAAAGTCTTCGATATGCAAGAGCAAAATGGATGGAGTGGAAAATGGAAACTTGAGCTTGCAACAAATGAATATTTGATCTTACGACGAATGAGATTGCACTATTCCCCATCCATGGTAGGAAAAATTGAGGTGGTAAATTTAAGGCAAAGGAGAGGATCTGCGTGTGAAGGCTATCAGTGAAACCAGAGCTCATGCAGGTCAATGAAGCTGAAGATCTAAAGGAATGTTTTTGCATCAGGCCAAAAGTTTATTTCAAAGAAGAATATGAATTGTTGTTTGGAGGAAACAATCCAACCCGTGAAAATTATTTTTAGAAGATGCAACAGAAGGGAAGATATATTATTCACCTTTGATACAGCAAGAGGATATGTACACATCAAAAATATGATTTGGCACATAAAATCAAACTATAGCAACGATCAAATCCATTGCAAAGAGGAGGAGCATAGCTAAATCATCATCAAAGTTGTTAAGGAGATAAGCTAGTTATAAGGAGGTTTCTGCACAACAACAAAGTGGTTTCACATCAGTGTTTCCACAATGGTAGAGTTATTCTCTAGCATCCAAAGCTCGTAGAGGTTGAAAAGCAAGAGAAGCATTGAAGCTCACAAAGTATTTATAAAAAAACTCCAAGAAACCATGCGTGCCATGTAGGATTTTCTTGAAGGAAGCATAGAATACCACACCATGAAGTTGGCTGAGAAGAGTGGGAGTGATAACAAAAAGAGATATTCATTATTCAAGTCGTTGGAGGAGTACCATTCAAGTTTTTTTTTTAAACTAAACTCAAAGGTGCATAATAAATCATCAAAGGAGGAGAAATCATCATAAGGCATCGAATCATGCTCACCTGAAGTTAAACCACAACATCAATTTTGACCTAGTCATTGAAATTGAAGGAAAGGACCTATGAACATTCAAGTAAACAATTAGCTAACATAGCAGATCAAGGAGTTCATAGTAGACCAACGAGTTGCAGATAAATTAACATCATAGAAGACAACATTCGCTACTCAGAAAGAAGGTTGAAGGTTGACCTATTGCCATCTAAGTGAAGTGTGAAGGAAAGCACATTTGTCAAGGTGAATAGAAGCCAATGAGTCTAAATTTAGATGTTGAACAGAACGCCCATATGAACAAAAATGGGTTAAGGCCATAGTTGCAGTTCAGAGTTGAAAAGAAATTGACCATTATAAATATGTAGGAAATCGAACCAAGAACATAGAGTCTGCAAGTACAAAGTAAATACTGTGATACTACATCTTTATAATTACATAAAAAATGATGAACTCCCGATAGTAGGATGCGTAGATATATTAATTTTAGTCATTGAGGAACTATCATATATTCCATGGTAGAAGACTAGTGAAGCTACCATTGCGGAAGACCATGGCGAAAGACTATCAAAGCCACCAAGGAGCATGTGTGAAGGCCCAATCGAAGCAATTTTTAAATAGTACTCAAAGCCACTTCATGAAGCATGGAGTCGAGTTGAATTTTGAGGCATCTAGAATATGGACTTGTAATATTCCCAAGTTTTTTGAAGATCGTTGAGCAAGGGCTTTAATCACAGTTTTTTTTGCACAATCGTTGTTATTAAGAATGCTAAAAATGGAGGTATGGTGTTATATATGAAAGTCATATCCTAGATGTACATTTCTATATATGATTTGGAGACTTTGGTCTTCTATGATTTCCATCTATTATATGGTCCATTGGAAGTTGAGAAAAAGCAAGGTACAGTAGGGATTAATAACATCTTGATGAGTAGAGACTAGAGTGCAGATCCAAGAAGACATTATGGGTAAAATTATGTGTAGTTCTGGATACCATTAATGATCAGATCTTGGAGTAACCCTAAGTAAGATTTATATTGGATTTATGGAGTAGTTTTGTGAAGTATCTTGAAGGTTTGTGCCTTCATATTTGAGGTTGGTGCCTCAAGGATATTGGTGTCTCCCATAGGTTGGTGCCTACAAATTTGTATAAGGAGATTGGTGTCTCCCATAGGTTGCTGCCTACGAATTTTTGATATGATATTTGTGTCTTGTGTAGGTTGGTGCCTATGCATTTGTATAAAAGGATTGTGTCTCCTATGGGTTGGTGCCTACAAATTCTTGTGAAGTAATAAAAGCAAAATTTTGCCATGGTTTTCTTCCAAAAGGGTTTTTCCACATAAATCCTTGTCTCTTGTGTATGTGGAATTTTGTGCACTGATTTACTTCTACATTTATATTATTATAGTTATTATTTTGGAAGGAAAAGTTTTATCTTATATTGTTCACCCCTTCTCTCAGTATAAGCGTGTGTTTCTTTAAACTCTTCTCCAATGGACACTTATTTAATAGGGCTTTTCTAGCCTTCTTCTTTCTCCTTTTGAATTTTCTTGAGACCTCTTTTCTTGGGTCTTCAAATTTTACAACTCTCCTATTGGACCTTTTCCTTAGTCCTATTTTTTCTTTCTCTACTATTATATCTTCCAAATCTAGAAGTTCTTCAATGAGATATCTTCTTTATCCAATCTTCAATAGGGCTTCTCTTGGCCTCTTCTCAATATTCAATAGAGTTGCTTTCTTATTTCTTCAATATGCAAACTGCAGTCTTCAATATTCTATGGGAACCTTCTTCTTAAGTCTCCTTAATATTCAATATTCAATAGGGCTCCTTTGGCCTCTTTCTCTCTTCTAAATATTCAATCTAAAATCTTCAATCTTCAAGTTTCTATGGATACTTTCTTCTTGGTTCTCCTCAATATTCAATGTCTACTTTTTCTACAACAAAGAACTAATCCCTACACAAGGAAAGCACATAGACTTTCAGGCAATCAAAGATGAATTTTTTCTCTATCCATTTTAGGAATCTTCTCAACTGCTAAGAACTAATTTTCTACAAAAAAAACTTAGACAACTGTAAGTAAATACATGCAAATCTATAGACCTATTAAAATAAATAAACTTCACTAGTTATCCTTCAATCTAGTGGAATGAGATCTATGTTGAGTCCTAGTCTTCACAAGTTTTCTTGCAACTCTATGAAAAGACTCTAGCCAAAAAATAACTTTAATTTTTTTTAAAATGAAATATCCCTATCTCCTCTCAATCTCTCTTGTGGCTCTCCCATTCTCCTATCAATCTACCTTGTGCTCTAACACTATTGTTAGTTTTTGATGCTAGATACTTAATGAGAAATCAACCACAATATATAAAATGAGCATTGCAATATTAAATATATGATAATTTCAATATACTAAGCATGTAAAACTCATAAGAAACTTCTATAACTACTCATAAAACTATCATTAATGAAGGCTCACAAAAATAGTATAATGATATAAAATGGAGGTCTCATACACTCCATATTTCTTACATGCTCTACATTGTATCTAGCATATCTACCTTCAATATGCTATCTCACTCACTCTCTTTTTATAACATCAAAGGCCTATATATAATGAGATGTAACGCTTGGCATTTCACCTACCTATGACTCTTTACATTCCTATTCTATTGACTCATGTACATATGGACAACATGCACATTTACATCATTGCACATTCTAATAATACTTGTATATTTATCACATTGCATAAAGTAAATACTCAAACCCTATTATAAGAAACTCTCCTAATCTAAATATGTACCCAAGATGATTCATTAGCATGTACCAAATAATGTAATATATTCCAACAAGATAACAATAAAATAGGAAGGTTCTCAGATAGGTCACTTTTAGTAGATATCGTGTGTGTTAGAGGTATGGGCCACCTAGACATTTCTCAATCATCTAGAATGAAGTTATTATATAAAAAGTGATAGCAAGTCACCTAGAACCTGCAAAAACATCAACCACCTCTCATCATAAGAAAATGTACCTATAAATTTGATACGTGGTGTAACAATAAGTTGATATAGTGGAAGAAGTTGAGCATGATCAAGAGGCATGAACCTACTATAGACAAGTGGCTACTAAATATGATGAATGGTGTAAAATAAAAATATTTGGCTAAGACAAAGCAAGAAAGTGACACCCACTCCTTCCAAGTATGTTGACCAAGCACAAGCTCCAAACAGGTTAGGTTGTGCTATTTTTTTTCAAGCCTATGGTAGCCCATCCTTGTAATCATTAGCTAGGATAGTATAGTAAATTATAAATAGTGAAATTTACCTCAGTATGAGGGTCAACAATTTGAGTGTTTGCCTATTGTATAATATGCAATTTTGCTTTGCAACTTTAATTAATTTACTTGTCGTTTGACCTTTGCTAGTAATGTGTTGTTGAATTATTTTGTGTATGCATTATTTGTAGGCTCTAGATATTTCTATAAATTTATGGATGGTCTATTATGTTAGGCTTGAATTGTTGTTTGGATTATCACTTTGGGCTATTGGAATATTAGGGATGCACAACATTAATATTTTTGCTTCTAATTTCTTTTGTAAAAGTATTTTAGTGGCTTATTAAGCCATATATATTATTTGTACTATCACTAAGGGCTATTGGAGTAGTAGAGGATACAATATAAGCTTAATTTATATTATGCAATACTTTGCTTGGTGACTAGTCTATTAGGCCCTATATGTAATTTAGTTATAGTGTGCTTTGCATAGGATGTAGAATTGTTGTTAGCTAAATATCATCCATATTTAAATCCATATTTCTCTCCCTTTCCTTCTTCTAACGCTTCATTTCTCTCTTTATTCTTAGAAGGTTGGCAAGAAGAAATTCATAACCATTCAATCTTGGTCATGATCTAGAGAGCACATCTCACCACTACGTATATTTCAAACCAATATTTTTTGGCATGCCTGATGGGATAGATCATTCAAAATTCATCTCATATCCCTAGAGGATCAATATTTTAGTGAATATATTAACCTCACAAGTGGACAAAACACATCACCTAGTGACTCCACTGATGAATAACTTAATATTGGTGACTCTACTGAAGGAATGAGCTTCAAAATCATATGTTAACAATATTGAATACAATCCAGCTATTGTAGGTGAGTTGGAGAGGAGAGGAAAATCCTCAAAGGGAGGTCCCAGGTTCAAATATCCACCCTACCAAAAAGTTGAATTGGGTATCCAAAATCCAATTGATAATGTTGGTGCGGTCAAGGTCGGGTGCGACTCACGGGTGACTTTGATAGTGTAGAACCCCCTATTCGTGGTCTCTCAAACCAAGGTGACCCCACAAGGGGTTTTTCACTTTAAAAAAAAAAACAAGATTAAAGACCAAAAAATCAAATAAATCATGCAATTTTCTAAATTACCATCCTAAAGAGCTCAAGGAAGAATAGATAAGTCTCATTATCTAATTAGAGTTCCTTTTTTTCAAATTGTTATCCCTCTACAAGCATTTCTTATACAATCTCCTCATAGTCCCTTCCCAAAAAATATGGCTAGATGAATTTATGCAGGGTGGAATAGCAATGGACCACTTTTTCTTATAGATATTCATGAAATCCCTCAATCTACTCTCAAATCCTTACTAGTATATATGGATCTAAAAAAATACCTATAAGCATTGGCAAGATGTGGTCGCTCTAGTTTTTATTCATAATATCCAATATGAAGATATCATGGTGAGACTTCTAGTCATATCCTTTAGAGAAAAAGTGTTAACCTAGTATAGATACTTTGTGGATAGCAGTATTATTTTATGGGCTTAGATAGTTGATCCATTCATCTTGGAATTTGATGCATTTTCATTAGACACTTCATTTTATCTTCATGATCTTATCAATCCGGGGTGGTGTCCTAAGGCAATATACGATAAAGGCTTTGAATAGTGGTAACTTTACTTATTTTGGAGTAGCAGGTCTTATTGGTAACAGATGGTATTGGGGGGTTTTTGTAGTCACCTTAACTCTAAATTGCATGGAAAGAACTTAATCTAGGTTGCAAGGAATGAAAACTAATTATTGATTATAGAAATGAAAGTTGCATTAACTGAAATCTTGCAAGAATGAAAGTCCTACTTACAATTGCATAATTGAAACTTTAATTACAGTTGCAGAATTAAACCCTGATTATGATTTGTAGAAAAGAAATACTATTTACTCTTGCAGAATTAAAAGGTCAAAAAAATCTAAGCTACAAACTTCTGTCAATTCTCTGTAGCAGAAGGTTTTCAATCTTCTGCACAGGGTTTTGACAACAAAAAGCAAATTACAAGAAAATCTGGAAATTATTGTAATTGAAAATGTGACAGAACTAGAAATGAAAATGAGAACAAATATTTGAAATGCAATGTGAATCTTTATTCTAATAAATAATTTACAATCTTTTATAGTTATATTTATATATAAAATGGACAAATTTTCTACTAACTCTGTTGCAACAAGTATTAGCAGGGATTTGCTTGGTTAGTCCTTCCTCCAGGCCTGGAAGTGGCCATATTCTTTCTCTAGAAGAAGGTGTAATTTCTCTCTTATTAACCTTTATACAAACTCATTTTACACGAATAAATATGAAGAAATACTATTTTATTCCATAAATAACAAAATTTGTTGTTACAGATTATTACAGAACTGAACTGTTACAGAATTCTATGTACTCTCTGCTATGCTAATATTTTTTTATCTATATCCTATGCTCAACCAATATGGGAGCTCTTTTATTTATAACATAAAAACCTATTTACTTGTAAAATGGAGTCATTCCTATCCTTTCTATATATGTGCCTGATATTCTGCAGTTATTCTAGAGAAATATCAAAAAAGTTGTTACAGCCTCTGATATTTCCTTTGTGCTTGGTCTTTTGTTGGCAAGGGAGAAAGATGACGGTTGTAGGATATTTCTTGATCTTTTATTTAGTCAAAAAGTGCTTTTTCAACCGTTGACCAATAGCCAAAGTCAAATCTGAAGCATTTCATGTTATATTCTAAAGATCCTCAGAATATAATTGTTGTAGGAGTGTTCTATCTTCAGAATACCTTCAAATTATTTGTTTAGCTGCTAACTTCAAGGGAATATTCCATTCTAATTCTTTGAATATGGTTCCTCTTAGTTGCTTCTTCCTCTATTGAAGAATTCCATGCTTTGCCATGTATTGGCAACTTGTTGGAATTTATATGCAAATTTTGTAGTTTGCTGCACAGATACAAATTTCTTGACAAAATATTGCAAGTTCAAATCAAATGTTGCATAAAAAATTATAACAAGAAATAAAACTTGTTGTTGATTCTTCATGCATGCTCATAATTTAACGAGTGCTAAATAAACACAAAACTATACAAAAACTGTAAAAATGAAGCATAATATCTCTAAACACAAAAATCATGCAAATATCATATATATAGCATATTGGATTAACTTAATCAACAAAAAGAGATATCATAGAGTTTTTAGACAGTTTTTGTTATCCAAAACATGTCATGATTGAGGCATTTCCAAGCCTCATCAGAATTCAATAAGATAAGAAATCCATTTTCATTGCTTACCTAGTTCACCTCCATTTAGAGGCATCTACAAGAAAACATTACTAATTTCAATATTAGATGTAGCAAGATGTGCAATAAAATCCCTCAAGAGATCAGGCCTTCCCAACCTCAAGCATACATTTATTATATATGATCCTTTGTCCTAGATCTAGGCCTTTATATCTATCAATCCAACAAGATGAAATTCCTACAAGTTTTCCAACGTATAATTACTACAACAAGTGCATTAGTCTCTATTGGTAAGCTTCCCCCTAAGGTCACTATGCCATACTTTCTATAGTTGCTACAACTTGCACAACATGCTCTAGCCATTTTAGTTCCTCAAATTTTCCCTATTCTAGCACCTAGAGCTTTTTCTTAGCCACCTACACCTTCTCACCTCAGTTGCTTGCTCTATAATCAAAATAAAACGTAGATTTATTAGAGTTGAGGTTCATGTTAAAAAATATAAATAATAAATTCATTATATTGGAGAGGAAAAATGCATAGAAAATATATGAGGGCTATCATCCCAAAAGGTTTTCCTATATCACAAAAGAGCAAAGAGCCTCTAGCAATAATTTATCCAAAAGAATAAATGTTTAATATATTGAGTTAGAGGAGGTATCGAACACTTTTGCTTCTCAAGAAAGTTAATGGTGCCTAGCTTGTAATGACCCCAATAATATAAATACATGTATGGTCTAACAACACCAATCTTAGTTGGTAGTAGCACATAAGATGGAACAAGCATAAAAGGTGCAAAAGGAAGTGGTGAATATTCTAATTGATCCAAATCAAGTCATGTTGAATGCAAATCCTATAGAGGAAGAATGCATTCAAGTCCTAACCAGATTTGTAAATAATCCTTCACAAGTAGAGCTGCATAAATTGAAGCCCTTCAAAGTCCCTACTCAACCTCAAAAGGAACAAGTAAAAGAGTATCCAAGGCAAAATCTAGCAAGGGTGAAGGCTACTCATGAAGATCCTAAGGAGCAAGCACTAAGAAAGCTAAGGTATCCCTCTGTGACCAAAAGATAAAGGTTGGAAGCCATTTAGCAATATCATAAAAGGTTCAAGGAACCTAACCAAAAGGATAAAAATTTGTTGAAAGCAATCAGATATAGCTTTGTTAAAGAGCTCAAGAAGACTTATTCTTAGGAAATCATGTATGATGCATCGATAATCCTTGGTTAGATAGATTTTCTTAGAGTGGCATTAAAAAGTGCCAATCCTATAGGGATGAAGTTGTTGAACCTAAATTTGGCTTAGGACCAATAAAGCATAGGAATGGGTAAGAATCGACCACCATATTTTTACATGTCTTTGCGCATGGAAGGGTGGATAGTTCATAATTGTATGGTCAAATTTAGAGCAACTACTATTGTTATACCAAAGTTAGTATGTGATGCAATGGGAACGGAATATACTCGCTCAATCCATGGGGTTCTATAGTTGTATGGTAATCATATCTAGATAGTTGGGGTGGTCAAGGATAACCAATGGTGCTCCACAAGTTGTCATAGGTCACAATCATTCAAGAGGTGGTGGTGGTTGACATTTCGATGTACTTTGGTTTATGATTTTATATAGAATTTACTACCAATATGGGAGGTACTTGTCCTTATATTATTCTAACATTATCATCCCTTACAAAGGTAGAAAGCTTAGGATCTATATGGAAAAGCCATATCCCTTCCACACTAATAAAATTGAAGAGGGTTAACTTAGTTAGGGATGATCTAGACTATTTTCAATATGTGATCAAAAAATTTCAAATGGAGACTATCTAAAATTCTTGAAAGAATTTAATGTTATATTAGAGGTTAGACTAGTATTGTATGGTGTTGTAATATTATGTAGTCAAATTTTATAGCCATTTCAAATCTAGAATTTGAAGCAATTAGGATGGTCAAAGTTTTATTTCAATAGGAGAATAGAAAGAAATTCTATGAAAGCCTCTGATAGTAGAAATACTCTACTAGACACTACTCTAATATGAGAGACTAGTCACAAAATTTCTTGAATGGTAACCCAATTCATTAGGATGAAGAGAAGGCTAGGCCAAAAACTCATAAAAAATTGAACTCCATAGGGCTTATTCCTTAGCAAAATATCAAAAGGTGCAAATGCAATGCATCAAATGGCTATTGCTAGAAATGATTTGCATAAAATAAAAATGCACCTATTTGTATCATAAATGTACATAGAAAAGTGTAATATTATAAGTCCATGGATATTTTGGGAAATAGTAGGTGGCATACAGAAATTTTAAATTATACATAGCTTATTGGTTTGAAATGTGATGGCAGCTCATAGCTTGAATAAATCATATATTTTGAAGAACCAAAATACCAAAAAATATAGAAGTTCAAAATCTTATGGACCAAACATTATAGATTCCAATGAAAAAGTAGCATCTTAGAAATAGTTGGTGGGAGGAAATCTTGCCAAATTTTGTGTAAATATGTGGCATGTAAATAAAGTTAAGAAGAGTTAATAGTTATTTCTAAGGTGGGAAAAATAGTAGCACCAGTATTGAGCAATGTTTTTGGGAAAATTTCAATGGTTAATTCACATGTGTGATTGGGAAATTTGGTACAAATTAGAAAGCTCAAGAATTAGTAAGACAGCTAAGTAGGTATGTATAACTAGATTTTTGTTAATTTGATTATTAAGAAAAATTATTTTTGATAGTTTTCTAGAAAATATAGGATGGAAAAGCACATTAATCATATAAATAATTGCAATAAATTTATTGGTCAAAGGAGTCTAGCACAAATCTACTCAAAACATAGTCCTTTAGTCTAGCACAAATCTACTCAATATCTATCTCTGATCTGGTACTAACCTATCCTCAAATCTGCACCAAACTCTATCCTTGAATCGGTACTAAACATATTTTTTCAATATAGCACAAATATGTCCTCAATATCTATCCTCTGATTTTGCACTAAACACAGTCCTTCGGTCTAACATAATTTTGTCCTCAATATCTATCCTTTGATATTTGTCCTCAAGCCTTAACTCAAAGCTTGACATAATCACAAATCAACTCTGCTAGATCAGCCCCAAACCTTAACTCAAGGTTTGAACAAATCAATCAATCAACTCTGCTCACAAGTCTTCTCAAATACTTGTCTCAAATCATCCTTGTAAGCTTTCACAAAAGCTCACACCAATTTTTCCTCAAGTTATCTCTATAACTTGTCCAATATTCTCAATAAGTCCTCACAAGAACTTATCCAAATCTTATCTCAATATGTATTGTAAGCTTCCACAAAAGCTTACCCAAATCCATCCATAATTCTTCTCAAAGACTTGCCTTAAATATTCTCAACAAGCCCACACTAGAACTTATCCAATATCATAGAAACATAAAGATAATTGTTAGAGACTCAATATGTTCTACACTCATCACAATGCTCAATCACTTTCAATCACTCTATTAGAAACATATAAAGAATTTTTAGAGACTCAAAATGCTTCACATTCACCTCAATACTCAATCACTTTCAATCACTCTCTTAGAAATATATACATAATTGTTAGAGACTCAATATGCTTCACATTCACCTCAATACTCAATAACTTTCACTCACTCTTTTATCATAGAAATATATAGAGAATTGTTAGAGACTCAATATGTTTTACATTCATCAACTCTCAACCTCTTTCTCAAATCAATTCAGAATATAGAATAATTTGTTCCCGTGCTTCACACGACACTGCACCCTAGCACAAGTGAAGCAACCACATACGCTAGCTGCCACCATGGAAATAAGAATGAAAAACTTCCTTCTTATTCTTTCACCAATGATCAATCACAAACAAAAAAAACTTTAAATCTGTGTTGTCGCTAGGTTTCAATCCTAAGACCTCTCTGTTTGTAGTGCCTTCACTCGAACTCACAACCAACTTCGCTACCTTGATGTATGATATCAACAGGGGCTTGTAATATATTCATATCTTTCTGGCATGTGCTTCAAAATCCTTCTTAGACTCGTTTTCGATAATTGTGTAGCCACCACTAAATTAGTTAAACAATCTGTCGATTTCTATGTGTTTCATTTTTGCGTCGTAGGGTATATAAATCACGAGCTCAAACCATAAATTAATCCTTTATATTTTCATGCAAACGAAACATGTCTTGTTTTCTCCTCGAGTTGTGCTCTTGCATATCGTATGGTATCCGAATACCTTACACTTTGTCGCATTATATAATATACACATTTTTAAGAATTAAGGCACACACCTTGTTTTTCCAACCTTATACCATTGTTTATATAAGGTTTGGCCTTTATACACCAAGACATCAATGGGTACGACTTTATGGCCCACTTCATCAATTTAAAATTGATTTTAATAAATGATTTATATCCTTTAGTCTTTGGCACCCATACTTTATAACTCATTTAAAATATTTAATTATTTAATTTTAAATTATTAAAAATAATTTAAATATTAAATAACTTAAATCTTTTAAATATTAAAAAAAACTTAAATATTATAAATAAATTTTAAGATTTAAACCAAGATCTTTTAACTTTTAATATTATAATAATAAATATTATAATATTATGTTCTTTAGGTCTTTCCTTCCAAGAATTTAACTTTTCTTTTGCTAAGTCTTGTACTGATCACTTACACTGACGTTTGAAATCAATGACAACTCATTCTTGACGTCAATGATAACTTATCACTCAAAATGTCCAACATTATGCAATGATGGTCAACTAGAAATGGATGGATAATATGAAACAAATGAAAATGGAATATGTATGAATTAAAATGGAGGGAAAATTTGTATAGTGAATGGGATGAGTGGATGAAGGGAAATGAAGAATATAATAAACTCTGACCATCTACAATTTATGCTTCATAAAATAACTTTATTGTGACCATCATTTTATCATACATTTGTGAATATGCTCAGTGAGTAATGTTTCATATGGAAATCATGCAAGAGGTAAATGTAGATCATATCTATAGGGGACTACTCCTACATGTTTGGTTGTATGGTTGTGATTCAAAAAATCACTTCCTCATGATATTTTATAGTTATAATATGGTCCTCTTCCTTGCAAATTAGGATCATGACCTTCACATATTTTTCATAGGTTCATGCTTCTTTGTTGTCCTCTAACATTTTCTAAATCAAAATTATTCATAAAATGTCTCTACAGCTACATAGCCAGTTATGGCACTCAAAATCATTCTACAACAAAATTTTATTACTCTTGCATATTTTCCTACTAATCCTATTCTCCAAGTTCTTCCTCTTGTACATTTGTAGTGTCTTCATGTTTCCTTCTTCTGGGTCACCTTCTTCTTGATGCATTTCATCATATTTTCTTCCCTGCTCCTATTCTTCATTATCTTCGTTCTCCTCCTTTTTGACTTCCTCTTCTTCCTCATCATTAGCTTCTTCCTCTTCTTCTTATCCAAATAATTTAACCATGTGGTCAAATATCTTAAGAGTTTTATCCTAGGTTATTTGGGTGGGATTGGGTATCCCCATGATTTGTTGATGGGTGAACCAAATTTTGGTGGTCTTCTCATATGAAATCAAAGATCCCCAATCTGCTAGCTCCTCCATAAGATCCTTGAGTTTGGTTAGATATCTTATCAGCTGAGTCACCTTGTCCTAATCAATAGGGTCCTACCATGCATCAATTTTAGACTCATATTCCATGACATAATTTAAACTAGCTTGAAGATCTTCATCAGTCAACAAAATGTTTTTCTCATCCCAAAAACCTTGGAAGCCATACTGCATCATTTCTTTGTTGATGTCCACAATCTTCTATAGTTTATTTTCAATCTTATCTATCAACAGCCATCCTTTATGAATCAATCCATTCTTTCTAAGAATAATTCTAGCAATCAATATTGTAGTGTTCCAATCTCTATTGGGGATGGGCTTAGCAAGTTCACTGCATCTTGCCTCAGACAACTTGAAGATCCTCTCAGCTTGAGGCACCATTGGTTGTATCTCCTCTGTAACCTTCTCCAAATATTCTTTAGTTTCTTGTAATAAGTGGTTGGCCTCATCCATGAAGTCAATTATAGGTTGAATCCTAGAACATTTCTCCATAACTTTAGACCATATCGCTTTCCTGACTTGTTTCACTTTGTCTTTGGAGAAACCTGTAGCTCTACTTTCTCAATCTAGAGTTTTTGTTGTAGAGACTGTATTTATTTTGCATACTCCTTATTCTACTTCTTTAGCTTTTCATATTGCTCCTTATAGATGACTATTTCTTTGAATTTGTCTTACCACTTCTTGGCTTCATTTTTCATAACCTTCTTCACCTTTCTCTGGTCATTGATTGTGGCTTCCAATTTCATAAATTTTTCCTCTAGATTTTCATATTTCTCCTTGTAGATATCACTTTGCACATACGTAGTCTCCAGCCCAACTCTAGCTATGACAAATTCATCCTTCAAGACCAATTGGGAGATGTATTCAGTCTACTCTTCCAACTGGTACTCTTCAACCGCCATGTCCTCTTTTAGCTTATTGACCATAGGAGTAAGTTTGATCTTCATCCTTTGCCTAGCCACTGGATCAACCATCATGGACTTTCTCACTCGGGAAGCCCTCTTGGAAGGTTGGGCTAATTTCTTACCCCAATAGTTTTGAGTCTTCAATGAAGCACTCTTGATATTCTATAGAGAGGCTACTATTGGATGATCAGTGGGTGTGGAAGTTGTAATGAGTGAAGGAAAAATTAGGATTTGCACATATGGAAGAGGTGTGGTGGTGATGATGGTGGAGTCTGTGCTTATGTTAGGGGTTGCATCTATGATAGGAATTGTAGCTACAAATGTGGGTGGAGAAGATGGAAGTGATAACCCCTCCACTAACATGGATGATAATGTTGTTGGAGGTGAATGAGTGTGAGTTGGAGGTGATGATGACATGGGGATTTTTGGTGAATGAGGTGGATATGGAATGATATGAGATGATGGAGGGCTATGTGGTGGTGATGATGGTACTTGTTCCTCTTTAAATCGAGAAAGAGAGGGATATTTCTTTGGGGAAGGAGAAGAAATAGAAGAAGAGATAAAAATCATACATGCACCTACCAAAGTAGACTACTGAAAAATGTCATCGTCACTTTTTTGTTGCTTCTACTAAATGAATTGCTCTACTACTATAACTGGTAGTTGTGCAACTGTTTGTATCTGATCTAAATTTTATTTCTTATAAAACTCTTTTTCAGCCTCCTTTGAATCTTTTGCCTTTCTTTTGAATACA
The DNA here is from genome assembly GCA_028583015.1 of Wollemia nobilis. Classification (NCBI taxonomy): domain Eukaryota; kingdom Viridiplantae; phylum Streptophyta; class Pinopsida; order Araucariales; family Araucariaceae; genus Wollemia; species Wollemia nobilis. The sequence goes on from JAQPPZ010002630.1 coordinate 1,999,148, forward strand.
ATAGTAGTGGAGGCTTTACCTTTTTGAGTCATTTATTGGCGTGGAAGGGATGGTACTGTAACTTCTTTGACAAGGGGATCTACAGGCTTAGAGGAGGCTACAATAGTCTATAGCTTCCTCTTATTTACCCATTTTATATTTGATGGGGTGTGTGCTCCTAGAGCCATGATTTTAGGTCTTTTCTCCACTTGGATAATTTTTGCAGCCCCAGATTCATTTGAACCAAGACCACCACCATCATATCCCATCATTTGCATTAAATATATCCCTAATGGGTATTGTTGTACTTGCTCTAGTGAAGGTTGAAAAATAGCTTGTGTTTCTTTAGTTGTTGGTGGTGCGATCATTGCAATATCTTCCTATTGAGTTGGTGCAGGAGAGAAATTCGGGGGTATAGGATCTTGTTTTTTCTTAGTTTCAAATATTTTTGCCTTGGCCTTACCCTTTTCAACTTTACTTGTCTTTGCCTTCGTAAATCTTAACGCTAAGCTTTTAATTCCCCTGGCTATCCAATTTTCATAGCATTTATCATATATTTCCTCAAACTCATGATCAATTGGTTTACCATATTTGGAGGTTATTGTATTTCTTTCAACTCTCATCTTCCACCATTCTAAAATTTTATCTTCTGACCAACCATGAGTTTCCTATATTTCCTGAATCTTTGGTTCCTTGAGCTAGTGTTTTTTATTATGCTCAAGATCATAGTCTTGCACATGTTCATAAAAATATCTCCATGGTGGTAGAGGTTCCATTTTACTAATATTCCATTCAAGAAGGGATACCTTTTTGTTATTTCTATGTTTTTCAATTGTTGGCCAAGTAGTCTTCTCAAACTTAGTGGTATTTTCACCATTCAGGGCATTAAGATTTTCTATGAATATGTCAACAAGGACATACCTCCACCTTTGTGGGAGTTTGCAGAGTTATAACTTTTCTAGGGTCTAAGTGATTTGTTCATACTAACCCCTTCTTGTTATAGTGATATCATCCATATTGAGAGAATAGGTAATTTTTCCCTTCCTCTTTATCGCCATACCAAATTTATGATTGATGAAATTGGGTTGCCTGTAGTATTCCAATGCAAATACTCAACTGGTAACATAATGTGGTAGTAGGAATGGTTTCTATGTGAATCCATACAACCTAATGATTATTCCCTTAGAACATACCAATATCCCTCTTCAACTTCCTTTATCTACAATTTCTCTTCAAATATGGAAGTCTAGGGAATTGCCCATACATTATTTCCAAAGTTGGTCCTAAAAATTATTTGTTAAAGTTGTAATAGGACTCTATTCTACTCAAAAATCTAGTCCAACGATAGACTGGTATGGGATTTCCACTATTATATTTATTTGTGACTAGTATCTAGGGATTTTATTTTCTAGTAGCACTAAGGAACATCCAAGTCAAATGAGAGCACTATCTAAAATAAGGGGTTTCAGGGTCTCTCTTCATAGCCACCAACTTCTCATGTATTCTTTTTGTGAGGAAAGCCAACCAATTAAAATATATTGCTTTGTTATTATCATTTTCCATGGGCATTCTATACATTTTTGGAAATGCAGTATACTATGGTTATATACCAATATCTCCCATAGAGATCAGAATCTAGGCTTGCCAGTATTACTAACATGGAAAATAGTTCTGGGTTGGCAATGTTCGGTGGTAATTGGGGTTCTGGGAAATATTTATCTAGAGCTTATGGTTTTAAACTATTCATAAACCCAGTCCCTAAAATGGATGTCATTTCGACTATAATTTTTCAACGTATAATACTTGGCTTGTTCTTTTGGGTCAAAAAGCTTAGGTTTTATAGGCGATATTCTTCCTTTGGCAAAGAGGTCACAACAAAGTTATTCAATTATATGAAAAAGGGTTTTACCCTGGGCTATTTTTACTGTTTGGCCCTAGGGTCATAAAATTTCACTATTGCTAAAACTAACTCTTAAGATGGGTGTATGGATTCATAGACATAAAAGGATAGAAGAGAGTGAAGGGCACAGGTACCTTGTAATGAAAGTGGTTGTCCCAACTCATATCTACTCTCAATCTCTTCCTGAGTTTATCTCTTATTTTCACCCTTTGTTGGCTGAGTAGCCTGTTTTGCAACTACCAAGTCTTTGTCAATGTAGTTCATATTTTCACCCTTTATTGACTGAGCAGACTGGTTTACAACTACCAAATATTTGTCAATGTAGTTCATATTTTCACCCTTTGTTGGCTGAGCAACCTATTTTGCAACGTTTTATGTCATTCCTACAATAATTGTACTAGCTCTTTGAATGCATAGTAAATTCACCTCTCTTCGCAGTCAGGGCTCTAGTAAACTTAAATGGCAAGGTTCAAAAAATGAATTTTCTTTGAATTTTAGCTTTAAGTAACATCTCATGCATCTTCCACCAATAATACAATAGCTAAATGGTCAATAAGTTTACATGCATTCAAACATATGAATTGGTGGTAAGTCACCATGGCTTGTTAGTGAAGCTCTTGACGTTGATTGGATGGAGCTCTTAGAATTCTATGGCTTGTGGTCCATTGGCACTTTTTTTTAGGAGCATTTACTCTCCCTTTTGGTCATGGATTGCAGTATTTGATCTCACTTTAGCTTCTCTTCCAATCATGGATTCTAACACATCATAAAATCTAGCACTTCATGAATTTTAACACGTCATAGATTCTAGCACTTCATGGATTTTAACACATACGGATTGCAACACTTCATTTTTCCTTCTTTTTCTTTATTGCTAAAGCAAAACAAACAAGAAATGAAACTATAATACAAATATGTACATATATTACACAAGAAGAAACTCTTTACTTGAAATACAACTTGAGGTGATATCCATTGACCAGGATTGGTTGCATATTTCCATTCTGATCTTGAAGTTGAAAAGCATTATTCTTTTTTACTTCAACTATCTTGAATGGACCCTCCCAAAATGAATCAAATTTTTGGTGATTGCCTGGTTTAGACTTCTCCACATTCCACTTCAAAACTAAGTCACCTTCTTTGAATTTCTTGAACCTTGATTTTTTATCAAACCATCCCTTTGTATCTATAGAGTGTTTCTAGAAACTCTCATATGCTTTGGTCCTTTTTTCTTCTAGCTATAAGAGATGCATCAATCTAGCCTCTACTAGACTTTGATCTACTTCATGATCTTGGTTAGCCCATTTTAGAGCTGGTATCTCAAGATGGGTGGGTATAATGGCCTCTTTACCATATACTAGTGCATACGAGGGTGTCTTGATAGAATTTTTCATAGTAATCTTGTCTGCCTATAGAGCCTATTCTTGGAGAAGATGCCAACTTCTTTTATTATCTTCTAGTACTCTTTTTAGGATCTTGAGTAGATTTTTGTTGGTGGAATCTACTAGTCCATTTCCCTGGGGTAATAGTTAGAAGAGTTATTTAAACTTATGATATATTTGCTTAAAATTCTATGTACTTTACCCCTATAAAAATTGGACCATTATCACTTACAAGAGCTTCAAAAATACCAAACCTTGTGGTTAAGCTTTCCATGAATTAAATTACCACATCCTAGTCTAATATTTTGATTGGAATTGCCTCAACCTATCTGGTAAAGTAATCCATAGCAGTCAAAATATATTTATGACCTACTGAAGAGTTAGGATTTATGACTCCAATGAAATCTAATTCCCACTACTGGAAAGGCTCTTCTACTTGGATCAACTTCAAAGGATATGAAGCATTTCTAGATCTCCCTATATATATCTAATACTTGTCACATACTCTTGTTACTTTGAAGTTGTTATCAAAGATAGTAGACTAGTAGTAACCTACCCTTATGATTTTTATAACAGTGACTTTTCCTAGAGAATGTCCTCTTGATAATCCATCATGAAATTCTTCATTGACCTTCTATTTCTAATCATATCTCAAGCACTTCAGAAGAACTCTTATATAACCCTCCTGGTAATAGAACATACTTCAAGGCTTGAAGCCTATACATTTTTATTTGCAAAGTATTAATATATCAAGCACATACCCTTGTTTGGAAATAACTTCTCAACTGATCAACCCAATATAGACCTTCTAAAGAACTATCCCCACTCTATTTATATGTTGATGGTTGACAAGCTGAAATATTGTCTTAGACCACTTTTGTTTCCATTCCCTGATATAACACGCTACCTCTAACTAAATTTGTAGGATGGATTTCTATATAATACTCTTGAATCTTGGTAATCCAACCATCTCTCTTGTCACCCAACTCTCCTTGCAAGATGAAACTTCTGACATCAGGGTGTACCAAATAAACAAGAGTTTTACTTTGAGCCAAGAATTATCTAAACTTCTTCAATGATTTCATAATTTCAAATACTTATCTCTCAATCAAGTTATATTTAGTTTGGTACTCATGAAGAGTATAGCTTCAAAAAATATGGGATGTTCTTCTCTATTGTTATTTTTTTACGTTAGTATTGTTGCATAGCTCTCCTCAGCTCCATAGGCATATAAAATGAAATCCTTGGTGAAATCAAGGTTTACTAGTAATGGGGCAATAGAAATAACCTACTTGATTATTTCAAAAGCTTATTTCCTTATCTCGATCCACTTGAACTCCATATTATTTTTTATCAATTTAGAAATAAGTTTAACAATTTGAGCAACTTTCTCAGAAAATTGATTTACCCAAAGAATGATTGCAAAGCCTTCTTATGCAAGGGGAGGGTGAGGTCCAATATTGATTTTACTTTTTTAAGATCAATTGACATCCCTTATTTAGAGACTACATGCCCTAACAATTTTCCTTCATGGACTATAAAAATGACTTATTTGGATTTATGGAGATGCCAAACTCTCTGTATTTCTAAAACACTTGCTCTAAGTGTTCCAAGTGAGCTTGTTTTTATGAGATAATGCAGTCATATCATCTAAGTATATGAGAATGATCTTATTTATCAACTCCCCAAAATCATAATCTATGGCTCGCTAAAATGTGGCCCCTACATTAGATAAACCAAAAGGTATTCTATGATAAGCAAAGGTGCCCCACTTAGTAGTAAAGGTTGTCTTGAACTGATCCTCATCCTTCACCCAAATCTGGTTGTACCCTGAGAAACCATCTAACAAGGAAAACATTTCAGCCCCTGCAACAATCTGCATAATCTGATCAATCTAAGGAATATGATAGCGGTCCTTAAGTGATGCTTTGTTTAAGTTCTTAAAATCAACACACAAGTGCGTGTCTCCATTCTTCTTCCTAAAAGGGACCAAGTTAGAAATCCATATAGAATATTTGATAGAATAAATTATCTTTGCTTTCAATAATTTGAGTAATTCCTATCTCATTATGGATTCAATATTAGGATTCATAGGTCTTTGTTTCTACCTGAAAGGCTTTGCATCAACTTCTAGTTCGATAGTATGTTGAATGATCATTTTATCATATACCTTAAGATCTGCATATGACCAGGCTATAATATCTCAATATTTGAGGTATATGGCCTTAATTTCCTCCACTTATTTTGAAGAACAATGAATACCAATATTGAGTTTCTCATCTTTTTCTACTTTGATCTCTTTGTATATCTCATCATTGATTTCCATGGCTCTTGGTTTTCTCCCATATTCATTATCAAAGAGGCTTTCTAGTGTAATTAGACCCTTAGGAATACGATTTTTCTTCAATTGAATAACATCTTGTTGATCTATTTCTTGAGGAATATCATCCTGCACACTAGATAAGTAAGCTTCTCTTACTATAAAATCAATAATCTGATCATCACTCTCAAAAATCGGGCAGAAAATCTATTTGTCTAGTACTGCAAGCTTGAAGACTAACTTAACTCTTTTGTCCTTTAATAATCTAATATCTAAAGAAGGGTTGAAATTATAACCCTTAATTACTAAAGAATTAGCCAGCATATTTTGTTTTCTAGGAATAGAGTGGATGTTTAAAGCATCAAAATATTTCATAAAATCCCATACTCTATTCCTGTATGATTTCAAGTAATGGTGATTTTTGTTGCTTTTCTCTATCACTTGATTAACTACTAGATATGAGTCACCATATATATCCAATATTTTAATTCCCATACTCTCTACTTGCCTCAATCCTAAACATAGAGCCTCATATTCTGCAGCATTGTTAGTGCAAGACCATATCAATCTATAAGCAAAAAAATTCACACATTTTGAAGGATATTTTAAAATTACACCGACACTAGCCCCATTTTTGCATCTTGCCCCATCAAAATGCATTGTCCAAATTTTTGAATCTCTTAGAGACTTATTTAATATGGTAGGGATCCTTTTCTCTATTTTAGAGGAAATTTTGTAAGTACCCATACCTAACTCTAAATGGAAACTCATCCTCTACTTATAACTCTTCAAATCTCACTACCAATTCAATTTAATCTAGAGTTGAGGGGTTACACATGTCTTCCTCTATTTTTTTAATGTGATAGGATACAGGATTTTCAAGGATTATTCTTATTCTCTTGACTTTGTATGGAATCATCGTGCCATAGTAATCCAAATACATATAACCTCCTAGCTTGGTAGTGAATTCTTTAGAAAGACACAAACCAAAGGTTCTAGGTCTACCACTATAATTTCTTGTACAATAGTTAGCTCTAGGGCTCTAGGAAGTTTTATCAGTATATCCTTAACTACTCCAATGGTCTTTACTAGTGTACCATCCAATTGCATATCTCTAGTATAGGAACATGTATATTACATATCCATTTCATCATAGACTGATGTGGGCCTGACTGATTGAAGACCCTAAATCAATCATACAATTGTGGATTATCCAACCTTCCATTATCAAAGAGATATAAAAGGTAGGAGGTGTGTTCTCTAAGGCTACAGGATTCATCTCCTTTCTGCCATAAGGTATGCTAAAAATTGTAAGAGTCTTTTTTTTTAAGAATTTTTACATAAAGAAGCCTTGAGTAGATCTATATAATCAGGTATGAAGAAAGTGTTATAGATACTTGCTCTAGATGGGGTCCTCTTCATGTCTTCCATAATATTAAACTTTGAATTTTCCAAGTTTATCTTCTCGTTCCTCTTATCTGGTTCACGATACTTCTACTTCTAACTCTTCAAATCTCAATAAATGGAAACTCATCTTCTACTTCTAACTCTTCAAAGCTCACTACCAATTAAATTTAATCTAGAGCTGAGGGGTTACACATGTCTTCCTCTATATTTTCAATGTGATAGAATATCAGCTTTTCATGGATTATTCTTAATCTCTTGCCTTCATATGGAATCATCATGCCAGAGTAATCCAAATACATATAACCTCCTAGCTTGGCAGTGAATTCTTTAGAAAGACACAAACCAAATATTATAGGTCTACCACTACAATTTTGTGTACAATAGTTAGCTCTAGGGCTCTAGGTAGTATTATCAGCACATCCTTAACTACTCCAATGGTATTTACTAGTGTACCATCCAATTTCATATCTCTTGTATAGGAATATGTATATTCCATATCCATTTCATCATAGACTACTTTGGGTCTAGTTATGGTTGAAACCCCTGAATCAATCATATAGTTGTGGATTATTCAACCTTATATTCTCAAAGATATATAAAAGGGAGGAGGTGTGTTCTTTAAGGCTACATGAGTAATCTTCTTTCTGCCAAAAGGTATGCTAAAAATTGTGGTAGTCCTTTTTTTTTAGAATTTTTATATAAAGAAACCTTGAGTAGATCTATATGATCAGGGATGAAAAGAGTGTCATAGAGACTTTCTCTAGAGGGGGTCCTCTTCATATCTTCCATAATATTAAACTTTAACTTTTCCATGTGGATCTTCTTATTCCTCTTATCTGTTTCACCATACTTTCTCTTGTATTGTTGTGTAGCTTCAATCCTCTATATCTTAGTAATGGAAGGAAATCTCAACTTTTCTTGTGCTTCATATTTGGAACTTATTTTTTCTTTATTTTCCTTCTTATATTGCTTTGGGTAACTTACCCATTTTTCTTGGCTTCTAGGGGACTTGAAATTGACCCATATTTTGTGGATCAACCTGAATGCCTTCTTTTTGAACCTAGTCATGACAAAAACTATTTCTTCTTCACAGAGATCTTTTTCGACTATAATTTGTTCTAAATGTCATATCATGTTGACTCTTCCTTTATTATTCCTCTCAAATTTCTCCATGGCATGTTTCACATGGTGTTGGTACATGACACAAGTATTTGAATCATGGGGATTATTACAAATAAGACATAAAATATTTACCAGACTAGTCTTAGGGGTAAATTCTTGATATTTTTTATTTGTGTTAACCTTGGTCCTGCATTATTGCTAGTGCTAGTATTTTGATCTTTGTTAATGTATGGTAATATTCTCTAATAATATATTTCCATATCTCTCTTCTCCATTGCATTCATATTGTTATTGATTGTTTTTAAGGTATTCTGAATATCGAGCAATTGGGTGGATTCTAGGGGAATTTGAGATGAGAGTGGTGGAAAAGGACTAGAAGTAGATGTTGTTTTTGGAGAAGGAATTGGAGTCATTTGGGGAAGTGGTGATGACAAGGAAGGCGGATCCGTATATGAATATATCACTGCTTTAGCTTGAAATTGAGGGATATCTAAGCAATATGGCATTACTATATTTTGAGGTAGACTTTCTATATTGATTAGAATATTTTCTTCTTGAACTGTAGCATTGTATACTTGAGGAAAAGTAGATACTTCTGATTGTTGAGTTTGCAGACCCAAGTCTAACCTAAGGGCTCTGATGTAATAAATGAAAGTAAGAGGGCAGTTGGTATAGCTTTAGGAGATATCCATTTCTATGTTCTGCTAAACCTCAGGTTAAAATCAGAGACTAATTCTAGTTGATGTTTTTGTATATAGATGTGAATAGGTTTAGGAGGGAGAAAGTATTAGTATATTCATTGAATTATTCCATAAAGAGACTAGATAATGTAGCCCATAAAGTGATGGTGTTGACTTCAAGGGTTCTAAACCAATGCAAAAATTTTCCTTTAAAGGACAGGGCAAGAAGCCTAACGATAACATCCTCATTCTAACATTGTGGATGGCTGCTAATTTTAGTATATCCTAACAATGCTCATAAGTAGTTTTACCCATACTATCATATATAGGTATATATTTGGATATATCTTGGGGAATATCATGCATGTTGGTTAGTTTTAAAGGAGCAACGATATCCCAATTAGGGTATTTCTATGAAGCTTGATTTGGATTTACGTTCTGCTTCCCAGCCATGTTTATTGGGGCTTTTAAATGGAGTTTTACTTGGGAATAAATGGTTTCTTGGTGGTATTTTAATCTCTCCAATAGGTTAATATAAGCACAAGCTTCTTGTATACCTATATCTTGATGATATCTCAAAGAATAAAAAATGTTGTTGACTATTCCTAGCAGAAGACCTGGTAAACATGAAATATTGAGCTACTAAAAAGGGATTTCTAGGTTATCAATCTCAAGGAGTCACCAAGTGAATTTTCTTCCACCACTTTGTGAGGTCAATACAACTCACTAAATCATGATTCCTTTGATTATAAGAAAAATTTATAATTAGTGGGTAAAACAAATGTGCTATAAACAGTGTTCCATCAAGCATGCCAAAATTGTTGGGGTCTGAATTGACATCAAGGTAATCTTAAAACTATGACTATCATCTATAATAATATGAATGCGTGCACCTACTAATCACAGTCCAAACCCCAATATTGGATGATTTAAATATTACTTTAACCCAACCTCCAAAGTAGGCTAGTATACCTTGTCAGCTAGTTAGGTGTTGATTCATTTAAGCTCAGTTAAATGTGTAAAGATAGGGATAAAAATGAGGTAAGGGTTAGAATAGTAATGATTTAATAGTGGTCGGATAAAGCTAATAGCATAGGCATCTACAGGGAAACACCCCACAAATAAATTTCCAGTATTCGACACTTGAGACTAACAACAGTCAAAACCAGTGATCTTCATCATTAAAGAATAGAAACACACTTCAAGAACTATTTCAAACATCTAGGGTATTAACAATCCAAATAGGAGAATTAAATTAATGCTCTAACTAACAGAAAAAGAAGTTATTTCCAAGCATAAATTTAAACATGAAGTATTCCAAGGTTCTCTAAGTTAGCAATCCAATAATAGCATAATAGACTAACCATAGCAGCAGTAGAAAAAATGACTTCACATATTAAAACTCCACAAGGAATGAAGACATGAACCTAAGGCAAACATCCAAGTAATTCTCATTCTATTTATTTACAAGAAAATATACAGTAGTAGGACAAGTAAACAACTTAGATCCAATCCTTCTCAATGAGGTTTCAATCTCTATTTATAGTTTGTACAATGAAAGAGTATTAGTAATATTACAAGGAAGCTAGAGTGCCAGATCAGTAGGATGTTGAGGTGGCAGTCTCTTATTTTTTTGAAGAGGGAAGGGGAGCTGAGCTCCATGGATCCCTTGCAACTTGGCATTTGTAACTTGCTCGGCCTTCGCTATTTTTTATTGAATATTAGGTAAAATTATGATCAAAGTTGCTCATCATTCTTCCAATGGCTACCTTTTCATGGATCTACAACTGAAATGGTTCTTGGATCTTGATTTTGCATCACTTCGACTTCTCGTCCCTTTCGCTTTAGCTCAAAAATGGTTCATAAAGAAATTTGTAGTATTACATAGCTTTGAATTTTGCTTTTATATATCACTTTGTCTGCACCAATCATGGACCCTTTATTTTCTTTTGAATGGTCTAGATTAGATCTTTAGAAGGCTACTTTAGCACTCAAAGTTATTGTAGCTTAAAACACTTTATCATCTTTCACGGTGTTTAACTTGCTCTAATCTGAGGATAATTTATTTGTTATAATATTTTGAGCACTTTGCAGTGTTGAAATCTACTCTTTCAAACTCTGCAACATCAAGTTTGACCACTTTGATTGTGGAGTAAAACATATGTGTTGTGTCGCATGAAAAATAAAATGCTACCTCAGGTCACCTTTTCAAATTTTGTGATATCAACTTTGTACCTTGTCCTACAAAAAATAACATTGCTTCAAACACGTAGAAAATAATACTATCACACCATGCAAAAAAGAAGTCTCACTTGCCATCACTTTGGAATTTTGTACTTTGAATCTCACGCAAAGCAAGTTTGACCATTTACAACAGAGAAAATAACAAAGCATTTGCCTCGCGTGGAAAATAACAAAGCACTTACCTTGCATGCCTTTAAACTTTGTAGTGCCAACTTTGACTAAGTTGATCATGGAAAATTACACTGCTTGAGGGCGTATGAAAAATAACATTGTTGCACCACACAAAAAATAAGCCTTCACACTATATGGAAAAGAAGCTTTGCTTACCACCGCTCTTTGTATTTATGTAATACCAACTTTAGTTAAACCAATCACGGAATTTAACAAACCGGTTGGGCACACAAAATATAACATTGCATTTCACCCACTACTTTGAATTCCATAACTTGAATCACTTGTGAGCCAACTTTGATTGTTGTGCCCTCGCAGAAAATAACATTGTCTTTTTGTTGCATGGAAAATAACATTGCATTCAAACCCCACAAATTTTATCACTATATTTGAGCTCAAGGGAAAATATCAACACTTAGTCAAATTTTTAATGAGTCAAATTTTTAATGATGCAAAATTTGCTAAGTATGTGGTCTTTTTGGGCCTATAGGTCCTAGCAATTTTTTTTGGATTATCAATTTTATAATATTTTGAGGATTAATTACAAGGAAACCTCATCAATCCTTATAACCTTTGTATAAAACCTAGCCAAAAATCAAAAGTTGGTTTATCGAGCTTAGACTTTGACTTAAGGTAGGGAATTCCTACCACTTTAGAGTGGTTGGGTGCAGAGTGATCAAGTGCTTGAGTGATCAGATGCTTGAATTATCATAAGTTTGACTGACTATGAGTTTAAAGCGGTTCTGAACTCTAAATGACAATATTAACAAAGCTTCATAGAAGCCTTGATTAGGTACCTAAAGCCTCAACAATGAGCAATAGCATGTAGAAGATAATGATAAAATAGGAAGGCTCCCAAACAAGTCACTTTTGGCATAGATTATGTGTGTCAAAGGCATGGGCCACCTGGATACTTCTCAGCCATCCAAAATGAAGTGGTTAGATAAAAAGTGATAGCAAGTCACTTGGAACCTACAACAACATTTACCACCACTATTCATAAGTAGAGGTCCTTGCAAATTTGATAGTTGGCATAATAATAAGTCATAGTGGAATAAGTTGAGCATTCTAAGAGGCACAAACCTACTAAAGATGTGTGGCTATTGAAGATGGTGAACAATGTTGGATTAAAATAGCTAGCTAAGACAAAGCAAGAAAGTGATGCCCACTCCTTCCAAGCATGTTGACCAAGCATGACCTCTATACAAGGCTAGGCTATGTTGTTCTTATTAGACCTATGGTTGGCCATCCTTGTAATCATTAGCTAGGCCAATATAGTTAACTCTAAATAGTGCAATTTAGTATGAGGGTTGGCAATTTGAGTGTTTGTTTATTCTATAATATGTAATTTTGGTCTATAACTATAATGAATCGGCTTGTTGTTTGACCTTTGATAATAATATGTTATTAAATTATAATGTTTATGCATGATCTATAGTCTCTAGATATTTATCTAAAAGCTTTGTGAGTGGTCTATTTTGTTGAGCTAGAAATGTTGTTTGAATTATCACTATAGGCTATTAGAATTTAGGTATGCATAGCATTAATCATTGTGATTATGCATTATTTTGTAAAATTTTATCAGTGGTTTGTTTTGTTAGGCCATAGATATTGTTTGTACTATTATTGATGGTTGTTTGAGTAGTAAAGGGCACAATCTGAGATTAATTTACATTCTACAATGCTTTACTTAATGATTGGTCTATTAGGCCATGTATGTAGTTTAGTTATAGTGTGCTTCGCATAGGATGTGGTAGTGTTGTTAGTTGAATGACATCCACCTTTAAATCCACAATTCTCTCCCTTTCCTCCTAACCCTTCATTTATCTCTTTGTTATTCTTTCATTTATTTTTTATTTTTTCTTTGCAACAAGGAACCAACCTTCTTCATAGGTTTGTAGGAATATATTCCTAACCATCCAATCTTGGTTATGGTCTAGGATGCAATTTTGTTTTTTTACCACTAGGTGAATCCTAGACCAAGAGCTACCTCCAATCTAAACATGGTGATGGTCCATGAATGGTGGTTGTAGTTGTAGAATCTTCTACTAAATAATATAGGAAAATTAAAATTTTCTACAAAGGAGAAAGCATGGGCTACTTGTTGAAATGAACACCATAAAGTGGAAAATATACCTCCTTGAGCTAGAAATCCTACAAAGTGGAATAGGTAGAATGTTGAAGATGTGGGGAAACTTGTCCAAAATGTGGGTCAGAAGCATATTGGCAAATGGTGATAGGGGCTATAGGAAGGTGACTCAAATCATGTAGAACATGTGTAAGGTATTCTTCTAAGGAAAAGGTGCAGAATTTTTTGTTGATAAAGGAACTTTTAATTTCAAGTGCTCACAATGTGGCTTGCTAAAAATTACTACAATATTTTGTGTCTAATGAAGATTTATATGAACCATAGATGTGGCGTTCTTGGTGTATTTAACTTTATGCTCATGCTACAAAGTGTATATATTATTGTATACATCATATTAATACTTAATATTATATTGATAGATTTACCTAGAAATATACCACAATAATCCATAGGAGTGACATCACAAGTAACTTTTTCCACAAAGTTACGGTCAAAAACAAATGATAAAGAGCATATGTGTTTGATATTTGAGGAGGTGTATTTATCCTTCCATCTAAGTGAATATGCATGAGGATGTGGGTCCATTGGTAGCTACAATTTATTGCTAATGGACTTCACAATAAAAAAATTCTAGAGCCATTATCAATGATACAATCCATAGAGAAGTCATGTACAAGGTGAGCATGCATGATGAACAAATTAGCATATTCCCCTATAGAATATTTATTATTGAGTAAGGTGGAATTAATGATTTTACCTTTTAATTCATCATAGGTTGTGTCTTCTTGATACGTCTCGATGGGAATATTTTTTTATTCCTCGTCAGGAAAATATGCAATCAAATTCTTGTTTTTTAACTAAAAACATTTGAAATTTTCATGACTCTTCCTCTTACAATTAGTACAAAACTTGTTAGAATTCTAATTATTAGAAGAAAGAGAATATGAAGGATAATAAGAGGAATATAAGGAAGTATATATATTCACTTGTGGTGCTTGCTATTGTTGATTGGAAGGCTTGAAATATTATTGTGATCCTCATGCTTGTGCACTGAGTTTCTCCTTCAAAAGTTGGACTTGATTGAAAATTGCATCAAGTGTTGTAAAGGGTATATTTCAACTCCCTAAATAGATGACCTTGAAGTATGATTTTGAACTTCACAATGAGAGTGGATGCAATATCTGGTACATGGAGCAAGATATATAATGCTACATGGACATGTGGCCTCCTTACCTCAAGCACAGCAATTGATTGAGTAGGTCTTCATCATAGTTAAATAAAAAAATATAGCCTTCAAGGATGCAACCAGTTGATCCCAATTATTGATGGGATATTTTTTTTTGGTGCTTAGTAATGAGGACTTTAGTTATGCCAAATAATTTCAATTTGGCCAAGGTAACCTTATCATAATTAGATATTTGGTTGTAGGAAAACCATGTCTCCATGTCTAAGATCCAACTATTAAGGATTTCAAGATTCCTAGAGCCATCATAAATTTTAATTTCACATTTGGCATGATAATGACTATCAAGTGGTAAAGGTTGAATATACATGTTATTAACCTTGTCCACCAAGGAACTGGCTATAGAGGCTAAGTCAAGCATATTTTTTATCAAATTGACATCCATGGCTTTACTCATCAATGCTAAGGAGAGTAGTTGAGAAAATTTTCAAAAGGGGTGCCTTGTTTACAAATACCAAATATAGTGAATGCAATAACTATGATTTTGACTCATTTACAAATACAAAATTTGATAGTGCTTGAAAAACCAAAAAAAAATCTCTTCAATGCAAAATAATCCCTTGAGTGCAGAATTTTCCTTATCCTGCAAAAATACCCTTAAATGCAAATAAAAAAAAAAATTTTACCCTCTCTCTTTCTTTCTTATTTTTTTCTAAAATAAAAATGAAATATTTAAAAATAAAAAAAGGAGTGGGTGTTCTCAAAAATTATAGCTTACATGCAGCACAACACACATGCAAAGAAAAAAATGTATGCTACTCGTGGTTGGGTAAGGTTGTGTAGATATGGAAATGAGAGTAGTTCTATCACATGCACACTTAAAATAAATACATGCATGCAAGATGATGAATCTCATCCTAAGTGTGTGGCTCATGCAAGAGAAAAATACGTATACAAGTAGATTATGCAATAATGAGTGGATGAGTTCAATTTGAATAACTGGTCCATAGAATGATGGAAAAATATCAGCATATATTTTAGTGATTTAAATTCCACCTTGATAGAATGCTTTTATATCCTTGTTGGCAAGGAGATAACACAAAGAGGATTTTTAGCTAAGCCTCTGGCATAGGAATGCAATAGTCAAACTGGTTGTAGAAGGTAATTACGACATCACAAGGCTAAGCATGAAAAAGTGATGCATGTAGGTAGGAGGTAGAGCGTGACAATGGAATGCATTTAGGTGACATGGAATAGTAGGGGGAGGAAACATTTGTCAAACTAACAAAAAAGTGGTGACTAGTCCCACTCAAATTTCTAGCATACCCTATGCAAGCAAGATGATAGATAGAAGTCCTCGCATTGCTTGTTTGTAACAATCTCTTGAGGGATACATGGGGATCATTGACTAGAGCATCAACTAGCACAAAGATAGCAATAAAATTAGGAATAAAATTCATGCAATTCTAATGGAATTAAAATATGGTGAGTGTCTTAACAAATAGAAGAAATCAATGCAAGAATGGTGTCAACAGTTGTATCTAACAATCATCACAGGTGAGTGTAGACCTAGGATGTATGGGGTGCAATTTGGTTGTAAAAATACAATGCTATATGATATCATCACAGCTAGATGGTAATGGCTTATTCTCCTCAGCCAAAACCTAAACAAAATATACTTGAAACCTAAGTAACATCACAAAACACATGTAAACGTCTCAAGAGCAAACTGAAGGCTCACAACCAAGAATATTTCCTCAACAAGTCAAATACTAACAAATATGTTTGAAAATATGTGAAACCATATAATAAAAAATACTAAGCATAAATTTTTAAAAACCCAAATTAAGGGACTATAAAAACAACCCATGTACTTGGATCAGAACTGCTCTTATATCAAATTGATACAAAATATTTTTTAATACAAAACTTATTTTCTTGAATTATCAAGCTCTTGTTTTATAGGCATGGAGTATGTCCTTATAAATAAGATCATATATTTACTATGGTTTAGGTAAGAACCATCTCAAATATTAGAATCCATTTGGAGGATTGAATGCATGGCCATATACATCCATTTGAATACATGATAAGCTTATTAGATGAAAAAGATAAAGTGGCACCTAAAAATTAAATTTTACATTATTTTTTGGCATACGAGCAAGAATATTACATATTTTATTACAGTAGTACTTTCCTTATCAATACATCATGGGGAAGAGCTCAGCAACCTGATGGACGCCCTTTTGGGAAAAGAACCAATTTTGTAGATGGTCCTATAGCTGCATGTTGGTCTATTAGGAGTAAGTTTGGGTCAACTGGAACTATAGTTGGGGGGCTAGAGGGATGATTGGATCAGTTGATGGCTCTATAATGGTTGGTTGTGTTGTTGGGTGGTTTGTGGATTTTTTTCATTCTAGGTTGTTGGGTTTTCTAATCTAGTTTAAGGAACTACAACAATAGACTGGTTGTTGGGTGGAAGGCTAGGTCAATTAAGAGGAACCACAATTGGGGGGTTGGGTGGAAGGTTGGGTCAGTTGAAGGAACCATAAAAACTAGTTATGTTTTTGGGTGGAAGGTTGGACCAATTTCTAGGTTTTGGGTTCTTCTTAAAACCTTGTTTAAGGTTTTGGGTTCTTCTTAAAATCCTATTCAAGGTTCTGGGAGCCTGTAAAACCCTACAATCCTTTGTTGATGCTAGTTCTATAAAAGGTTAGAGGATCCTATTAAAACATCTTTATCTGGTTTCTTCCTATGGGCAGATTCTTTTGGATATTTTATGTGCATTTGTATTTGTTCTCTACTTCCTGTCTTGTGCAGTTTGGTTCTTTTGTTAATGCTTATTATCTCCAAATCCTCTTTTATCAGTTGTTTCATCCTACTCCTTGGTTTTTTTTTATTTATGATATGTAGGAAGGATGTTGCTAATATTCTCATTGGGTGTGAAACATGGGATTTCAAAATACAAGAAAAAAATAATAATTCTTTTTTCAGTGTTTGTTAGCACCAAATACTCCTTATCTGGTTGTTTCACCTCTTTCCTTAGTTGTAGTCCATTGTTAGTCGATCACAAATCGTAGGATTGTCAAACTTCTCGCTGGGTAGTAAATATTTGATTTTAATATTAGGCAAGAAAAATTTGTTCGATTTTGCCCCAACCTTCCTCGAGTGCCTCAAAACTCATGGTTGTATTCTCTTGTAGTGCTCAGATTAAATTTTGATTTCTAAATTTTAACTCCAAAGTGGAGATAAGGCGAGAATGTAGGATCCACAAATTATTTGATGCCATATTCTCATGTCGGATGATGGATTCAGTCCCATTGATGTACTTATTTAGAGCTTATTGAATACTCTTTGGCTTTGTTTAGGTTTGGGGTCCCTTCTAAAATCCCTTTGTTAAAGGTTTGGGGACCCTTTCAAAACCTCTTCTTCCATCATAATAAAAAAAAATTACATCATTGGGAAGATGTTGTAAAATATGTATATTACATCATTAGGTTATTTACTAATGTACCTTCATGGGTACATATTTAGATTTGTATTATATTAGGAGATAGAAATTTTATTAGAGTTATTTAAGAAATTCACAAGTGTTAGAATGTGCAATGATGTAAATGTGCATGTAGTCCACATGTACATGAGTCTTAGGGTTGAGTGAGAGGTAAGGAATCTATATTTCTATATAAATGCCTCATTGTGAGTGATTGTGAGTAGTTTTTTGTAGTGCAAATGTGAGAGTAGTAGTAGGCACAATGTAGCTCCATTTTTCTATCATGGAGGAGTTGCAAACTCCATGAGAGGAGCATTGTAATTTTCATGAGCTTTATTATATGAGTATTTCTAGAGCATTGTATCAAGTTTTCTATCATATTTTCATGCATTTTAAGTTGTCATTATCATAGTTATTTGATTGCATGCTTATTTCAATACTTGTGAATGCATTTGCTTTATGTTTATGGCTCCAAAAGCTAATAGCAATATCAGAGCCATGGTGCATCAAAGGAAATCCATAAGTGATCACCATTACTATTATTGAGTATTTGCAAACTGGAGTGAACCGTTGCATGCAAATACCATCACAATAGATGTTTTTGATAGAAGTAGCTCTAGGTAGAAGAATATAAAATAGAGAAAGCCACATGATAGATTTGGCTAAATTTTTTCCATAAGAGTTGTAATGCTTGTGAAGACTAGAACTTAGCATTTTATTCACAAGATTGGAAATACAACTAGTGAATATAATTTTTCATAGAGTCAAGAATTTTCATTCCATTGCAAGAGAGAAAAAGAATTTTTCAGGAGAACCATTGGGTTACTACCATATAAGTTTTTCTTGTTGCAAAAAATTAACTCTCAGAAGGTGGGAAGCTTCCTAAAACAGATAGAGAAGAACTTCATCTTCATTGACTTAAATTAGAAGTTACTTTCCTCGTGCATGGATTGATTATTTGTTGTAAAAAAATGAGGATTTATGATTTGGAGGCCTAAGGAGAAAGGTCCCATTGAAATATTTGTATATTTAAGACTCCTAGTTGAAATATCAAGGAGAGATCTAGTGGCCAAGGAAGCCACATTGAAGATTGTAAATCTAGGAAGGAGGTCCTAGAAAGAAGACCCCATTAAATATCAAAGAGACTCAAGGAGAAGAGTCCTAGAAAATATTGGAGATTGGTGATCTCCATTGAAGACTAAAAACTTCACATTGAATAAGAGGTCCATTGAAGGCCCTATTGAAGAAGAGGTCCATTGAAGACCCTTTTGAATAACTTCCATAGTGGAATATTGAGCATTGAGAAGAAATAACAAAATGTTCTATTGCAGATTTTAGTAGCAGTGATTCAGGAGATCCTAAAAGAAGATCACATTTCCATAGTTGAAGATTAAAGAGGCCAAGGAAGGTCTCATTGAAGATTTCAAAGTTGCAATATTGAGAACCTTGGAGAGGTCTCAAGAAGAAACAATAAAGAGGCTTGGTGAGCCTCATTGAAGGAGTCCCTAGAAGGACTCATTGGAGAAATTACTACCAAAGAAGAATCTAAGGAATTGGGACAATTTTCACCATCCAACAACAAGCCCAAAGGAGAAATTTTGGCAAGAAGATTGTCAAACCAAAAAGGTAGTATTGAATAGATCTCAATATTGATAGATTTTTTGAGGAGGAGATCTACTTTGAAGTCAAAATTTAGCAAGAGAAAAGAGATAGAAGAACCACAAAATTTGTAATATTTGGGGGCCATCATTGAAGGGTTCTTGAGCAAACATCTCAGTTGCAATTTGGGGAGAATCCTACAAAAATTTTAGGATTCAAGGATAGTGTTTCAGTGACGGTATTGACTACCTTACAACCTAAAAATTTCAGATTTGAATACAAACAAAAGATAGCACATTGACAGCAGTTAGTGCTACAAAATACAGAGTTCATGGACAACAAAAAGAGCAGCAAATTGGTAAGGTATTGAAGCTGCAAAAAGGTGAGCAAAGAGTTGTTTTTGGACAGCATAGAAGAGTTGCAATAACATCTACAAAAGGCAGCCATTGAGGTGAGTTGAATCACCACCATCTTCATCATCTACAAGATTGAAAAGGTATGCAACAAAAAGGTGCAAAAGTTCATTAGTTGAGCTTTCATATTTGGTTTCTATTAAATTTTTTAAAGCACCAATTACAAAGCTTAAAGGTTGCATCAAAAGTTTCATTTCAAGTCTTCAAAATAGTGCAGAAGTTATAGTTTACAAGGTTCAAACCTACACATAGAAGAAAATAGAAGTTAGGTATATTTCAATAGAAATAAACGTATCAACATTCTATTGATAATTCTAAATAAAAGAAGACTATACTTGCATTAGGAAGAGTGTAAAATATTGCATTTATTAGCTTGGATTTATAAGTAAAAAATAGCAAAGCAAGAAATAAGTTGCCAAGAGTTAAAGGTAATAATCTATTTCAGTCTAATCAGTGAACAAATATAGACTTATCAAAAGCTCTTTTGAAGAAGTTAAAGGTAGAATTTTGTGGCAAGGAATAGCCACCAAAAAGGGTAACAATACCTCCAAAATATGGAGAATAAAATCCAGCATATAGTAAGGAAAAGAGCTTGAAAGGAAGAAGGAATTCCAAGTTTAAGGTACTATCAAAGGCCATATCTCCAAACGGATTTTGCGGATAGTTTTGGAGAGGATTAAAAACAGTTTTTGGAAGCAAGGTTGGGCCATACAAATAAAGATCCAAATCAGAAAATTGAAGCCCACATTCCAAGAAAAGTAAAGGACAGGTTTCCAAGCATAAGGGGCAGTCATAACCTACATTTGAGAGTCATTCAAAGGACTCCATAAGAGCTGGAAAAATATAGTTTTTATAAGAAGAAATATAGCCTTCAGAAAGCAAAATAAAGGGCCATTCAAAGAGGCCTAAATTTTAGTTATTTGAGGTGTCAAAATACACCCAATGGAGCACCATAACCACTAAAGTTACCACCTACACAGAGGATAAAATTGGACCTACAAAAGAGAGAATACAAACGTAAAAGTTGAGGTCATAGTGCAAGTCATCGGTCATCACAAAGGAGGTGCCATCACCATTGAAGCTAGCTAGAAATTACCAAATCTGCACATCCAATAGTGCCATAGAAGATAGTCCAAGCATTCTACCAAGGAAAAGATGTAGACAACAAGATTTGAGCATTGGAAATGCGTTGGAAAGATTCAAGGAAGTTGAAAATGAGTTAGAAACCTATTATCACATGGAAGGAGTTGTTCCATGCATCCAAAGTGAAGAGTGCCACATTGAAGAGGAAGGTGAAGCACCCAACATCATAGTGTAATATCTCATACTCAAAACTCCAACAAAGATACAAAGGAGCGCCCAACATCATAGTGTAACATCCCATATTCAAAACTCCAGCAAAGATACAAAGGAGCACCCAACATCATATTGTAATATTTCATATTGCAAGAAGAGCGCCCAACATAGGTGGAAAAGATAAAACAATGTTGAGAACCCTCCATATTTGAGCACCCAACATGGAGGAAGAACGTAAAAGGAATTATAACAATCATCAACCACCAAGACATAAGAAGACAAGTGCCACATGTCATGGGTGCTACACGGAGGTAAGAAGGAACATTTTCAAGAAGGTTGAAAAGGACAAGTGCCACTTGGCACTACCATCTCATATTGCATCAAGATAAGAAGGTGCCCAACATACGTAAACACAAAGGAGGAGAGTTGAAGAGGTATTAAAGGAAAAGTAAAAGGCTATTGTCTTGAAGAGTATGTAGAAACCAGCAATAGAGAGACAACTACGTTCAAGAGAAATACCAGATTCAAAGAGATTTCAAGCTCCATACAGTGCACATAACAACCGAGGATAAAGAGTGCATATTAAAGCACATATTCAGCTAGCATTCGGTTGAAGAAAGGAAGACAAATCAGTCCATATACAAGAAGGAGAAAGTGGACAAGCAAGGTGAAGGGAAACAAGAGAAATCAGCCCTTGCAATCAACATACATTCCAAACAACTTGCAAATCAGAATTAAGAAGGTGAGAAATATTCATTATTATATTGCAAGTTTTAATATCAAAGTTCATTATATATTCTAGAGATATTAGTAGGAGTAATAAGGTGTTGAAAGGATCTCTAGAAAATAATATTGGTTATATAGAAGGTATTGATTAAAACTAGAAGCATTTATACCATTTCCATTGCTTCAAAAGAATATTTGCAAACTTTAAACATAGGGAGATATAAGTAGTAAACAAAATATAGTTTGCAAACATTTAATATTTCTAAAACTTCTATTAGGGAGATATAAGGAATCCTACTTCAATTGAATTTCTAGAAGTTTAATACCTATCATTGCATCAAAATTATAGTTGGAATATTAATATAGAAGGACTTATATTGATTGATTGCAAGTGATAGAGGTGAATCATATTTATAGCATATATCAGTACTAGGGAGTAATAAGGAAGTCTACTACAAAGAATTTATCAAATTATTTCTAAAACATGAAAATATTAAAACTAAGTAAAATTTCTACCTCAAGTAATTCAGTAAACAATGATATGAACAACACTATTAGAAAGGAAAGAGCAAGTTTCATAAAAGGTGGAATTAAGAATTCACTTATAAAGTTGGAAGGAAACTTAGATCATACTTCAAAGAGGATACATAGTGAAGCTCTAAATGACAGGTTTGATACAATGGAACATTATCTACATGAGCAACTCACTAAAGCAATTGATAATGGAAATAATGACATTCAAATTCCTTTAGAATATGGAAGCATACTATACATGGCACTACTTACATTCAAATGTTATAAGGATGAAAATGTAGAACATAAAGGATTGATAGAATTACTTAAGCTAAAAATAGAAATGGATGAATCAACCCTATCAAAGATATTTCAATCCTCATGCAACATTAGTACTACAAGTTCTACTAACTCAAAATATTATCATGATGCTCTAAGTGTATGTTCAGAAGCTTCTATTCAAGACACAAAAAATTATGACAAGGACAAAAGCAAAGGAAAATTACTCTTGCAAGAATTAGGTGAAAGTACATCCACCTATGAAAGTACCAACTCCAATAAAGAGGAAGAAGATGAAGAGGCAAGTCAAGGAGGAATACAATGTAGAGTAAATTAAAGACATTTCAAGAAAACTTCACTCAAGTAGAAATACATGCAAAAGACACAGATCCATATTGAAGACTAAAGTCTTCAAAACCAAATAATGTAATACAGGGGGTGTTGGAAAATATGGATATTACATCATTTGGTTATTTACTAATGTACCTTCATGGGTATATATTTATATTAGGATTATATTAGGAGATAAATAATTTATTAGAGTTATTTAATAAATGCACAAGTGTTAGAATGTGCAATGATGTAAATGTGCATGTGGTCCACATGTGCATGAGTCTTAGGGTTGAGTGAGAGGAAAGGAATCTATATTTCTATATAAATGCCTCATTGTGAGTGATTGTGTGTAATGTTTATTAGTGCAAAGGTGAGAGTAGTAGTAGGCACAATGTAGCTCCATTTTGCTATCATAGAGGAGTTGCAAATTCCATGAGAGGAGCATTGTAATTTGTGTGAGCTTTCTTATATAAGTATTTCTAGATCATTGTATCAAATTTTCTATCATATTTTCATGCATTTTAAGTTGCCATTATCATAGTTATTTTATTGCATGCTTATTTCAATACTTGTGAATGCATTTCCTTTATTTTTATGGCTCCAAAAGCTAACAGAAGAAAATAATTATCTACTCTGACTGTAGACCTTTATAATTCCTTCACACTTAAAATTAAATTAGAAAATGGATGTCATATGAATTAAATGACTTACCTTCAATAGTTTCATCTTGTAATTAAGAATAATAAGGCTAAGAAAATTATATACCAATGTAATTTGTATTGAAATTCATGAATTCCATAGGTCACAAAGCCACCAATTGTAAGGTGTTATATCTTGTTGATGCCAACTTAGCCACCATACATCAGCATTTGATAAATGCTAAGTTTGTTAGAGTAGAAACCCAATGATGGATTGTTATATTATCTAGGTAAGCTCTACATACTTTTCAATACTTTATGATAATACCTCATTTGGGAGACACATTGCTCCAAGGTAGTTCAATACTTTTGTGTTATAAATACACTTGTAGTGCTACAATAGCATTTTTATTAGCCTTACATGCAATAGAAAGTGGATCTATGCATCAAATATTATACACACTATAGCATTATCAATCCAACAAAGAAAAAATTAGGAATCTACACATCATTGTGTTTCTTTTTAAGCCTTGGGATTCCATTAGCATGGATTATCTTTTAGGAATACAACCAAGCACCAAAAAAATCTATTTTTTGTGGTTGTCAATAGGTTCACCAAGATGGTGATTATTGTCCTAGGAAGAAAAGCATCAACATAACCATAACTATAATATTTTTATTTTAACATATTTGGGTTCACTTTGATATCTCAAAGTTCATGATATCTAATCAGGACTCTCACTTCAATTTCTAGCACCACCTCTAGGAGAAACTAGACACTGAATTATAACCCTCTACAACTTTACATCCATTGGTGGATAAACTAAAGTAGAAATTAAATGTAGTATATTTGCTTAAGATGTATAATCATAATCACCCTCAAATATGGGATGAAAGCCTCCTATACATCTAATATTCATATAGTAAATTCTACACCATTCAATAGTTATATCCTACTCCAAGCATGATGCAGGAGCATCCGGCGACAGTGGAGCAATCTTGCATCCTCCAAATTTTCTAAGTTTTCTAAGTACTTTGTATTTTAATCTTTTACAGTTCTTTT
Organism: Wollemia nobilis; assembly: GCA_028583015.1. Lineage (NCBI taxonomy): Eukaryota > Viridiplantae > Streptophyta > Pinopsida > Araucariales > Araucariaceae > Wollemia > Wollemia nobilis. The sequence goes on from JAQPPZ010002630.1 coordinate 2,023,975, forward strand.
CCAAGGTTGAAGTTTTGTAAAGCAAGGGGGAGGTTTCAATTTTATAAAACAAGTTGGGGAGCCGCGAAATCGCGGCTCCAAAAGGCAAGGCAAGGCAAAGGTTGGAGGGGAGCCGCAAAATTGCGACATGTCACAATTTCATGACATGTCACGAAATCGCGGCTCCAAAAGGCAAGGCAGGGCAAAGGTTGGGAGGGAGCCACGAAATCGTGACATGTCATGAAATCGCGGCTCCAAATGCGAAGCAGTGCGAAGGTTGGGGGGAGCCACAAAATCGTGACATGTCACGATTTTGTGACATGTCACGATTTCGTGACATGTCACAAAATCGTGGCTCCAAAGGCGAAGCAGGACGAAGGTTGGGGGGGAGCCACAAAATCGTGACATGTCGCAAAATCGCATCTCCAAAGGCAGGGCAAAGACAGAAGGCAAGGGCAGAAACGATCGCAATATCGTGACGAAAACAGAATAGCTAAGGCATAAGGGCGTGGGGGTCACGATTTCGCGACATGTCATGATTTTGTGACATGTCACGATATCGCGACCAGTAGAAGGCTGCCACGTGGATGAAGTTATGGTTGCCAAGAAGAAGACGGGCCGAATTAGACATGGGACTGCCATGTGTGTAAAAGCGATGCGACCTATTGAAGATAGAGACCAAAAATGGACACGCGGGCAGCCACGTGTATTAAAACAAATATGAAGGCCATGTATCTTAAAATGGAGATGACAGCCACATGTATTAAACAGGGGTAACCATCTTAGGAAGTATTCTGACAAAACAGCAGTTGCACAGCATGGACAGTATGGGTTAGACGGCGGTTCAAAAGAACGGTCTGACCAAAGCGGCATTTGCAGGATAAGGGGGGGTCTTTAATGCGAGCTCCATAGCGTATTGGGGCAGTGGCCCATTAATGGAAGAAAATTCGAAAACTTGGCGGGAAAAGGAATTTTTTTGTTTTGTTTGGTGAATTCTCTCAGGTGGGGCATTAATTGCCTGAAGGGCCAAGACCTCGATAAAAACTCAAAAATTGTAAGGGAAAGGGATGGTGAGTTTGAGATTGAGTGGGGAAGAACTATGCCTGGAAACGGTATTGTAAGACTGTGTTAAGCAATTTACAAAGAATTAATTTGAAGTGTTGTTTGTGTGAATCTCGGCTTGCCATCAAGTGGTATCAGAGCGGGAGCTCCTGAGCATGTAACAGATTGCCAGAAGAGAGGCAGTTGCACCAGGATCTGTGGAAGGAATTTGTAAGGGAAGAAACAAAAATGCCTCCACGAAGAAACCGTGGTGGATTAAGAAATGTGGTGCCGGTCAAAGACTTTCGAGCCTTGCAGAGGCAAGTTCAAGCCCTGCAAGAAGAGCTGCGTAGAAGGCACGAGCCCGGAAGGGATGATGGAAGTGAAGACGAAGTTGATGAAGAAGAAGACTAGCCTGAGGAAGAAGAAGAGGTTGTGGATCCTACACAAGCCAGGTTGTACAAAGCCATCTCTCAGATTGGAAAGCAACCAAAAATGGAGGTTTCTACATATTTGGGAAACCTAAATCCGAAAGAGGTGATTAACTAGATAAATGACTTAGAAGAATATTTTGAATATGAGGAGGTTGAAGACCCTAATCGGGTCAGATTTGCTAAGACCAAGTTGAAAGGTCATGCCAGCATTTGGTGGAGGGGAATACAGCTAGAGAGGAACAGAAGGGGGAAGGAGAGAATAACAAGATGGGATAGAATGGTGGAAAAGTTGAAGGGACAGTTTATTCTTACAGATTACGAGTTGGATCTGCTAAGGAAACTACAGAGTTTGAGACAGACAAACAAAACTGTCCAAGAGTACACCGAGGAGTTTTACAAGATCTCTATTAGAACTGGACATTTAGAGGCAAACAAAGAGAACTGAGCCTAGTTCGGGTAAGCACCATTGAGGATGCTTACCAATTTGCCTCCCTTACAAATTCCTAGTGGAGACTCGGTATCCTAAGAACATTTGGTTGAGACTCGGTATCCAGGAAGAACTGAGCCTAGTTCGGGTAAGCACCATTGAGGATGGTTACCAATTTGCCTTAAATGTGGAAGAAAAATTGAATAGGCGGTTTGACGGTAAGCAAAGAGGAAGGGGCCGTGGTGGAAGAACTGGTGGGAGAACTAGTGGAGAAAAATATAAAGATATGAAGAAGACTGGTGAAGCCAGTAGTAACCAGGATCAAAGGGAGGAGGATTTTTATCAGCCTCATGATCAGAATAGCTACCCAAGAGGACGGGGTGGATCTGGATGAGGGTTTGGAAGAGGAGTATTTCGTGGGACATTTTTCCACTGTGGTGAAGAAGGACATCGAGCATTCGAGTGTCCACAACATCGAGAAAGGACAAACAAGAGGCCTGAGGGTCCTACCAGAGCTGTTGTGGTAGAGGAAGATGCTGGATCTGAACATTCTGAAGAAGCGAAGAGAGGGGAAGCAATGATCGTAAGGAGAGTCCTATTGAATGAGGAGAAGGACACAGATCAAAGAAGTTTATTCCGCACAAGGTGTAAATGCACGGGCAAGATTTGCAATATTATTATTGATAATGGTAGCACGGATAACCTGGTTTCAAAAGAAATGGTTACCAAGTTACAGTTAGAGAGGAAGAAGCACCCGCATCCATATCGGGTCGCATGGTTACAGAAGGACCATAGGGCTTTGGTCAATGAGCAGTGCTCCGTTAAATTTAATATTGGGAATTATTGTGATGAGGTCTTGTGCGACATCCTGCCTATGGATGCTTGCCATATGTTGCTAGGAAGGCCCTGGCAGTTCGATCGAAGTGCAGTGCATGACGGCCTTGCCAACACTTATTCATTGACAAAGAATGGCGTACGCCATAAGCTGAAGCCCGTGAAGGAGGTGGATGAAAAGGTGTGTAACAGCTCCAGAATCTATTTAGTTGAAGGGAGAAAATTTTTGGATGGTTTAAAGCATGAGCATTTGTGTTATGCAATAATCCCTAGAGTTAGGGAGGAGGAATGCAAAGATACCCCGACAGAAGTCCTAGATCTGTTGGAGGAGTTTCCAGATATTGTATCAGATAATGTGCCTGAGGGTTTACCCCCAGTAAGGAATATTAGCCACCATATAGATTTGGTGCCAGGATCGAGCTTGCCAAATAAAGTTGCACACAGAATGACGCCTGTAGAAATTGAGGAGTTAAACAGACAGGTCCAAGAGTTGCTGGAGAAAGGATTGATTAGGGAGAGTCTTAGCCCGTGTGCAGTACCTATAGTACTAGCACCCAAGAAGTATGGAGAGTGGAGAATGTGCATAGACTCTCGAGCAATTAACAAGATCACTATCAAATACAGATTCCCATTGCCAAGGATGGATGATATCATGGACTGTTTGAGTGGAGCTGAGTACTTCACAAAGATTGACCTGAAAAGTGGTTATCATCAGATCCGTATCAGAGAATGAGATGAGTGGAAGACAGCCTTCAAAACCAGAGATGGCTTGTACGAGTGGTTGGTCATGCCATTTGGGTTGTCCAATGAACCGAGTACCTTCATGCGGCTGATGAATGAAGTACTAAAAGAATTTTTGGGCAAATTTGTCATTGTATATTTAGATGATATATTAATATTTAGTAGAACCATGGAGGAGCACCTAGCGCACATCAGAAGGGTTTTTGAGAAGCTGCGGGAGGAGCAGTTATTAATTAATCTAAAAAAGTGCAATTTTGTAAAGAAGGAACTAGTGTACCTGGGATTTGTCATCTCAGCAGAAGGTCTAAAAATGGACCCAAAAAAGGTGAGAGCTATCATCGAATGGCCTACCCCAAGAAGCACAATAGAGGTGAGATCATTTCATGGTCTAGCCAGCTTTTATAGAAAATTCATTAAAAATTTCAGCAGCATTTGTGCACCCCTCACAGAGACAATGAGAGGGGATAAGAAAGAATTCAAGTGGACCTTAGGGGCTGAAAGGAGCTTTGATGTGTTAAAGAAAAGAGTCATAGAACAGCCTGTTTTGGCACTTCTAGACTTTAACAAAGTATTTCAGGTAGACTGTGATGCTAGTGGCAGTGCAATAGGGGTTGTACTGAGTCAGGAAGGCAGGCCTGTTGCTTATTTTAGTGAGAAGCTAAATGATGCTCGAAAAAAGTATTCAGTTTATGACCAAGAATTTTATGCTATAGTTCAGGCTCTGAAGAAGTGGAGACATTATTTATTGCCAAAGGAGTTTGTTCTATTTACTGATCATCAGGCTTTACAGTACATTAACAGTCAAACAAAACTGAATCAAAGGCACATGAAGTGGGTGGAGTTCCTCCAAAGCTATACCTTTGTGCTGAAGCACAGAAGTGGGAAATCAAACAGAGTTGCAGATGCCTTAAGTAGAAGGCAGAATTTATTGATTAAAATGACAGTGGAAGTAGTGGGATTTGAAGAACTAAAGGGTTTGTACCCTGAAGATCCGGATTTTGCAGAAGCCTGGATGGCTTGCTTGACACCGTTCATCGTGGACAGGACAAGATGGTTGGATTTTCTAATCCAAGATGGAATGTTGTTCAGAGGAAGTAAATTATGCATTCCAAGGAGTTCCATGCGGGAAAACTTAGTCAAGGAGAAACACAGTGGAGGACTAGCCGGACATTTTGGCCGAGATAAGACAATTGCCTTGGTAAGTGAAAATTACTATTGGTCGCAACTACAGCAAGATGTGAAAAAGTTTGTACAGAGTTTTAGAATATGCCAGGTGGCAAAGGGCAGAAGACAAAACACGAGATTGTATCAGCCGTTACCAGTACCTGAGCGGCCATGGGAGGACGTCAACATGGACTTCGTCCTCGGATTGCCAAGAACACAGAGGGGAAATGACTTTGTATTTGTAGTAGTTGACAGATTTTCCAAGATGGCACACTTTATCCCATGCCAGAAAACAAGTGATGCAGTTCACATTGCAGGGTTATTTTTCAAGGAAGTGGTACGACTTCACGGTCTACCGAAGAGCATTGTTTCTGACAAAGATACAAAATTTGTTGGTTATTTTTGGAGAACTTTGTGGAAGAAGTTGAAGACAGATCTGAAGTTCAGTTATGCATACCACCCATAGACTGATGGACAGACAGAGGTGGTAAATAGAAGCCTGGGTAATTTACTAAGATGCTTGATAACAGATCAACCCAAGGGATGGGATTTAGTTTTGCCGCAACCGAAATTTGCGTATAACAATTCAGTCAATAAGAGCACAAATAAATCTCCATTCCAAATAATATATGGAAACAACCCGAGAAATGTGTCTGAACTGAGAAAGTTGGATAAGAGAGAAAAGTGCAGTGCCGAGGCAGAAGAATTTGTAGAACATATGAAAAGTCTGCATGAAGAAGTAAGGAAACAAATTATAAAAATGAATACTCAATACAAGACAAGAGCAGACCAGAAGCGGCGGTTCAAAGAGTTCGAAGTAGGCGATGAGGTCATGGTCCATCTCAGGAAGGAAAGGTTTCCAGCCAAAACTTATAACAAATTAAAGATGAAGAAGTTTGGGCCATGCAGAATATTGGAAAAACGGGAGTCAGGCAATGCTTATGAAGTGGAATTGCCAAGTTGGCTTGACATTTCACTTGTTTTTAACATTTTGGATTTAGTGGAATATCATGAGGGAGAAAGTACAGAGGAACCAAGTATGAAATTATGGCAAATTCTAGCATCTACTCCAACCGCAGACGAGGTCGAGGAAATATTAGACGCTTGTGAAGGCAGAAGCACCAGAAACAAACAGTATTCTGAATATTTGATAAAGTGGAAGGGCAGACTCGTTGAAGATGCAACTTGGTTGTCGAAGATGGAGGTTGACCGCCTGGGTCTTCCCCTAACAAAATAGAAGTGAGGATCACTTTTTAATTACCCCAGGTGTCTGATGCAGGAGCATCCGGCGACAGTGGAGCAATATTGCATCCTCCAAATTTTCTAAGTTTTCTAAGTACTTTGTATTTTGATCTTTTACAGTTCTTTTCCAAGGTTGAAGTTTTGTAAAGCAAGGGGGAGGTTTCAGTTTTATAAAGCAAGTTGGGGAGCCACGAAATCGCGGCTCCAAAGGCAAGGCAAGGCAAAGGTTGGGAGGGAGTCACAAAATCGCGGCTCCAAAGGCGAAGCAGTGCGAAGGTTGGGGGGAGCCGCGAAATCGCGGCTCCAAAGGTGAAGCAGGACGAAGGTTGGGGGGGAGCCGCAAAATCGTGACATGTCACGATTTCGTAACATGTCACAAAATCAAGGCTCCAAAGGCAGGGCAAGGACAGAAGGCAAGGGTAGAAACGGTCGCGATATCGCGACGAAAATAGAACAGCTAAGGCATAAGGGCGTGGGGGTCATGATACCGTGACATGTCGTGATATCACGACCAGTAGAAGGCTGCCACGTGGATTAAGATATGGTTGCCAAGAAGAAGACAGGCCGAATTAGACACGGGACTGCCATGTGTGTAAAAGCGACGTGACCTGTTGAAGACAGAGGCCAAAAATGGACACGTGGGCAGCCACGTGTATTAAAACAAAGATGAAGGCCACGTATCTTAAAATGGAGATGACAACCGCGTGTATTAAATAGGGATAACCATCTTAAGGAAGTATTCTGACAAAACAGTAGTTGCAGAGCATGGACAGTATGGGTGATACGGTGGTTCAGAAGAACGGTCTGACCAAAGCGGCGTTTGCAGGATAAGGGGGGGTCTTTAATGCGAGCTCCGTAGCGGATCGGGGCAGTGGCCCATTAATGGAAGAAAATTCGAAAACTTGGCCGAGAAAAAGGAATTTTTTGTTTTTTTTGGTGAATTCTCTCAGGTGGGGCATTAATTGCCTGGAGGGCCGAGACCTCGATAAAAACTCAAAAATTGTAAGGGAAAGGGATGGTGAGTTTGAGATTGAGTGGGGAAGAACTATGCCTGGAAACGGTATTGTAAGACTGTGTTAAGCAATTTACAGAGAATTAATTTGAAGTGTTGTTTGTGTGAATCTCGGCTTGCCATCAAAGCATGTTTTAGATCTTAACCAAGTATGCCCATAGATGAAACTTTCCACATTCCTACCGATACTATGATTTTAACACAATTTAAGGAAGATAATAAGGTAAAACACTTTTTACAATATATGTATTGCATACAATACCAAGTGCAATGAATACTTGAATGTTCACAATAGAAGTATAAAGAATGCCATGATCAAAATTAAGCTTTAAACACTTTTCAAGTTTAATGTCAAGTTTATCTCCACTTGAATAATGAATGACTCTATAGCCCACATTTAAAGATCAAACCACTACATTATGGTCCATACACTATACAACATATAATAAGTTATGATGTCTTCATTATTGACTTGTCTTCTTACTGGGGGATGCATCTAGTGTTGAATTTGGAACTCCTCAATTCATAATATCCTTTTTTCTAGATCCTATGATATTATAACACCCTATATATCTAGATCCCACTCGATTAGTACCTATTATAGACCAACTGATTGATGTTATAAGAATGCATAATTGTCATAGGATACATAACCTTTTGAGTATTGTTAAGAGATTAGTTTGTAGCATAAGCTAAATGGTACACACTTGACCAACTTAAGCATTTTTATATACTTGGAGGATAATACAAAGGGTATTATCTCTTCCTAAGGGGTAAAAATAAGGGTTACTCAAGTATTCAATAATAGATATGTCATAATGATATCAACTTGTAGGACTTAGTTTCCATCTGGACTTTTGACTAGATAGGCTAAAATCATAACCTCCTATGGCATTAGACTCACTCATGGCACCAACACCACTTGTAGTGTGATGAGCACTATAGTGTCAATTCCTAGGATAACCATGACCACAAACAAAGATACTTGTGTTGCCAACATGACATGTCACCTCCAAATGTTAGGGTGTAAAAAATGAAACCTTCCCATCACCATATGTTAGGAACATAACTAAAATAATCCATTGTTGCAACTTACACCTTATAGGCTAGTGCCAACTCCAAAAGAGACATATGGATAGCTTTATAGCTATTATTGAAACTACCTTTTTCACCTCCCAAATGCTTTGTAACTATTATATATTTGTAGATAACTTACAAACATCAAAATCACATATTCCTCTATGTTGTCCCTTCCCTTACTTATCTCTTTTTATAGATCCTTGTTGTCCTTATAGTTTCCAATATTGTGTTTTGCTACTTTAATTGCATAGGACCATATGTGTCCCACACACCACATGCCTCATGTACTAATAACTTATACTTTTACTAATTCTATTATATTCAGGCCTTATGTTCTATAGTATATTTATAGCTACATTATCTATGAATAAAGCCTTGTCATTTTTAGCTAGAGTATTTATGACTTCTTCTGCATGATAACTCTAAAATATAATTCATCGAGTACCATAAACTAGTTTAGGGAATTGTTGTCCATATCACCACATCATGAGCCCCATGATGTGGATCATTATTTCACTAGCATATTAACAACATGAAATTTAATATTAGCATACATAATTAATTTTCCATTTTGATCCAATTGTAGAAACCCATTTATCTAGTTGAACAAAGTTTCTATGAGAAGAGCTAAAAAGTGTTTATGTATATCTTGGTTTTGATTTGAAAGTTATCATCATTGATAACCATTAAAATGATGTATAAATTAATCAAATATGTTAACTAGATATATCAAAATTATTGTTAGGTAATGTCTTCTTACTAAATGTATTATTAATTTTTATCAAATATTTTAACGAATATTTAATTTATAATACAACGATCCAAGAGGGAGTGCGAGTTGGAAATGAGCCTCACCTTTTCTTATTCTAAAAAGCAAGGAATTTTTTCAAATATGATAGGAAGCAAGTGTGATCAATGAGCAAGCATCACCTTTTCTTGTTTTAGATATTTGGATAAATTCAAAAGGTAAAGTATTCTTATTTGGTAAACCTAAGTTGTATGGTAAACAAATGTATTTTTGGAAGTTTTAAATAGAATTAAGAATTCCTTAGATGGAAGTTTGGATACCCTATTTAGGGACAAGAGGAAGAGTGAATCTATGGCAAACCCTATCCAAGTAGAAAATATTACACCAAAATTATAGATGAGAAGATCAAGCATGGCATAATTGTTCTTCAAAGTAAAGGGTTTAGATGTAATTTTCATAAACAATGGATAGGATTTGTGGAGATTCAAAATTAGATCAAGTGGAAATGGGGATTGAATTCAAATTACTTCATGACTTTTTCTTTCAAAAGTATTTTTCCTATCATCTTCTTCAATTCAAAATCAAGGATAAAATAAGGGATTTTGGCCCATAGTTGAGGAGGAAGATGCATTATATTTAGGACCATGGAGTGAGAATTTTTTTATAGAGACAAAAACTATTAAAACGCTTCTAGTGTGAATTAGGATTTTTGAACTTCCATATCAGCTTATCAATAAGGATATTTTGAAGAATAATGGAATACACTAAGGGAGTTTATTCAATAGAAACCAACTATTAAGAAGAGAAGGTATGTTGTATTCATTGGGATATGTCTTATGATGGATATTTAAAAATCTTTGTTGTAATCCATTAGGATTAAATCTAAATAACTAGAATGGTATCAACAAATGGATTATGAAAATTTGCATTTGATGTCACAAATGTCATAAGAATGGACACAGCAAGAAACTATGTAGTGAAATCAATAAATAAAGAGTCAAAAAAATTGGGCATGGGACATACTTCAATATGAAGCAAGGAGATCCTACCATAGTATAAGTTGTATTAGATCAAAGATTTTTCACTCTTAATAAAGTGGCAAAGAAATCCACTATGAATAATCAAATGAAATTGGACATTATAGTCTATACTAGGATCAACCATTAGAAGAAATAAAGGACACAAGAGATGAAGTACAATGTGTAAGTTCAAATTAGATGGAATTAAAGATGCAAAGGAACATGAGGAGGCAAATTTTAAAGTAAATGAGGCAAAAGAGGTCTAGGTTGATCTAGGTAAATCATATTCATTTTTCTCAAGCAATATAAAATCCTCTCCTTACAATAATAGTTAAAGTAATGTTCATTTAATCCCTTACACATTTGGGTTTCAAGAACATCATAATAAAGAAGGGAGTATAGAGAATTAAGGTTGATAGGGAATCATAAGAAAGTAACTACTATGGAGAATAATTCTTGCACTTTTGTGTTTCCAAGGCAACATTTAGAATTTTTAGAGTAATATAAGAAAGAAATTACTATTGGGGATCATCCTTGCACTTTAGTTTTTTGGGGTAACATAAGGAAGAAAGTGTTTGTGATGCTATTACTTAGACTTCATATTCTCCAAGGATATACAAACCCTTAGAATATAAGTCTCAATAAAGAGATTGATGAAAATGGAAGTGTTGAGAGGAATGGAAAAAGGAGAGGAAGACCCTCAAAACAAGAACAAATACAAAAGGAAACTTAGAGGGATATCAATTTAGAAAACCAAAAACAAATATTGCAAGTGTTAACAAGAAGTGGGGTTAAGCTCACAAATAAAAATAAAATGTGATGATGAAAATGGTATTGTGGAATATTAGGGGTATGAATAAGGCCCCCTAAAAGAAGAGTTAATAAGAAATTTATAGGTAGTTATAGTCTTGAGATTATTTTAAACAAAAATAAAACTAAATAGTGAGGAATGTAAAGGTGCATCAAAAATATTTGGAAGATGGGAGGTTGTCTAGTAGTTTATATAGGAAATTCTAGAGTTATTGTGACAATATGGGACAAACACAAATGGGGTGGACAATTTCTAGAAATAAAAAGTAATTGGATTGCTAGTCTATTTTGCAAGAAAGAGAAAAACATCAATGTTTGGGTTATAAATGTACATGCTCCACCTACAGTTACTTCTCATGAAAGATATTGGAAGGACCTCGACATATTTTTGTCAAACATGATGGTGACTTATAATTATGGCCTTGTATTCTTGAGGGGGGTTCAAACATAGTTCTATATTCTTCAAAAAAAAAAGTGGCACCTCTAAACATTATAAATTAATGCAATATTTTACTTTATTTTTCAATTCAAATGGGCCTCTAGGATTCTATTTATTCAAGCTCTAAATATACATGGGATAATAGATACATTGGGTAAAATCATATATTAGAAATATTGGGTAGATGTTTATTGTCCAACAATTGGTTGCAACTGAAGTATAAAATCTCTTCAAACACTTTATTATGAGAAGAATCATATCATAAACCCATTATCTTGAGATGTAATTTGCTCAATAATGGTCATCCAAAGTCATTTTGCTTTCAAGCTATTTGGATCCAAGCCCCCAATTTCTTCCATATGGTTATGTTATGGTGGGATGAAGCAATTTTTTAAAGATCATGTATGTATAGGTTTGTTCAAAAGATAAAAATATGAAAGGCATATGAAATTTTAGAATTCCAAGTCCTTTAGTAACATATTTAAAATAATTTCACCCCTATACGAGATTTTTTTTCTGTATATAATTGTTGTTGCCCTTGTATGGGCATTTGGTGTGTATTTGGTTCATGATAGTAGCTTCTCCTGTTGTCCAGTAGGATGTCCTCCCTAGTGTCTATTTGTCTCCAAGGAGATTTTGGGCTTTTTCTAGCATTGTAAAAGGTTACGAGACCCTTTCAAAACCCTTTTTCACCAATAAAAAAAACATATTTAAAATAGAGGAAATAAATCTAAGCTCAAAATAACAAATAGTAGAAATCAATGGAATGGATCAAGATACTTAGATGCAAGAAAAATAATTACTTTATGATTATCATAATGTATTGACAAAGGAAGTTTTATATTGGTCCTAAAAATCTAGGTAGAGATGGCATAAGAAAGTAGATATGAATACCAAATTCTTTTAAGATTTAATTAAAGCAGATTTCTCTTTACAAAGCATAAAATATAATTTAATTTTGGATAGAAGATATATTGAGGAAGAAGATGTCAAGAGGGAAGTAATTAATAATTTTAAGGATATTTTGTCAAATGTTGGGCAAGATAAGTAGGATCAAGGTAAAATTTTGTAAAATATTCCATCAATTATCACACAGGAACAAAATGAAATATCTCTATAGAGAAGCTAAATAAGGAAATTTTTCTTTCCACCCTAACAAGGCACTTGGCCCAGATGGATTTTGTACAATTTTCTTTTGAAACTTTTGGGATTTGCTGAAGAGTGACATGTTGGTATCAATTGACAAGAGAAAACAAAAGAAGGCTATAATAAATGAGATAAATGCCACCATTATTGCATTACTTCCCAAGAAAGGTGAGATAAAATATTTTGATAACTTTCATACAATAAGCCTTTGTAATATGTTTTATAAGTTCATTTCAAAAATTATAAGAATATATATTAAAAAGCATTCTAGATTGTGTCATCTTAGAGGAACAAGGCGGTTTCATTAGTGATAAATATATTCTTGATTGTGTAATCATTGCATAGGAGGTTATACATTCTCTTCATTCCATAGAAAATCATGTTTATGAAACTAGATATGAATGAAAAACATAATAGGGTTTGCTAGAGTTTTCTACATGATATTCTTATAAATTTTGGTTTTGATCAAGGTTGGTTTGAATGGATTAGATGTTGTTATGGTACTTCAAAATATTCTATTTTGATAAGTATACCCCTATTGGATACTTTGAATCGTTGCATGTGCCCGACCAAGGTGACTTACTATCTCCTTATCTATTTATTATTCTTATGGAAGCATTAAGAAGAGCTTTCTAAAAGGAAAAAATGGAGGAAAAAAGTAAAAAAATTAGGTTGCAATAAATGGTCCCTCTGAATCTCATCTCCAATTTGTTATTGATACTTTTATTTTAGGTAGTTTCATAGACAGTGATTCCATGGAGTTTAAATTGACATTGGCATATTATGAGAAGGTTATTGGATAGTTGGTTAATGCTACAAAATATTTATCTTTTTTATTAACATTGTCTTATATTTAAAACAGATTATTTATCGTTTTTGTGTTCAAATTTGGAAAACTTCCATCAACATATTTGAGTCTTCTTTTGTATCATAAAGGAAATAAGCTTTGGGATTCAATTCTAGATAGAATGAAATCTTGTTTAGTATGATTTGAAGGCTACAACTCAATAAATATTGCATTATAATTCCCTATATATGATATCACTTTCAAGATTGTCAGCAAGCATAGCATCCAAACTTGATAAAATTCAAAGAGATTTTCTTTGGAAAGGATGTGAGGAAAATTTAGGTTCCTCTTTGTAAGTGAGATAGGGTTTGCAAAGGAAATATTTTTGGAGGGTAGGCTTGTGGAAATGCAAACTTTTGAGTTTGACCTTATGGAAAAACTTGGGTAAAGATTATCCAAATATCAAGGAAAGAGTTGGGAAAAAATATTACTTCAATAACATATAGGTTCTCTTCATTTCAATTATATAGGAAACAGACCCTACCTAAAGGATCGTAAAGGTGGAACATTATATATGTTAGTTTGCAATTGATAAAAAAACATATTAAATAGTTAGTTAGTGATTAAGATTATGTAAATTTTTGGTTTAATGCTTGGTTGAATCTTTATCCTCTTATCTTTGATTCAAATGGAAACTTTTGGCTTGAGCATATCTAGATTATATAGGTCCAAAGGTTAAAGATTATATTAATGTAGGTAACAACTCCACATCATGTATTTTTTATAGTGTCCTCATTAAAGGAGATAAAAAAATAGAAGATGAGCTTCAAAATATGCTTCAAGAATTTTATTTGTCTATTTTTACACGAAAAGATGAATTGGTTTAGAATCTATCAAAAAATGGTGGATACTCAATCAATTTGAGATATGAGGGCTTAGAGCAATCGAATTTTCTTACTCTTGATGATTTCCATTAGAAGAATTTTTGGCAACCAGAGACCCTCCCTAAGGCCTTAGCATTCCTTTGGTTAGTAGTCCAAAGTAATATTCTTATAGGAGAGAATCTACAAAGAAGAGGATATCATGGACCTTTTAGGTGTGCCTTGTGTGAGAAGGATCTAGAAACATTAGATCATTTACCTTTTCATTGTCCCTTTGCTTACACAATTTGGGACTTTTTTTTAATATGAAAAATATATATTGGATAGCTCCATCAACATTAAAAAAGTTGATGAAATATTTTATTAATTATTTTAACGCTAAAGCAGTATGTGTTCTATGTAGGATTAGTCCTCCCATTGTTTGTAGGAATTTATGGCTTGAAAGGAATAATAGAATTTTTAAAAATAAATCATAAATCTTAAAGTCATGCCCAGGTTTGAAACAATATTATTGTCTCTTGTAGAATGTTTATAAACACGGTGCTCATCATAGGAAGTCCCAAATGCATAAAAGGTTTTAGCCTCTTGGTTGCAAGATTTGAATAACATGAAATGATCTTCAATCTATGGTGAAATTAAAATGTTTAGAAATTGGGTTTATTGAAAATTTAGCTTTGGTTGTACTTCTACAAGAAATGTAGAAAAAGTTTTTAAAATAGTGAAGGAAAATTTATCCTCACTCATAATCATATGGGACTTCAATTAACAACTCTGGATGTGAAGACTTTGGAACTATGAATAGAGTTTCAAGGTTCAAATCCTGTGAGGGTAGGGTTTACACCATGCTTTGATAATCAGAGTATGGTTGGATAACCATATTTTGGGTAAACAACATCCTCCATGAGAGTCGTCTCATATAGCCTATGGTCTCATAGACATTAAAAACTACTTTACCCTTTACCCTTTTACCATAGGCTATATGAGAGTCGTCTCATATAGCCTGTGGTCTCATAGACATTAAAAACTACTTTACCCTTTACCCTTTTACAGGGATCAAAAATACAAATGAAAAAAGATGAAAAATATATTTTAATTAAGAGGGTTCAAAAATTATCATCAAATGTCCCAATGGGCACAACGCAACGGTTCGGGCTTTGGCTCTTTTTTTGGAGGTCCAAGGTTCAAACTGCGTTGTAGGTGAGTATGTGAGGGAGTAAGTGTGTATATTGTTGTGTGTTTAGCCCATATTGGTAAGCTCAAATCTCACCCTTATGAGAGGTCATGGTGAGATGGGGATGCCCAGCTTGAGTGTTGATCATAGGGGTTTCTCACACTAACCAAATCTAAAAATAAAAATAAAATAAAAACAAATTATTATTAATGCTATCAACAAAAAGAGATATGGAAATTGGATAAAAAATAACATTATTGTTGATGTTTGTTAACTATTGTTGGATATTCTTTTGGAAATATGAGCATATTTATAAAGAAAAAAATGTGTACCAAATAAATTAGTTATCATGATGTTGATCTTTTTTTTGGGGGGGGAGAGGGAAAATTCAAATTTTAGAAGGTAATAGCCAAGATTGATTATATCTCTTAATGAAATTGATGTGAAGAAGTTGATTGTGTAAACATTCTAGATTGAGGAAGATGAGGGATATACTTAATAGAAAAGGAAATGAAGAATATATTTGATAAAAAGGCAAGATGGATGGTTTAATTGATATGACAATAAATGTAATGCTTTATTATTTTAATGGGAGTGGTCCCCAATAAAAGCCATATATAGTATTTTTTATTTTTTGTTGATTATATAGGATTGAAACAAGTTATTATGTAGTACATTATGACCACGTAATGGTGGTATTACAACAACTTCACTATTATGAATGTATCACTTGACAAGATTCAATTTATATATATCATGAAGACTTTAACATTGACACAATTGTTAATTTCATGGTATAATTCTTTAGAGAAAATCATTTCCATCATTTTAACAATGATAAATTAATAATAATTTTAATGCAACAAATTACAAAATACATTGAAATCCTTTTATTTGCTTTGAGTATAAATAGTATGCAAAATTGGCATGTATGTGTTACGATACCAATAAATATTTAATATTTGTAACAATAGTTCAATATTGAATTATTATTACGACATGCAAATAATAATAATTCAGATTTAAATGCTTATTAAAATAATAATTCAAATTTAAATGTCACGAACAATAAGCAAATATAAAATCCGAAAATAAATTAATGTAATAGCAAATCCATAGCCACTTAGAGAGGGCAAAGTCTCATAGCCACTTTGAGAGGGTGAAGTCTTTTATGCATACTGAGGTGACTTAAATCTAATTATCTGATGATCCAAACTATAAAATATTTTCCTATTTATAGATGAAATTAATAATAACTTAACCCTAATGCTCAAGGGCCGACTAACTAAATCTATGGCCCGAGATAATAAAAATAATAATCCAACATGGCTATATTTGGACCATTACATGGCTCCCCTCTTTAGAAAACTTTGTCCAAAGTTGAAAAAGACTGGAAAATGCTCTTAGACTCACATATAGCATCTTTTTCTCGAAGGTCTTGCCACTTGATGAGAAACTCTTAAATTTATCAAGATTGAAGATGATAAACTTTGGATTGCAATACTACTTCAAGTTGAAGAGTGATTCGACCTTCTTTGTCGAGTAATGGAAGCTCTCTCTAGAACTGCACCTTTTAGCTAATAACCTGGAAATATTTTAAAAACTTATGTTTCTTCACATAAACTTTTTTAAACCATTGTTTCAGCATGTCAAGTCCATAATTTTATTTTTCAGCTCCAAGTACACATTGTTATTAATATCAAAGTAGCAGCAGCAAACGAAATGAGGTAGAAAACTGATTTACCGGAATCATGCTTTGATAGTTTTAAAAAATGAAATGTGAAACCATCAATACACGAGGATAAGAACGAAAAGACAAATGAAAAGGGGATGCTTGCTCTCTCTATTATATTCTCTATTAATTAGTTTCAAGAAAGCAAATGTATCTTTTTGAAAGATATATTTTGAAAGCTTTATTTTTAGGGCACCAAATATTTTCGTTAATAGCCTGCTTTAATACCAATTGTTACGATACTGCATAAATTTTTAATATCTACAACAATACTTCAATATTGAATTATTATTAACAACATGCAAACAATAATAATTCATATTCAAATGCCACAAAAAATATGCAAATATCAAATTTAGAAATAAATTAATGCAATAGCAAATCCACAACCACTTGAAGAGGACAAAGTCTCATAGCCACTTTGAGAGGGTGAAGTCTCTTATGCGCACCAAGGTGACTTAGATCCAATTATTCGATGATCCAAACTAATAAATCCTCTTCTTATTTATAGATGAAATTAATAATAGCCTAACCCTAATGCTCAAGGACGGACTAAGTAAACCTATAGCCCGAGATAACATGGTTATATTGGGACCGTTACAATATATATGAATTTATCTAATTTTTTGGATGTGTCAAATGTCTTACGATAAAGTTCTATTGTTAAAAATGTTGAAGTTGAGTATGAAAAAAAAGGAGTGGAGAAGCTTCGGACATACCATACAACAAACATGCAAAAAATGCTTGGCCGTCTTTTTGAGAAACTAAATTCACATATTGATAGATTGAAGAGTAATAATAAATTTTATTATAAATGTGTATGACTTGAGATTAGAGGGGTATTTTCTAATTATGTTTTTTTATATAAGGTATAAGAGGGGGTTTTGAAAGGCTCTCCGAACCTTTTACAAAGCAAGAAAGGTGACTAGAGAAATCCCAAGCCACTTACAACAAGACAGAGCCCCGAGAAGATGGCTACCAGAGCAACTAAAAAGCGGAGCTGAACCATGATCCGACAAACCAGGATCTAGAAAAAAAAATAGTGTCGGATCTTGAGGATCCGACACGACCAAACATAAACTGGGGGTTAAACAAACGGGGAGTGCCAAGGAAATCTCATAATCCACAAAACCATCAAATCCAACCCCCATACTTTTCCTACACTAGCTTGGAAAATATTCAAATCAACATTTCAATATAGTTTCCCACCCAAGACAGGAAATGCAAATCTGCACCCAAAAAATTCAAACAAATTCTAAAATATAAATTCACATCCATAAGGAAAAACATTTCCATGGGGGGACCCATAAACGAGCCAAGGAATTTCAAAAAGAGAAAATATTGATCAAATCTCTAAAAAACATATCCAATCTCAACAATATTGAGATCCAACTCTTCTAATGACCTAAAAAAAATTAAATTCAACATTACAATGCACATTCCCACCCAAGCCAGGAAACATAGAGTTGTACCTAGAAAATTCAAACAAATTCGAAAAAATAAATTCTCACCCATAAAGGCCATGGGGGGAGCACCCAAATGAGCCAAGGAATTTTGAAAAAAATCCCACCCAAATCTTTGCAACATGGATCCACTCTCTGAGATCCAACTCTCCCAAAACACAACCAATCTAAGTCTAAGAAAACATCCAACAAAGTAAGGTTTGCTCTATAGTAACTACAAAATCTCTAGATCTACAAAAATACCCTTGAAGTTGATCACAGCAAAGCATGGGCTAGCAGAATATAACAAAAATTGAACCTAAAAAATAGGATCCTCCAACCCTCCCCAAATCAAGATAAAAAATCCAACTACAAATTCTTGACCAACCCAAAAAACCAATCTGGATTTTACCTTCTAGCAGCAAACACACACGATCAAACCTGAAAAAGATCTAACCAATAATTTCTCACTACAAAAGGAAGGGGGAGAAACACAACAATCCCTGTGGGTTCTAAACTCACTAGCATACCAAAGACAAAAATAGGGCCAAAGCACCACACCAATCTTTCGTCCAACATCACAGCCTTTCACTACAGATCCTTTAGCCATTTGTCGAGCCTTCCACCCAACATCCCAACCTTCCGCTACAGTTCCTTCAATCGATCCAACCTTCCACCCAACATCCCAACCTTCTGTTGCGGTTCCTTCGGCCATTCCAATCTTTCACCCATCATCCCAACCTTTCATCACGATTCTTTTAGTCGATCAAACCTTCCACCTAGAATCCTAGTCTTCCGTTGTGATTCCTTCCACCGTTTTAGCCTTCCACCTAGCATCACAACCTTTCATTGTGGTTCCTTCAATCAATCCAGCCTTCCACCCAACATCACAGCCTTTTGTTGCAGTTCTTTCAACCAATCTAGCCTTCCACCCAACATCCCAACCTGCTGCTACAATTTCTTCAATTAATCCAACCTTCCACCCAACATCCCAGCCTTCCCTTGTGGTTCCTTCAACTAATCCAACCTTCCACCCAGCATGGTTCCTTTAGTCGTTTCAACCTTCCATCCAGCATCACAACATTTCGTTGTGGTTCTTTCAATCAATCTCTATTTTTTAATTATGTTATTAGATTAGATGGGTATTAGTGAATTCATTAATAATGAATTTTATTTATGATAAGATTATTGATTTGAAAATATTTAGTTATCTTTATTTGTTTACCTTAAATATTTATGAAATTTTATGAGGATTGTTGAAGGGGAAAAATAAAAAAGGAAGCTCTTCAACTATTATACAATACCTAGAAGATTTATAGATCCTTGGAGTTGCAAGCTTACTACAGTGGTAAGGGCTTTGCCCTCTCTTTAAGAGATCCAAGGTTCAAACCTCACTCAATATGAGCAGACCAAAACCCCTCATAAAAACCTGTGTAAACTCATTGAATTGCTAGCATGAGCCAGGATTGAGTGCAACTACAACCGAAAGCAAGTGCGAGCATGAGTCGAGAGTGAGTGCAGCTACAACCAAAAGTGAGTGCGAACATGAACGGGAAGTGAGGAGGAAGTGTGAGTAGGGAAGCAAAAAGTAGAAAGCAAAGTGTGATCAAGGAACAAGTGCCACTTCTTATTCCAAATCTTAGGAGAATTTAAATGATTCATTTGAAGAAAATCCAAGTAACATGGAAAGAGAGTCATTTGTGGAAGTCCTTACTAAAAGTATGAATGGCCAAGTGGAAGTATAGATGCCCTAGCTAGCAATAAGAGAAAAAGTGAATCTATGGCAAACTCAATCCAGGTAGCAGATTCTACACCAAAAGTGATTATCAAGGATGATATGATTTAGCATGATATAATGGTTCTTAAAACCAGAGGATTAATATGTGATGTACGGATTGAATTCAAATTACTCCATGATTTTTCTTCCAAAAGGATGTTTCCTCATTATTTTCTTCAGTTTAGAAATAAAGGATAAAATAATGGATGGAGGCCCATGGTTTAGGGGCAAAGATGCGTTAACTTTTAGACCTTGGAGTGAGAATTTTTTGTGGACATAGAAACTACTTCCTTATCAACTCATCAATAAGGAGGTTTTGATGAATATTGGTAATACTCTAGGTGAATTCACCTTGGAGGGATCAACTACTAAGGAGAGAAGGCATGTTGTATACACTCTAATATGTGTTGCCATGGATATTTCTAAATCTTTACCACAGTTGATTAGGATTAAATCTAAATAAAGAGAATGGGATCAGCAAGTGGATTATGAAAACATTACATTTTGATGTCGCAAATGTCATGAAACTAGGCACATGGCAAGAGAATGCAAAGTGAAATGGAGGAAGAGAGAATTTTTTGGGCATGAGGGTAGCTTCAATTTAAAACAAGGAGATCATATCACAAGAGAAGCTAGGTCAAATCAAGGATTTTACACTCCTAAAAAAGTGGCTAGAAAAATACCTCTACATCATCAAATGGCAAAGGCCATTACAATTCACTCGAATCAACCATTAGAAGAAAAATGATATGGAGAATGAGGAAGTACAATGCTTAAGTTCAAATATAGGAGCTAAAGGTACAAAGGAAGAGGGGAAGACAAATTTTAAAACAAAGGAAGATGAGGAGATGAATTTTAAAGCAAATGAGGTGAAGGAGGTCAAGTTTAATCCAAGTAAATTACCTTTATTATCCTCAAGTAGCATAAAATCTTCTCCTTACAATAAAAATGAAAGTAGTATGAAGTGTATTCCTTGCACTTTAGGATTTCAAGAGTAGTATAGTAAAGAAAATATTATGGAGGATATCCAAGGAAATTTAGGGTTTTCAGGCCAACATAATAAAGTGATGACTATGGAGGATCATCTATGCAATTTAAAGTTTTCAAGGCAACATAAAGAAGAAAATGCTAATGAGGTTATTCCTTGCACTTTCACTCTTTAGGTCAACATAAGTCTTTGGAAGATAAGTCTCATGTTGAACAATATGAAAAAATAAAAGAGAATGATGAAGATGAGAGTGTCAAGAGGAAGGCCATCAAAGTAGGGACAAAGAGAAAAAGAAACTCAAAAGGATATTGATCTGGGAAGCCAAGTAAAAATATCACAAGTGCTAGCAAGAAGTGGGGCGAAGCCCACTAATAAAAATAAAAAGTGTTGATGATGAAAATGATATCATGGAATATTAGAGGTATGAATAAAACCCCTTAAAAAAAGTTATTAAGGAATTAATAGGTTGTTAGAGCCCTGAGATTATTTTAATACAAGAAAAAAATTAAGCAGTGAGGAATGTAAGGATGCTTTTAAGAAGATTTAGAAGACATGTGATTGTTTAGTAGTTTCTACAAGAGCTTCAGGTGGTATTGCAATATTAATTGATAAATACAAATGGTATGGACAGCTATTAGAAGCAAAAAGTAATTGGATTTTTGGACTATTTTGAGTCTTCATTTGTCAATTCAAATGATCTTTGGGATGTTAGTCCCTCGCACTTTCAATATATATGGGATAATAGACGCATTGGGAAAAATTATATAGTAGAAAGACTGGAAAGATTCTTTGTTATCCAATAAATGGTTACACACAAAGTATACAATCTCTTCAAAAAATTTATTGCGAGTAGGATCAGATCACAAACCAATTTCATTTGACTTGTGAGTTACCTAATAATGGTCATCCAAAGCCATTTCGCTTCCAATCTATGTGGCTCCAAGACCCTAATTTTTTTCATATGGTTATGTTATGGTGGGATGAATCAAAATTTGAAGGATCATGTATGTACAAGTTTGTTCAAAAGTTGAAATATTTAAAGGAGCAAATGAAAATATGGAATGCCAAATCTTTTGGTAACATTTTAAAAAAATCGGGTAGCAGATAAATTAGCGAATTATGGTGTTGATCTTCATCCCGACGAAATCCAAATTTTAGAAGGCAACTGGCCAAGTGAGATTTTATGTCTTAATCAAAATGATTTCAAAGAACTGAGTGTGGAAACATAGCACTTCGAGGAAGTTGAAGAATATATTTAAGAGAAAAAAGAATTGAAAATTTTGTGATAAAAAGGTATGATGCAACAAATGTAATATTTTGGTATTTTGATGGGAGTGTTCCCCAATAGAAGGCATATATAACTTATTAAAAAAAATAAAAATAAAAATAAAAGTGTCCATACCATGAAATAGACAATTTATGGAGTTGTCTATCATAATCTACCATGCAAGTTTGTATAGAGAGAATGATTTTGTGTTGTAGTCTAGTGATTGGTTATATAGACAAATCATCAAATTTAAATATAAACTTAGTGAAATGTTATATAAAATTTCAATACAAAATATCACATTCAATTTAAATTGTGATGATTAGTTTTTAATTGATTATCTTAAAAAAAAATTATCATCTATATTATTTTAAGAATATTTATATTCAACCAAAATAAAGTTTCATCTAACTGCATTCTAAAAACAGATCCCATATAAATAATAAAATAATAATTCAATGCTCATTTGATAGGGTAAAAAAACATTTCAAAACTCTTTATATCCAAGACACCTTAAATGATAGAACCACAAATTCAACATGACATCAATTGATTATTATATAGTTACATGGTTTAAAATGATGGCCCATTAAGAGCGTGCAGACCAAAGTCTATTCTCACACACAGATTCTAGCAAAGCTTAGATTGTGAACTATTAACATTTATATTTCATTCATCATTCATCTTTCTCAAATCCTGACAACATTGCCAACGACCAAGTGATATGAGTGGTGTATTTGACTTATATATGTAAATATTTCTTATATATAAATATTAAATCATACCTAAAAACAAATAAATAATCAACATTGCCAACGACCAAGTGATATGAGTGGTGTATTTGACTTATATATGTAAATATTTCTTATATATAAATATTAAATTATACCTAAAAACAAATAAATAATCTATTTGATTATACCTATAATATTGTTATACCTATAATATATATTTAATTTATGTTGAAAATCAATGCTTAATGCAAACCACTAAATGACAATGTTTTGATGTATCATTGTTACACGATTAAAAATAAAAATAAAAATAAAAAATATCTAATTTTATTAGTTATAATATATATCTAATTTATGTTGAAAAAATGCTTAATGCAAACCACTCAATAACAATAACAATGTTTTGATGTATCATTGTTACGAACGAAAAAAAATCATCTCACCCAATAGAATGACATAAGATACACTAAAAATATATATATCTAGTTTTTAACAAATATAAATATATATATTTTTAAATATTATAGTAAGTATGAATTATTAAAATTAAGATATCATTTAAATTATATTATAATTAATTAAGGTTGTTAATTTTTTAATTGTTTTATTAATAACGTTGGCTTTTAGGGTAAGTGTTAACCCCTACATAAATGTATTTTTTTTTTTTTGATAGTTACAAGTGTTTGTATTTATAGCGGGTTTTAACAAGGATCCCAAAACCTGATTACATAAGCAATGGGCCTAGGACATCAATCCCTTGAAACTGAACACCAAAACAGAAATCCCGCCTGAAGGTAACGATGAAGCATGAAACAATCCCTCTTAGCGGGAAACAAACAAATAAAAAAAAAAGTAGTTTTGGAGATCCCGCCCAGCGAGGAGTAGCCAAAAACCACCATCGAGAAGATCCCACCCAGCAAGAAGCACAGAAAAACCGTTACAATAAAATCCCGCCTTGCGGGAAGCAGTCAAAACCACCACAAATAGTCCCGCCTAGCGGGAAGCAACGAGAAAATCCCGCCATCCGGAAAACCAGCAGAAAAGAAAGGATCCCGCCTCACGGGAAAACCGGCGGATTTGGCGGATCCCGCCTTGTGGAGAAACCATCCCGCCCACCGGTAAAACATTCGATTCGGCGAGAGCCATCCCCGTAGGAAGCCGACGACCCGGCACGAGAAAGGATCCGGCCCATCAAGAAGTGACCGAGAGAGTTGCACCACAAGGAACCCGCCTCGGGAAAACAAAAGAGGATCCCAGCAGCAGGGACCAAGAATCTCGTCCAAGCACAGAGCCCGCCGAGGGACCAAGAATCCCGTCCAAGCACAGAGCCCGCCGAGGATTCACAAGAAAAAGGGGGAAGCTGTCCAAACCCTAAATCGTCACCTCCACCGCACCGAGAAACGCAGGGGACCAGATCCATGCGAATAACCTGCAAAAAAACCCCAAGGGGAAGCCTGAGGGAAAAAGGGAAGGGATCCCCAACCAAACAGGGATCCCTGGGAAGCACCAGTCCGAAAAAACAACCAAGGAAACCCTAGCCGGCCAAGAGGGGCGCAGATAGTGGAGAAGGATCTCCCCCCAGGAGATCATCTGCAAACAACCACTCCCCGGGAGGGATGACCTGGGTTGAGCCAGGAGCCATGGGAGGGGGAGCAGGGAAGGGACCAGAGCCCTCCCCTCTCTACTTTCTTCCCTACATAAATGTATTTAACTTAAAGTAAATTTTTAGATTTTTATTTAAAATGTTAGTTTATGTTTTTTTTTAGTTATCTAAAGAAGCCGTAGTAACCAAATTGGGTAGTGGAAAATCAACTCCTCTAAAGGATTTTGTATTCATGTTTGGATTTAAATTTGTTCATTAATTTATTATGTATTCATGTTTGGATTTAAATTTGTTCATTAATTTTTGGATAATATTAAATTCTGCTCATAAATATATTATATGCAGGATTGCTTGATATTTGGTTATCATTTTATGATGTGAAATTATTTAGATTGCATATAAGCATTGCAATATTATATGGTTGAGATTTAAATGTGAAGATGTATTTATCTTTCTTTTTTAATCAATTCTGATACAAAATATATTAAAACAATAATTTCACTAAATCTACAAAAGTAATGGCAAAAACTCCAAAGCTTTCCTTACATGGATTTGTCAATGCTCAAGTTTGGTGGTATCATAAAAATAAGGTGATAATGCTCAAGTTTGGTGGTATCATAAAAATAAGGTGATAAAATACCCATAAGTTCATTAACATTTATGAATTGGAAATGATCAATTGCTTTGTCTATCCAAAATTGAAGGAACAAATATAAATTGTCAATTGTAAATCCCTCCATATTCAGATGAGTATTATAAGATGAAACCTAAACTTTGTGACTACATATTATCTACATGTTTTATTTTTCCCATTGAAAGGCATAGATATTTTGTTGGATGCGAAATGGTTTAACACTAGAAATAATCAAATTTGACTATAAAAACTTCAAATGAGCTTTGAATTTAAGGAAAGGAGTGTCTGATGCAACGAAGTCAATCTCCTCCACGTAAAGTAAACTCTTACTATAGTATGAAATATAGGTTAAGAAAGAAGGTTGACTAGTAGTGCAATTATTTTAATTGGCTTGAGAGACCGAAAAAGAGAACAACCCAAAACCTCATCAATCATCATTGATAAGCATGCTGAGGTATTCCAAGATATTCTCAAGGGTCTTCACCCACCAACCCAGAGAGGTATTCCAAGATATTCTCAAGGGTCTTCACCCACCAACCCAGAAGCAAGCTCATCAATCATCACTGATAAGCATGCTAAGGTATTCCAAGACATTCTCAAGGGTCTTCATCAGAGTATGATGATGTTCATTCACTTGATTCTTGAAAGTCAACCTCCAACTCTTGGGGCTTATCAATACAAATATAGGCAAAAGATAAAGGTACACTGCATGATGGAGTAGACATTAGAGGAAAAAATCTCTAACCCAATTACAATCTATACTCATCCTTGGTGGCAATGGTGGACAACACATCATGGAGAACATATTTTAGAGAATTCAGTATGCATACTATCAAATATAAGTTTATTAATCCTTGTTATTGATAATTTTTCGGATAAGTTGTATGAGATTAAAATTTTCACTTACTTGGATTTGCACTTGGGGCATATCATCACACACATATTTGGACTGATAATTATTTTAAAAGCCCCTTTAGGACTTATGAACATAATCTCATCTGGACTAGCTAATGCTCTTTACCATATTCAAAGTCTTATGAAGGACTTGTGAAGGACATAACGTTTGTGCTTGTTTTCTTTGATGGTATTTTGCCTCCAACACAACTTGGAAGCAACACATTTAACTTGTAGACAAGGATTTACAAGTCAATTGTATGCAAAATCCTTTGGAAGTTCCATTAATGTGTTGGAGCTAGAGTATTAAATCATATTATTCAACACTAAAGTAAAAGATGGATCTTAACAAAGGTCAAGGAAATTTTAAATTGGTAAAATATCAAAAAAAACATCAAAAGATCCTAGGATTTTCTCAAAAGATACTAAAAACTTCAAAAGATTATAGCAAGATTACAACTGGACTACCAATGGCTCTCAAGACTTATGCTTGAATTAATAAGGTAACAAAAGCATTTAAGGCATTGAAGAAAGGCTATAAATACAATGCCCCAATTTTAGCTAACCCCAACTTTCACCAAAACTTTTCTGCTACTGTGTTAATGTGATATTGATGCAAGAAGGGGGTCTATTGCTCCAAAGAGCTGCCAACTCAAGAAAAAATGTCAGGCAGTCTACTTATGATGAGTAAATGCCAGTCATACTAAATGCAACATAGAAGTGAAGATCTTACTTCAGTGCTAGTTAATTCTATATCACAATTGATCATGGAAGGATCAAGTAATTTCTTTAAATAAATGTTGTCATTCAAAAAGCAATAGGAATGGATCACGAAAAAGTCAATGACTTCAAAATCTTCTATAAGAACCAGCAAAGAAAATGTGTCGATTGTCATCTCCCACAAACATAAAGCCCAAACCATGTGTACTATTAGTTGATTGCCCTCTCTTGAGGATGAAGCCTACACTGTTTCGTGTGCCATATCAATGGTACAATCAGATTGGAGAGCCATATCAATTGCATATGCGAATCTGTTTGGTTTGGGTGTGAGCAACACAGTGCTATATTCAAATGCAGGAATTTCTTGAGGATATCATGCCCATTCCAGTTGGGCTTGTAAATAGATAACAGATATCCTAATG
Organism: Wollemia nobilis; assembly: GCA_028583015.1. NCBI lineage: Eukaryota > Viridiplantae > Streptophyta > Pinopsida > Araucariales > Araucariaceae > Wollemia > Wollemia nobilis. Next base: position 2,051,143 of record JAQPPZ010002630.1, read on the forward strand.
CAAAGATGCTGAAGCCTAAAATCCTGGACTTGAAATAGGGAAAATATCCTGGTCACTAATGAATACAAGATTAATAAATGTCAACAAACGTACAAAATGAATTTGTCAGTTTTGCAGTGGCTGCAGACTCTGCAAAAGAATGTATAAAATTTATACGTGACAGAAGAAAACAAGTTGTGATCTCTTTTTGTAATTTTGAAGGATGGCATATGTATCTTACAGAACTTAGGGAGTAACACACAGAAACCCAGACACATGTATCCATAACAAAACACCAGAGGCCAGTGTTTAAGGCAGGTGACTGTTGAGGGGCTACCACATACATTTGACAACTTAAGACAAAGAAGATCCTAATCATCTCTAGGTCATTACCTCCCACAACACCAGCAACCTAGATAATTTGGTCAAAGTCAACCTTGGAATTCCACAAACAAGCACCAAGCAATTCTCAAAATGCCCGAAAACTTGAAAAACTTTACAAGGATCTACGCGGTACAAATTTGTCATGATTTGTCATAACTATTAGTGGCAGCGTAAGATAAATTAAAATTATCATATCGTCATGATTTGTCACAACTATTAGTGGCAGAGTAAGATAAATTAAAATTATCACATCGTCAGGATTTGTCATAACTATTAGTGGCAGAGTAAGATAAATTAAAATTACCACATCTAGACTAGCTTAGATATAAAGGATATTTATATAAAAACGCCGAGAGTTATCAATCCCGAGGCGTGTAAGATAAATTAAAATTACCACGTCTAGACTAGCTTAGATATAAAGGATATATATCTAAAAACGCCGAGAGTTATCAATCCCGAGGCGCCTATGAGAGTTATCAATCCCGAGGCGCTTTATATAAAAACGCCGAGAGTTATCAATCCCCAGGCGTGTAAGATAAATTAAAATTACCACGTCTAGACTAGCTTAGATATAAAGGATATATATCTAAAAACGCCGAGAGTTATCAATCCCGAGGCGCCTATGAGAGTTATCAATCCCGAGGCGCCTCGGGATTGATAACTCTCATAGGCGTTTTTAGATATATATCCTTTATATCTAAGCTAGTTTAAATATTTTAAATGTTTTTGTTAATGTCGGCTTTTTTAATAAATAAAAAAATTGTTTATGGCATGACATTTATGACCTCTTTGCCTCCCACCCCCTGTCTACCATTGTAGGAACGCCTCTCGGCGTAATTAAAATTATCACATTGTCAGGATTTGTCATAACTATTAGTGGCAGAGTAAGATAAATTAAAATTACCACATCTAGACGTTTACCCCTATCGGCTAAATTTAGGGTAAAGTCACCCCATTCATGTGACAGTTTATAAAAGCCATTTTCACCTATCTCACAACCAAGCTTAACTATAGTATTTCTCAAGATTTGAGGATAAGAAGATTCATTTTGTTAAGAGGAAGACATTTTTGAAATGATCTTCTGCCAGAAAACAAAAGATAGCATAACACTATAAAATGGAAAAAAGAAAATAGCTCCACCTTAGGAAATCAAATAACTGCACTGACAAAATAACTTACAACTGTGTAAACAGATCTCATATTTTCAATAAATTACCAACACATTCGCTATAAAAATAGAAATCTCCCCCCAACAACACAAGATTAGATTTATTTAAGTAAAAAAGAAGAAAAAAAGGCATTTCAACTGCAAGTGTGAACAAACCAGCTCCACAAGAACAGAGTCATCTTTATGAGAAACCAAAATCAACAGACACACCATATGCCTCCGTTTCAAGGAGAAACTTGATTGTGTATTACAGCCTTCCAAATGACATTTAAAACATTACGGAGATTTCCCAGCCAGCCTATCAAGGTTTTACACAGACATGCACAAAGAAAAGAATAAAATGAAGAAATATTTGTCATGTGTGAGATCGTGTACACATTACATCTGTTTATAGAATAATACATATGCTTGATCATGCAGTACTTTGTTCAAACCCACAGCAGTCACATTTGCATCATTAAATCGTATCCACTGACCATTGGAATATTTAGCATCTGCTGTATAGTGTCCCCTTGAATGGTCCCTCCCATGATGTGTTATAGTTGCTACAAGTTCATATCTTCGGCCCTGCAAAACGTTTTTGAGAGTTCATTATATGTGACAAAATGTTTCAAAAGCAATTAGAATTATAAGAATGTCACAAAAAAAAGAATCAAATATTATATATGAAACCCATTTAAAAATCACAGACTTACTTCTGTTGTTGGAGAAGCAAGCAATTCACGCCCTAGGACAATCTCTGGACTGAACTGAACTGGTTTAAGTAGCTTGCTGCTTCCTTCAGATCCATAACTGAAGCGCATTAAATGCAATATCAACACTTTTGGTAGAGTTTGTAATTTCACAGATTTGCTTGCACTCACAACCCGTTCCTGTCATAGAACCAAACAATTCAGTGTTCTGTCCAACTAGTTTCCATGCAAAGTTCAAACTGTTGAATTTGTAATCTGATTCATGGCCAAGAGCCGACATTGTGCAACGTATTAGATAGACCTAAAGGCATTTCATTGTATAATCATACAACGTATTTAATATTTTGTAGTATTTTATTATGTATACCCAATGGGTCATGGTTAACCTTCTTATGGTTAAACCTTATCTAATATTTGTAATTAACCTAATGCCCACTTGTTATGTTAGGTTAAACTCTATGATGTAATTTGGGGTTTTGGTATTGCTATAAATACCTCCCTCACACTCCTCATTTCTTATTGGGGTGTTCCGCAATATGTCTATGGATAGTGATTATTTATGGTGCCTACGGGTACCCCTCTGTATAAGATTTGAGTGTATGTTTTGCTTCTGTTTGTTTCTGGAAAGCCTTGTGAAATCCATCATGGTTTTAGAGCAAGAATGGAAAAGCATTGCTTGGTCACGCAGAAGCACATTTCGGTGCCTCTGATTCTTCTTCCGAATGGTCCATGGAGTTTTCACGACAGGGAAAGCACGATACAGCAACACGTCTATGGGACAACAAGTGTCTGGGCCCAAAATCCAGGATAGCAGCAGGACGATTAGGGGACAAAATATATATTTAATATATATTTAAAAACAAATTCAAGCCCCGTATTGGATTTTTTAAGTGTAAAAGCAAATAATTAAATTATATTACCTCAAAGGGCCAAACATCAAACATCCATGTAATGAATGAAAACCATGTGAAATCAGGAATTCTCAATTGATGGAAATTGGAACTTTGTAACATTATACATTTGGAAATTCAGCTGTAGTCCAAGTTCCAATTACAGAAGCAAAATGCCAAATCGAAATAGAAATTCTAACCTCTGAAACCAGAGCAAGAGCAATGGAAACCAAAGTACTGAAAGATGAAAGTTGTGTCAATCACAAATCATACTAAATGAAACCTATAGGAAGTGGTGTAACAGTTTGAGACAGGGAAATTACCGCATACAAGACCATGTTCAGCATTATCAAACCAGTGGAAGAACATTAGTCCAGGGACATGCAGGAACTAGTCTCTAGCTCTTAAATCATGAAAGCTCATAATAATAAGAAACTACTGTCATCAAATGGCATTAGTTCAACCGGTTAGATTCCTCATCTTTCAAGGAGAAGACCAAGGTTCAAATCTTGCCAAGCAATACATGCATAATTGCCAAGGTGTTGTAATACCATTATGTGGTCATGATATAATATGGGTGGGGCTCGTTTCAATCCCATAAAACCCAATTAAAAAAAGAAACTATTGTCTCATAAAGAATGGCAGAGACTAACTATCATGCATGTGCATAGCAAACATAAGACAGTTAACCCGGTTCATAAATATATTAAAAATGTATACCTTGCCCGTAGAAATTTTATAACCTTCAAGCGATTCTGGAGAAACATAAAGACGAAGTGCATCTTCAACCGACTTAACAGCTTCTGGGAAAATGTCCAATTGAATTAACATAAAAGGTTGAATGGTAGCAGACGCCTTGTTACCTGTCAAAAGTTACTAAAGGACTTAGTTCTCAAAGGATGCACAATATAAACAATGCAAGGTAAATAATAGACAATTTGTGTGTAGTTTAACAAAATCTACATACCTGAATAGCAATGCAAGGAGTTTCAATAATCAGATCTATACATATTGTGAAACTAAAGATGAAAAAGAACAATGCAAAACTAAAAAAAAATTTACAAGTGGGTAAACAAGTTCTGCAGAAAGTAGAAACTATCAACACAAGCATGGCCTTTGGGGACTCAACACAATTATGGTCTCACTCATAATCCTCTACTAATTAGGCTCTATATATGGCGTTCAAATTTTATGAAAAATCCTCTACTAATAAGGCTCTATATACAACCTTTGACTTTTATGAAGTGACGGCAAAGAAGACATTTGGGAGTGATCCTGGAATAAACATCTTATTGCAGTGAAAGGAAGGAAGGAAAAAATTTATTAATGTTCATAGGTGACCAGATAATAGAGAGAACTAAAAATCAATGCATATTTACATATGCCTCTGCATCTGGACATGCAAGACTAAGGGCCTCTATGATTAAATAATTTTGGATTCCAACAGGAATAAATGTCATCATCAACTAGATATAAGTGAACGCAGTTTTCACATTTTATTCTTGTCTTGTCCATGGACACCAGCAACTCCATTTCTTCACAGCATGTACAAAAATACATTCCTCCATCGTGCTCAAAGGAAGAAAAAGTAATTTTCCCCCATACAGAATATTCCCAAACCTCTGAAAAGACTCCTCATATAGGATTGTTAAAGAGCAGAGAGGAAAATGAAAGATAAATGCAATCCCTGCTCAGTACCAATGAGCATGATGCAACTGAAAAAGTTTCTTTATGCAAGTAGCAGCGATTTGCACTCCCAAAACTCAAGTTGATCATCCATCTTCCACATTAAATTACCAAGAGGACTCTCGAGCTCATAAATGAAATGATCATACAGTGACTTGTATGCCAAAGAAGATTCCACTACCTCTCACTACCCAATGATGATGTACAATAGTTTCACTTTAACATAGCTTGCTCTTGTTCAGTTTTTCTTATGAGCATTTCTTTGGTTCCTACAGCACATTGCAACAGTTTATTTCAATGAGGCCCATTAAGCTACTTTAATCATCCCTGCACATTAATAAAATTCCCTTATCTTATTATAACTTCTACTCATTTCTGTGACAAGGCATTCCCATAGACACTCCAGCCTCTTCCAGGTAACAAATTCTCTTCATCAGCAGATTTGGGCTGCCTTGTCTCAGCATTTTTTTTTTTAAGTTTTTTGACAATAAATTTTCCTCCAGATTTGACAACAAAGCCATAAGGACCACAGTAGCAAATTGTAGCAATTTCACACACTAAGTTGCATTCAACTTTCCCTCCATCAAATGAGTATGAACACGCGGTGTTCACATTTTTATCAGTTTATCAAATTCTTGTATTTACCCAACAGGCCTTTTAATGGCTATAGTTCATCTTTTTGTGGCTAGTACAATAAAGAATCTAGTTTTAGTACCCTTTGGCTAGACGTTTCAATATTTCATCTCTGTAAGTGCTATAAAATTTGGTGGCTAGTCATATTGGGTCTGACAGGATTTGATCCTGTGAATGCCTCTCACAATTCAAATAGGGATAGAATATCCATATTGAATAAAACAAAGGTGCATTCTTGACAAGCATTTCTTAGCATGAATAAATATTCCATCCTGCTACTCTGTGTCTATATTTTTACCATGCTTTAGCTAACATGCATTATTATAATATTAATAATAATAGTCACAGGAAAAAAAGCAAAATCCTATAAGGTCAAACATTACAAGTCTACGCCATAGAGGAGTCTAAACCAACTCTATCAACTCACCCTATCCCTAATCTTGAAGCAGGGAGCCTTGATAGATAGAATCAAGTCATCAAATGGAATTATGATATTGGGTATAGAAGAAACAAAAAGAAGGAAAAGAATATAAAGTGGAAACCACCAAATGTAGAGTTGGTCAAATTGAATTTTGATGGAGCATCTAAAGGAAATCCAGGACCAACAGGAGGAAGAGGAATAATTAGAAATAATAGAGGAGAGATTTTGTCTCATTACACTTTGTAGTGGATTTAAGACAAAGAATGAAGCTGAAGCTTGGGCAGATTTGGTAAGGTTAAAAATATGTAGACAAATGAAATGGAACAAAGTATGGATGGAAGGTGATTCACTAATAGTAATAAATGCAATTTTGAGAAAAGCAAAAGCTCCATGGAACATACAAGAGATAATTGTGGAAATACAAGACCTTGCTATAGAGTTTGAAGAAATTAGGTTTACACATACATTAATGGAAGGAAACAAATGTGCAAATAGACTAGCCAATAGAGGGGTTTTAATTGAGGATCGTGAAGTTAAATTCTCTTTTCCATGGTTAAAGGAAGTAGTAAGTTTAGCTGAAGCTAACAAGAAAATATTGACTACCTGAATCAAATAATGATTAAAATTTACTTATATGTTTTCCATTGGTAATATTTGCTTTATTTTATAACATTCATGTGTTTTCATATAAACTATTTAATACAATTTTTGTGGTTGCTCTTATGTTTTAGGAAGGAAACTAGCAATCCAGTTCTGGTAAAGCGGACTATGATAGTGCGAAGTTTTGGAAATATTACTTTACTAAGATGCAATGCATAGACAGTAGAGGTGGAATTTTGGTATTGTGAAAGCTACTGTAGGAAAATGTCAAGAAAAAAGATGGTGAATTTTGGAATATTTGTATTCACACAGAAAATTGAAGAAGATCCAGAAAATGAAAATCACGAACTGAGACATTTTATGAAAAAATGTAGGTATCTAGCTATAGCAACTCAATTGAGATAACAATTGAATTTGTTTGTAAACTCTCAAGCTCTAAAGAAGAGAGTTGTGATTTGTCAAGGGCGGGGGACCTGAGTACAACCCCTTGTTCTCCAGCACAAAAAAAAAAATTTAAGTCTACAATACAGAGAGACATCTTCTGACTAATTTTTTGGGAAATTCCACAGCTGAAATTTTTGACATGATAGGAAAATGTATCAAGCCTAAATTTTGTTAAAGGCATTGCTGATCTTGCAACTGAAATATAATAATACAGATTGGAAAATCATAGCAAATTGAACCAATGAATATGATTATCTGTCAAACTAAACATTAGAATCATGTTTAAGAGCTCTCCTCTTACTTGAAATTTGGCTGACAAACAAGGGGGTACACGAAACTGCAAATCAGTTTTCTACTGACCAGTTACTATTTTGAATTTATTACCTATGTAGGATAGAATTTCCATTATTTTATGATTTACCAAATTTATCATCTGTAAGCACAAAATGATGCCACACGTCTTTCATATCAGTGTTGTTTTTCAAGCCCTACCATCAATGGTAGCTAGAAGCATCTTCCATTTTTCATTTGTTAACTATAGTAAGAAGAAGCAAAGAAAAGACTACTAAACATCAAGGGTTACAACCTGCAGACAATATTTCAAGAAAATCCTCCAAGAAGTGTTAATTAGAAGTCCAATTTTCAAACATACCAGACTTGACTTATGTACACATAAAACAGAGACAAACAAAAAGGCATCATAACTTGGAATTACTAGAATAATGTGAAGCACCAAATGTATATCTACCTCTTGATTTTACAACACTTCTCAATTGCCCTCCAAAGATGCCACTCAAAGATGACTCCATGAAACTCTGAGTTCTAGTTACTGCAGTCTGATTCTTGGGTCCAACAGTCTCCCACTCATCGTCTTCACTAACTGTAACCAGCAATGAATTGTTGCAACCAGAACCATTAAGGTTCCTACCATCCAGCTGGAGTAGTTCACCATGCATCTGATCCATGAGAAAACTAAGAAACTCTTGGGCATCTTCCTGCCTGCAATAACAAGTAGGAAGAAACCTAAGGCACAGTTAATCATTTAACAATAATTTGTAACCTGGGATGATTAAAGGAAGAAAGAACAATAAATAAAAGGATGATTAAAGAAAATTGGAACCCACTTACTACTGGTTTACTTATGTTCATCATTGACAAAGCAGCCATGAAGAACCATTCCCAGATCTTTGTTACTAATTTTACTAATGGTTAAGACCTCACTGCTGGGCTCGAACTAGATCAAGCCCACTATAGTTGAAGGTGATTCTATCCTAAATATTAAGCTCCTACCATAAAAAAATGTCATTACTCCAGGCACCCACAAACCATCAAATTAGGATCATTGTAAAGGGAGAACTTTTAAGAATATATCATAATAGGCCTCTGTACTTGCTCAACAAATTCAGTACCAACTGTAGAAGCAATCAAGCCTTCAACATTTTTTAAGTCAAAACGCATGGTTTTCCCTTACCCAGCATCACCATAGGCTCACCACCCACACAAAACAAGGCAATACAGAAAATACAAATGAATTTAAAGGCCTTGATTAGTTCATCATGAAGAATATATCTCATTAAATCAGAATAATAAAATGGCCTGAGGAAAAAATAATTAAAATTCTGACAGCAATCATTTGGAATAACTTCACCACTGACATATTACTTGACATTTCCATCAGTTTGTCTGGCTTGATAAATTATGACTGGAATCATTTTACAAAAAAGTTCAGGAAAATAAACAAACCTTACAGCCGTTTGCAGGCCTAATACTTAGTGAGGTTAAAACTATACTAATGGAGCTTTGGTGTCCACCTGCCAAAAAAGCTCTGGTTGTTTCTGTCTAACAGGAAGGCCCTTTAGTTTTTTCTCTTTGCAGTATTACCTGTTTTTGTTTGCATATTCTCATGATGTGATTGTATATATATATAGTAGTTTGGTTTCAGATCACTTTTGTGTTTACTTTGAATATTGGCAACTGGTCTCATTAACTATAGCATTATAGCATAAATGTATCTAATCTAAATTTTAGAAATACAAATAGACTAATTTTAGCGGTAAGCATCTCAACTCCAATCTAAAGTTCAATCCGTCTTCATCTTATTCTTGATATCAGGTACTCAGATATCCTTTAAAAAAAGTCTGAAAAAATCCTTAAAATAAATCTGAAAAGAAATCCACCTCTAGCGAGTCTTACAAGTTTGTTGAAGAACATTTAACCCATGCATTTCATAATTTGCACAAGTCATCAAGACATGAATGCAATGAGTAAAAATGCAGCAATTCCAGATAATGTCCCCACAAACTAGGAAGTCATAAAATGGAACTCTGTCAAAAATGAAATTGATAGAGGATTCTCCGGAATAAACTACAACCATCCAACAATAAAGATGCTTAGGAATAAACATGCAGTTGTTAACTTCATCAGATGTTTTGTTGCAATGCTTAAAAAGAAACGAGCAATTGTTTACTTTGCTATTTGTAGGTTACAAAATAACTACAAGCAGAATAACCCAATAAACTAAGAGTGAAATAAGCAATTTTTGGTTTCAAGTGCATTTCAGAAAATAAATCCAATGTGACCTAGCCTTGCATTGATAAATGACACAAGCATATTTGGGCACAAACATATGACACTACAAAAGTCACACCTGGTCCTTCCTGAGGAACAGAGATTGATAAATGACACAAGCATATTTGGGCACAAACATATGACACTACAAAAGTCACACCTGGTCCTTCCTGAGGAACAGAGAGATTCGTCACGATTGAAACTTTTAAGCACAGGATCAAACATAATTGGATGAAATGCCTTCCCAGCCTCAAAGCCTGCAACTGCCTTTACATTCTTTGTCAGGATTGCATCAGTAGGTTTATCTTCCTCAACCTCAGCCACAAACTCAACAAATGCCCGAAGTGTTGGATAGCCAACCTGTGTGACAACTACAGCACTTTAGGGTGTAATAATTCACGGTTTTTAAAACTTGTAAGTGCTTAAAAATGGTAAGGATCCAGCTTCTCCGCAATAAAACAATATAGAACAAATTTTCATATGTTTATTCACTAAGGATGCATCTTCTCCACTATTAAGAAAAACAATATAAAAGATGTTATTATATGCTTATTGGATTTTGCAATTAGCAATTAGCAATTAGCAATTAGCAATTCTCCAACGTTGCTAATCATGACCAAATGGACAACTTGTTATGAACCAACCACTAACCTCAGGTATATCACGAGATCTGAGGGCTTGTAAAAGTTGGAAAAAAGGTGCACATGAAAGAAGTGCTTGGAGTGTTGCATTAAGGAAGCACAAATTTCCAGCATTAATAAGACCTCTTGGCTGCCACCTCTTCATAGCAATTTCAGTTCCACATAAGTCATTGCTCGTCATATGAGCTTTGCCTTGAGTCGTTTTTGTTGTCACTGATCCAATTACATGGTTTGGCCTTCCTTTATCACCCTCTTGAGAACATGCTACCAGACCATTTCCTGCCTTTCCTCCAAACCTTTCTGCCCATGACATAGGAATGTTACCAGTCAAGGAAATTGGATCCTTCACAGCCTCCTCAACAACATCATTTTTCTCTAAGCTTAAAGAGTCAAGTTGTGGAAGATTGTCACCTCTCATGAAGTTAGAGTTTAATTCATCTTCTAATTCTTGCACACTTTCAGTTCTCTCAATTGTTTTGTTCGCTCCTGCTTTATTGACTGGACCTTCACCATTTGATTCCAATTTTGTAGAAATTCTACTACCCTTTGCTGTAGCAATTGTAACAACAAAGACAATTCAAATGGTTTAGACTTGTTGCCAGATAATTAGATGTTGTTTTCATTAACTGGAAATTGTTTCATTCTACAGTACCTGTTGCATCGGGACTTCTGCTCAGTCCTCCCCGCTCACGGATTTTACTAGACCCCCGCTTCTTTTTGGATGCTTTGTCAGTCCTTGACCCATTGGAAACAAATTGTTGCTGGCCATGAGAAGCCTCAGACTCCCCCTTCAACTTTAAGCGGCCTCTCTCTGTTGCTTCCCCATTACATTGATGGTTAGATGATATCTCATGACTCCCCTGTGAACATTCAACTTGACCGGCAAAAGAACCAAACTGCAAATCATTCTGCTTGAATGATTTCAAACTATCTTCTGCTGAGGCTTTCTGAAAGGAAGCAGCTTCATCCTCACTAAAAGATCCAAATATGAAAACCTGAGCACACAGACAACCCATGTGATCAATAAATGATAGAATCCATACAATAGCCATAATTTTTTCAATTATGTTCCTAAAATTTACTTCCATAACTTCATCTCAAGATTCAGTGTACAAGTTTTTGAAAAATAAAATAAAAGGGAAGCCTGAATTCATTTTAAAGCTTCTATGAAAGTTACTAATAATACAAAATTAAGCTAATGTAACTTAATTTCTATTTTACTTATAATACATATCCGATTTTAAAGTTAGGTTTTAAATTTAAAAAGCGTACAATCCATAAGAAATGGGCGGATTCTGGCAGCAAATTCGAAGTAAAATACAAAAATAAACTACTCTAATGTATATGATATGCATGAATGAACAACTTTAAATTCAACAACTATATTGTAACTTTAAAATAGGATATGTACGGTAAGTAAAATACATATAAGCGGCCATCATATGGCATTAGTTCAACCAGTTAGATTCCTCAACTTTCAAAGAGGAGACTGAGGTTCAAATCTTGCCAAACAATACAATAATTGCCAAGCTATTGTAATACCACTGTATGGTCATGATATAATACGGGTTGGGCCTGTTTCAATCCCATATTGATATAACCCATTTAAAAAAAAAAACATATAAGCCGCTGATTATCTTTTCAAAAATTATTTCTCCTAGATGTTATTCATTATTGTTAGCATATTTCAATATTTTATTTGATTTATTATGATCCTAACAATCTTATATTGTTGGACATATTTTAGGCTCGTTGTTATTTGTTATAACAACGCCTATTTTGGTCCCGGGTGGTTCCGTAACCTCCGGACTATTATTGGCTCCGAATGTATTATTTATATTTGGTCATATGAATGAGAATCTGTTCCAATGATCACATGGTATCAGAGCAAGGTTTCGCCACTCTCATTTTTCGAAATGATCTTGTAGTAGCGGAGCTCTTGGATTTGGTAGCGAAGCTTTGGAGGAGGAGATTTTTTTTAATATTTCTTTGGTTTTGGAGAATTTTTTTTTAATTCTTCATTATATCTATCGAAGTTTTTTTTTGGAGAATTTTTTATTCTTCAATCATTGGGATCTGTGCTCGAGGAATCTCAAATTTTTTTGAGATCGACAGAGGGTCGAAATCGAAGTTCAACTGTTCGGATCGAACGAAAGGTCGGATCGAACGAAAGGTCGAAGGTCGAAATCGACCAAGGCAAAGGGCGGATCGACCAAGAGTCAAAGATCGAAAGGCGAAGGGCGGATCGACCATCCGGTCGAAAGTGCAAAGGCACGAGTGGCGGCCAACTCAACGCAGGAGAAGATCCCACGCCCTCTCGGGGGAGCATCTCCCCGAGAGGAGATACTCCTTATCGGAGTATAAGGTGTTTTATACACCTTAATCCCTCTCCATTCCACACATTTGGGATAAATGTTTTTTTCTTTGAAACATTTAAATGAACTGTCACCTGCGCAGAACCCGTCACTGGTGTCAAACGACGTCAAACCTGAGAAGGACTTCCTATTTTTCATTATCTGTGGCATCGACGAATTCTGATTCTGAGATTTTTCTTGGATAAAGGAGGCAAATCCGAGCAGATTTGCTGGATTGAAATGTTGGTTTCGTCCTCATATTTCTTCCAGTAAATGAATTCTTCTACCGGAGGGCGTCAAATGCATAGTGGGTTGCAGTGTTTTTCGATACGTAGCTGAGGTTTTTGGTTGGCGAATTGATTGCAATCAACAGCAGATAGCCTTACACACCTGAAGCGAGCAGTTTTGGGAGTTGTTGATTGAAAAACATCAATTTTTTTGTTCGCCACCCCACCGTCGCCCGAGTGCCACCTAGACGCAGCCCGAGAGCCGCCGCCCGAGCCGCGGCCGAGGTGGGAGCGCCGTCGCGTGTTTTTTTGGCTCGTGGCTGCTCGATAAGAGGGTGGGCGCCCGATCCTCTATCGGATCAGCCCACTGGCTCACCTGGTTGTGAGCCGAGTGGTAAGGGCTCTGGGAGCCCTGAGGTCGCGGGGTCAAAACCCGCCGACCCCCCAAGCAAGGTAAAAAATTTTTTTTTTAAGTTTCTTTTATTTTTTTTCTACTAAGGTTAATGATTAATTTTTTAAATTACTTTTTAATCATAGTTTAAAGTTATTTTTTTAAATGATTTTACTATGATAAGTAATTTATTTATTTTTATTAACCTTAGATAAGAAATTAAATTTTTTAAAAGATGCTTTAGTGAAATTTTTTTTGGGGGGAAACCATTTTTTCAAAAATCAAGGGGGAAAATGAGTAATTTTTTCAGCATTTGAAAAAGCAAAATTGGCATTATTGTAAAGGTGCATTTTCGGATGCCCGACACCTAGAGGTTTATTTCTGTGGGCACTTTTATGTTGTATGTTGCATTTTCCATTTTTTTGCACTACTTCATTAAAAGTTAAAAACAAATTCACTCCCTAAGTCCCCGGAATAAATAAAACCCATCCGTGCAATTTATTGCACTACAGCGTTCGGTATTTGTGATACCTCTGGCCAGCACTTACAGGTAATGTTGTCGTGATTGCGCTACTGTATCCACCGCCTAATATAGCTGCCACAACGACGTCTGAGCTTGTTCTCTATTAATCGTCGGGGAGATATAAGTTTGCCATTTTGCTATTTTTTTTACTCCATCCACTACCCCAATCGTTCTTGTGTTTAGACGTAAACCCTGACGAATGTTCTGATTTCCAAAGTGTTTAGGGGAAGTTACGCCCCACGCATGAGGATTGACGACTTTCTATGGTAGGTGTCATCAACAAGATGATTCCCTTTCAGTACCGCCTAAGTACCACGTATCGTATAATCATTGAAATTACTTACAGTCTCCCTCACGTAAGGGCGGGTAATTTCTCTAATTTTTCAAAATACCTATAGTCTCCCTCACGTAAGGGCGGGTATTTTGTATGGTATAACGGCCTGGAATTAAGGTATATCGAAAGGGGGACCATTTGGTGATATAAGGAACCTTCACAATGTCTGCAAAATTAATGACTGATGCTCATCAATTGTTGAAAGGTCCTAACTATACACCATGGAAAAATAAGATGAAGGCAATCCTCGAAATGGATGGCTTATGGGATGTTGTATCTGGTACAACAACAAGACCTTCATCTGCTTCAGGAGCTACAACTCCATCTGCTGATCAGAAAGACTTTGACAAGATAGACAACAAGGCAAAAGTGCTCATCTTGCTTGTTGTGTCTGATGGAGTTCAACCCCACATTGCTGACTGTAAACATAGTAAAGAGGCATGGGATGCCCTTAAAACTATATATGAGGGAAATAATGATTCCACCATTCTATTTCTTCAATCTCAGTTACACAGTCTAAGCATGAAACAGGGAGAGACAGTTGAACTCTTTCTTTGCAGAGTGTCTGAATTGAAAGCAAAGTTGAATTCTTTGGGAGAACCGATTGATGACAAGCTTCTTACCTCCATTGTATTGAGAGCTTTACCTGATTCTTATAGGGTGTTGATCACTTCCCTTCAGGTGTCACAACGGAAAGTTACCTTTGTTGAGTTGGTCAATATGCTTCAAGAGGAGGAGGCACGCCAACTTCAGAGAGATGATTCTTCTAACACAACCCTCTATTCCAACAAGAAGGGTTCGAAGAAGAAAGGTAATTTTTAGAAAGGAGGGAACTCTCAAAAATATTCAAAAGGGAAACAACCTCAACAAACTAAGAGGTATTGCAAAATCTATGACAAAGAGGGTCATGATACAAACAGATGTTGGCACAAGAATAAGCAACCAAAACAGAAAGGCCAGAACAAACCACAAAACAAGAACAAGCAACCCAAGGTGAATGTTGTTGTTGAGGAATCTGACTCAGATTTTGAGTGGGCACACAAGGTGCTCATGACTACCACAACCTCCAAGCAGATGGATCCTGTATGGTATGTCGATTCTGGCGCTAGTAAGCACATGACTGGCGACAAATCATGGTTTGAGTCCTTTGAGGCCAAAGAGGGCAAACCTGTCACTATTGTCGATGATAAAACCTATAAGGTTCAGGGAGAAGGTACAGTTTTAGTCACTCTTCCTGATGGCAAGTGTCAGATTGACAAAGTTCTCTATGTTCCAAGATTGGCGAACAATTTGTTGTCAGTCACACAAATTCTGGACAAGGATATGGTTGTCAACTTTAGTGTTGAGGGAGGCAAGAAGTGTTGTTCTATTACCAGGAGGGGTAAGAACATTGCAACCACTTCATATAAGCATGGCTTATTTGCCTTAGATGCTATCTCTACTCCACATGTCGCCATGACAGTCTCTACAAAGGAGGCAACATCCCTATGGCACAAGAGATATGGGCATCTTAGTTCTGGCTACTTACTTGAGCTAAGTAAGTATGAGATGGTAAAGGGTCTTCCTTCCCTTTCTTCCATCTTGCCAGTGTGCTCTGACTGCTTGGCAAGAAAGCAGCATAGAGTACCTTTTGAGAAAAGCTCTACAAGAGCAAAGAAACCTCTGGAGTTGATTCACACCGATCTGTGCGGTCCTTTCACACCCATTAGTAGTGGGGGGAAGAGGTATTTTCAGTTGTTTGTGGATGATTACTCACGTAAGATGTGGGTGTTCTTTCTTCATCTAAAATCTGAAGCATTTGGTTTCTTCCAACAATTCAAGAAATCTGTTGAGGAGTCAGGGACTTCTATCAAGACCCTCCACTCAGATCGAGGGGGGGAGTTTACCTCTAAAGAATTTTCAGCATTCTTGACTGCACATGGGATCAAGAGACAGTTAACTACCGCTTATACTCCTCAAAAAAATGGTGTTGCTGAAAGGAGGAACCGTTCCATCATGGAAATGGTTCGTTGCATGCTCACAGGAGCTAGTCTTGAGCAACAATATTGGGCAGAAGCTGTCACCACAACAGTATACCTATTGAATAGGGCACCCACAAAGGCCCTACAAGGAATGACTCCACAGGAAGCTTGGAGTGGTCGAAAACCCTCCATATCTCATCTACGCATTTTTGGGTGTAATGCTTTCATGCACATACCGAAAGAGAAAAGGAAGAAGCTAGATGAGAAGACATTGAAGTGTATTCTTCTTGGCTATGATGAGCACTCTAAGGGTTATCATTTGATAGATCCCTTGACCAAGAAGATTCATGTTAGTAGAGATGTTTTTGATGAGGCTTTCACATCACAAAGCACATCAGATGTATACCTAGATCTTGTGGAAACTAAAGTTGAGAAGTCCCCTTCATCACCAAAGACTGGAGGTCCTTCGACTTCTTCATCTTCTTCATCACCATAGAAGAAGAATCCAAAATGGTATACAAATACAATCAAAGACTCCAAACTATCCACTCCACCAGATTTGACTTTGGATAGACCTCGTACTCGCAGCATGGCTCGACAGCAAAGAGCAACAACAGAGATTACTGGGGTTGATGATCTTTGTCAATATTTTGAGGAACTTTCTGTTGATCAAGAGAAACAAACAGAGGATATGGATATAGATGATGACAGGGTGTTTATGTCTTCAGTGAATGAACATGAACCTGCTTCTGTACAAGATGCCCTTAGTGAGCCAAAATGGAAGGTTGCTATGGATGCTGAGTATAAGTCTCTGATGAAAAACAAAACTTGGAAGCTTGTCGATCTGCCACACGGAAAGAAGCCCATAGGCTGCAAATGGGTGTACAAAGTCAAGTACAAGGTATATGGGACAATTGATAAGCATAAGGCCCATCTTGTTGCAAAGGGCTATGCTCAAAAGGAAGGCATTGACTACGAGGAAACTTTTGCACCTACTGCTCGGATGACCACTATTCGAGTTCTTTGTGCTATGGCAGCACAATATGGGTGGAAAGTTCACCAAATGGATGTCAAGAGTGCTTTTCTGAATGGTGATCTCCAAGAGGAAGTCTACATGACTCAACCTGAAGGATTTGAAGTGGAAGGCCAAGAGCAGAAAGTGTGCAAGTTGGTCAAATCCTTATATGGTTTAAAACAAGCTCCTCGAGCTTGGTATATAAAAATGGATAATCACCTCCTACAACATGGATTTAAGAGATGTCCATCAGATGCAAACCTCTATTTCAAGAAATAAGGTTCTGAGATAGTGTTGCTTGTACTCTATGTTGATGATCTGCTCATTACAGGGAGTTCAAAAACTATGATCTCTACTATCAAAAGAGACTTGTGTAAATATTTTGAGATGACAGATCTCGGACTTCTCCATTACTGTCTTGGTCTGGAAGTGAACCAGAAGGAGCACTACATCAAAGTGTCTCAAAAAAAATATGCCAAGACACTGTTAGAAAAATATCGCATGACTGATTGCAAGCCAATGGCAACACCGATGGAATCCGGGCTTCAGTTATCGTGATATGATGATTCACCTCAGATAGATGGTACTCTCTATCGACAGCTGATTGGGAGTCTCATATATCTAACAAACACTAGGCCAGATATCGTATTTGTTGTCAACTATCTTTCGAGGTTCATGCAGGAACCTAAGACTACTCACTGGAAAGCAACAAAACGTGTTCTTCACTATGTCCGTGGCACAATGGAATATGGCCTAGAATACAAGAGGAATAACAAATTCTTCTTGCAAGGATACATGGACTCTGACTATGCCGGGTCATATGATGATCGTAAGTCAACTTCAGGATATATATTTCATCTTGGATCCGATCCTGTCTCTTGGCACAGCAAGAAGCAATAGGTGGTTGCTATCTCATCTACAGAGGCAGAGTATCGCACCGCACGTGAAGCTGTGTGCGAAGTGATATGGTTGCGTCGCATTTTGACAAGTATGGGTCTTCCTTCAAAATCTCCAATACACTTGTTCTGCGACAACCAGGGTGTTTTGAACCTTGTTAAGAATCCAGTGCATCATGAGAAAACCAAGCACATTGACACACAATGTCACTTCATTCGAGACGAAGTTCCAAGGCACCAAATTCAGCTTCAGTACATTCCCACCGATGCTCAAGTTGCAGATATTTTCACTAAGGCACTTGCACGTGTCAAATTTGAATTGTTTCGCAGCTCTCTATGTATTGCAAAATGATGTAAGCAGGGGGGATGCTAGTATAGCTAGTAGTTATATGTTTACTCAAATATTGTAATAAGGGGGGATGTTAGCATATTTCAATATTTTATTTGATTTATTATGATCCTAACAATATTATATTGTTGGACATATTTTAGGCTCATTGTTATTTGTTATAACAACGCCTATTTTGGTCCCGGGTGGTTCCGTAACCTCCGGACTATTATTGGCTCCGAATGTATTATTTATATTTGGTCATATGAATGAGAATCTGTTCCAATGATCACAATCATAGCACAATACTATAACAGCCTAACTAACAAAAAAATTGACTTCTCAGGTTTTATAAGTACTGTTCTTTTGTCAGACTTTGTCAGACTAGGAGAGAAGGAGAAACTTCCTTGCAAGATACTAGCTCTTAGATTAGAACTGAGAATATCCTCATCATTTCTCACAACTGATGCCTTAAACATCCTACCAAATTCATAGAGAACAAGACATTAAGCAAGAATTCCTTGCACTTATGTTAGCCACTGGCTCTTAATCTTATTGTTTTAATGAAGGGTATCATGTTCCTCCTTCCTTGACTGAGTGTGCTATTGATGAGATTTTGAACTTATGTCCAGGCATGCATTCCACCTTTCTGTTCTATAGGATAACCACATGTAACATCATTTTACTTATGCTACATATGCTATTTTTAAGTTGTTCATTAATGTGTATCATATAACTTAGAGAAGATCATTTTTGCATTTTATCTGGGATATGCAGCTACAATTTACCCCTTTTGGATTGCATATATTCACCTAGCAATTGAGAAGGGGCTATCAATCTTATGTGCCAGGAAATAAAAATGTCCCAGCAATATCTGAGAAAAAGACACACCTGCAAAGAAGACAGAAATTGTGTTCAGATGTTAGTTGCTACGTGTTGAAAACTTGAAACTTTGACAGCAATGTTTTTGTAATTCTAAGCATCCCTGAAAAAATTTTAGGAAGCCCACCAACTATTGCATTTGCAATTTTTTTTGTAGCTCTGATGTTATACAATCAAGGTGAATATACCAAGACCCAGCTTTAGGTGCTTCCCTGTCGCCTTGATATTAGCAATTTATAGCACCTAAATTAGGCATTTTACATATTTGTCCTGATTATATAACACTGGAGATATATAAATTCATAAATGCAATATATGGCAGCTTTAGCTCTTTTCAAGATGGGTGTGACACGGATACTTTTATCAAGGTTTTAAACATAGCAACCAACATCTAGGCACAATTTCTATGTTCTTTAGCAAAACGCTTCCATTGTATGGGATGCATTTCATCTCTTCTTCAGATACTGACAGTCACCCTAGGTTCCTGCCACAGGCTTCTATTATGATTACTCCCTTTTTGCCCTTTTAAAATGATCTTCAATTTCTACAGCAAATTCCATCATTTTGAAATTTAGGATAATTCCATACTGTAAGAGTCACAACCATGTCATTTATTGCAAAATAAAAAACATTTATGGCAAATAACATAAGATGGATAGTACATTGTTACTACGTGCTTTGCATCTTGATCTATAAAGAAACGAGTGGATTGTATCTATATATTCAAAACAAAATAGGTGAATGAACTACTCCAAAATATCATATGCATGAACAAACAGCTTCAAAACAGGACAGCATGAATATATGATATGCCAATTATTGCAAATAACCTATGTTCCATGGGAACTCATCCAGGGATGTGGGGGTCATCTTGGAGATGCATCCCATCGTCCTGAAAAGGCATCCTGCCGTCCCCGAGCACATCCTGCCATCCCATCACAAAATTTCATGGAACATAGCAAATAAAAAATATTTGAAACAAATATAAAATGGTATGAACTCAATCGGTTAAATTCCTCAATATTCAAGGAGGAAACCCAGGTTTGAATCTTGCCAAGTGATATATGCATAATTGCCAAGCTGTTATAATACCACTATGTAGTCATGATATAATACAGGTGGGGCCGTTTCAATCCCATGTAACCAATTTCATAACAAACATATATATATGAAGCAAATAAGATGGGTCTCCGGTTAGAAAGGCTAAGGACTTTCCCAGGAACCCTTGGAGATTAGAACATGGACACTTGAATGCAGTACTTTTAAGTGATGAAAAATTGCTGGTATCAACAACAAGACCACCCCAAGTCCGGTATGATTTTGTGTTGTGGGACACCAACCTGAGATCAATAATGGGGAGCCCATATAAATGTAGATACTATTCTTATTTGGGACACCTTGGTTTTCAAAATCAAGGTCAGAAAAATGTAAATGAGGTCCAATAAGATCTTTTTTATTATTCTCGATTTATTTATAGTCTGCTAAAATAGTTTTTCTGGGTTATCTTTAAAATAATAGAAAAAAAGTGCGTGTGCAGCCATCGCTCCAAACGCTTTACAACTGTTTCTCTTTTTGGCTTAAATGTGCATCTTCATCCCTCCAAATGCTTTACACCTTTTTGGCCTTTTGGCTTAAAAGTGCCTCTTTTGCTTCCGAATCATATACCGGGGCCATCAAGGCTGCATTTTGATCCTCCTTTATAAGTTTAGACATGCATTGGAGGAAAGCTTATTGAGCCTGTTCATCCCTTATCCCCTCTGAAGATGGGTATTCTTTGTTGAAATCTATCGTTTTACTTTGTAGGTCCTCTGTATCTATTAATTTAAGACCAACTAAAAAAACTATTATTCCTTCTATAAATATGTTCGTGAGCCAGAGTGACCTTATGGAAGAGTATGTCTATTGTTCTGCCAACCATGTTTCTATGATATCAGATATTCTCCAGGCATCTGCCCCAAGAGGCTAGGTTACCAGAAGGTTAAAAAAAATGCCTCTTTTTTCCCCCAAAAAAGACTACATTGCCTAGTTGACATATCATTGCCAGCCGAACATCTCAAACTCACAAATAACAGGCCCAACAAAATTTACTCCAACACATCTCTAAACCCATAAAAAGGGGATCAGAATGCAGTCCTGGTATCCCAAGCCTCTTATACAAAAGTAAAATGTATATGAATCCATAACATGAACAAAAATGTTACTAGACTTCAATTGAACATTCATATCCTTCGTTGACAGCCCAAACAACAAGAGTACTAAGATTGCCTACCCAAAAATTAGACATTTAAACAACATTGAGAAGAAAGTGAATGGAAGGGGTATACGAAACCCTAACTGACCTTTGAAGTGTCCATTATTCCCACGCGGTGCAGGTCGCAGATTCGAGCCCTTTGGTCTTGCTGAAGAAGCGAATCGTGTAGGAGTGCCGATTGTGATTGGACGCTTGTCTATGAGTCCGCAACGGCCAGACCTCGGAGAGAGGGGCGAATAGCAACGAACACAAGGGAGACATGAAAGAAGGCAGATGGCAATAACATAAATGCAAGGGCTTCTCAGGGCCCGCGCGCGGACGCCGACACTCACAGCCTCTCTGTTATACTCTCTCCCGCCCCTTAGCACTTAATCGAACAACAATATACAGTAACTAAGAAACAACGATCGTTGTCCTGAATCTATTGGTCCTTTTTGCAATATCTTCTCAATAGCGTGGAAAGAGAATTGAATATTCTATTCTTTTAGATGTTCTTAGTCGGCTCTTCCCCTCGCACAAGCCCTTCTGCTCGCTGCTCAAGCAAACCCTTGGTTCTGGCCCAGGGCGGCCCCGCTCACACAAACCACAATATGTTGATGGACCTCCACATGTGACCCAGACTGTTTTTGGCGGCTAAAGGGGCTATCCTCATGGTAATTAGTGTGTACTTTAACCTGGATCAACGTGTGACTAGCCTTGCATTTTATTCTCGCCCCATTGGATTGGATGCAAAGCGACCCTTTGTTAAGGGTTAACCGCCATGCGCACATTCTTGAATCGAATCTTGTCGTACTTTGGGCATGCCAGCATGTTCAACACTTTATAATATAGATGGTGTGTATTTAATATATATATAATTAATTTAAATTTTTATTAAAATTAATTAATAAAATTTAAGGTTCAAGGTTCAAACCTTTGTGTGGGTGAGTGTGGGAGGTGGGTGTGTGTTAAATTTCCTATTGATAAGCATAGCTCTCCGCTTTACGAAGGGTCATGGTTGGGAGGAGACTAATCAACCCGTACATGAGAATTCCTCACAATAAAAAATTTATGTAAAAATTTAAAATATAATATTTAACTAAATTTTAGATGATTTTAAAGGTCTCAAAACCTTTAAATAATGTCAAATAAATATTAGCTCTTTTCCATATTGACTAAAGTGATTAACATATAATTTTAAAATAAATAAATATTAATTATTATTTTCCAATTTTACTTGTATAGAATTTGAATATGGTTTAAAAGTTACCATTTTTTCAAAATGATTAATATATAGTTTTAAATGATTAAATATTAATTATTATTTTTTACTTGGTTGTATAAAAGGTGAATATGGTTTATTTATATTAAATTATGTTTAGATTTTTATAAAGTAGTATTTTACTTTTATTAAATTTAAAATTTAATTTTTTTATTTAAAGTTTTAAAGTTTTCATGTTAAATGTTAAAGTTTGCAAGGATATTAAGATTTTATATGAGGATATTTTAAAGGTAAACTCAAATTTTAGTCTCATTAGAGATACCTTAGTGGTAAGTCTTTGAGTTTTTATTTACAAAACCCAAGTTCAAACCCCGAAGGTGAAGGGACCTCTCATAAAAACTCATGTTTTTAACTTTTAGTTAAAATGTTTTGGTTCACTGGTTGAGACATACATTTTAGTTAAGGAGGTCTTGGTTCAATGGTTGAGACATACGGAAGTCTATACTAAGGTTCAAATCTCGGCAATATCAAATAGGTTATATAACCTAATATGATGCAAAAGAGAAAGGGCGACCCTTTCAAAATTCTATTTTTCAAAATATTTTCAAAAAAACAACAAAAGAAATACACTCTAAAAGATGTTCAAAGGATGTTGATTTTTTACTTTTGTTAAACAATTTTTTTTAATAATGCTAAACAGTGAAACTTTCAATAGGAAATTAGTGTTAAATTTCAAAAGAAAATAGGGTTGTACACTATACCGCATCTTGTATTAAAGCTCTTGGATATATAATTTATTTGTTTTTTTGCTCGAGAACAAGGGGTTGTACTCAGGTCCCACACCTTTGACAAATGATAACTCTCTCCGTCAAAGCTTGAGAGTTTACAAACAAGCTCAATGCTCATCTTAATTGAGTTGCTATAGCTAGATACCTACAACATTTTCATAAAATGTTTGCATTCTTTATTTTTATCTTTTTCAATTTTCTATATGAATACAAATATTCCAAAATTCAACGTCCTTTTTCTTAATGTTTTCACAGCAACCTTCTTAATTTCAAAAATCCACATCTATTGTTTATGCATTGCATCTAAGTAAAGTAATATTTTTGAAACATTGCACTATCAAAATCTGTTTTACCAGATCCGGATTGTTAATTTTCTTCTTTAAGCATAAGTGCAACCACAAAAATTATGATAAATAGTTTATATGAAAACACATTAATGTTATAAAATAAAGCAAATATTACAAATGAAGAACATTTAAAAAAATATTAAACATTATTTGATTCAGAAAGTCAACATTTTCTTGTCAACTTCAGCTAAACTTACTACTTCCTCTAACCATGGAAAAGAGAATTTAACTTCACAATCCTCTATTAAAAACCCTTTATTAGCTAGCCTATATGCACATTTGTTTCCTTCCCTTAACGTATGTGTAAACCTAATTTCTTCAAACTATATGGCAAGGTCTTGTATTTCCACAATTATCTCTTGTATGTTCCATGGAGCCTTTGCTTTCCTCAAAATTGCATTTATTACTATTAGTGAATCATATTCCATCCATACTCTATTCCAATTCATTTGTTTGCATATTTTTAACCCTTCCAAAGTTGCCCAAGCTTCAACTTCATTATTTGTCTTAAATCCACTATTGAAAGTGTAATGAGATAAAATCTCTCCTCTATTATTTCTAATTATTCCTCCTCCTTGTCCTAGATTTCCTTTAGATGCTCCATCAAAATTCAATTTGATTAACTCCACATCTAGTGGTTTCTACTTTATATTCTTTGTCTTCTTTTTGTTTTTCTTGTACCTAACATCATAATTCCATTTAATGACTTGAATCCATCTATCAAGGCTATTTGCTTCTACATTAGGGAATGGGTTAGTTGATAGGGTTGGTTAGACTCCTCTATGACTGAACAAAGCTTCCTTTTCATTACCTCTAAATTGCTTTCCTTTATTTGAAATATTCTTCTATTTCTTTCTAGCCATACAGTCCAAAGTATTGTATCTTTTGATATATCCTAGATTGTTTGTAAAGCCTCACTTTTAAAAGTGATCTACCATTGCTTTAACCATTCTTCGATTTTGTCATTCATCATAATGCATTTACCAAACATATTAAGAATCCATTGCCAAAATTTTCATACTATTGAGCATTATCCCAAGAGATGGTCTATACTCTCCTTTTTACAAAGAACATATTGTGAGGGGCTATGAAAACACCTTTTTATAAGATTATTCCAATAAACATTTTGACTTTAGGAATGCTCAGACTATCCCAAATATCTCTTCATATTCTTGTGATATTCCTATTTTATTGGTGCTTTACATTATTTCCTCTTCTTGAGTATTTTGATTCAACTTTGAAATTAGGTTATCCTTGGCTCCCCTCAAAATAATCACTATTATTTTCTGCTCAATTGCCTCCTATCATCAATGTCTTGTATACTTGTAAAAAAGTTTTCTTTCCATTTATATCTTCCTTCCTAATCCTTGTACATAATGTTTGAAACCCTATCACCATATTTATCTTGAAGTAATCTCATCCATGGTTTCAAAATTGGATCTAAATTGAGTGGTTCTTTATCACACCAAGTATCCATCCAAATAGAATATTTTCTCAAGTTCCCACCACCCATCTTAGATATTTAATCACTAAATCAATTGATTTGTGTAAACCATTCCAAAGAGCAGATCCATTTGGTAGTGAGAGTGTAGTAAATATTAAGCTTGGGACATTGGGATCAACATATTTACTTGGAAGAATTCTTGCCCATTGTCTTTGACTCTCTTTGTACAATCTTCAAATAACTTTTCCCTAAGAGCTAAGTTTGCATCCATAAGAATTCTTAAGCCAAGACCTCCCCTAGTTTTATCATCACACACCTTGCTCCATTTCACCAAAGGAAATTTCCTTTTAACATTTGACCATAAAAATGACTACAAAATACTAATTAATTTTTTTTCTATTGATTTTGGCATAGTAAACAAGGACATATAATATGTTGGAATGGCTTGTAATACTAATTCAATCAATTGCACTTTTTTTGCTAATGATAACAATTTACCTTTCCATGCTAGTAGTTCATTTTGAACTTTACTTATAACTAAATTCCACAATTCTATCCTTATTATCCCCTCAAATAAGAGCATCCCTAGATAAGTTGTTGGTAAATTTACCCCTTGCATTTGATGTAACCTTCTTATCTCTACTTTGATTCTAGATAGGGTATTTGGGAAGTAAATTTTGGATTTTGTCTTATTAATTTTTTGCCCTAATGCTCATTTGTATTCCTTTAATAAGTTATTCCAAGCTTTGGCCCCGTTTATCCTTGCCCTCCAAAAAAAGGTTGTATCATCTACAAATTGTTTATGGGTGATGTTGTCAATGTTATTACTAGTCTTAAATCCACTTATTAGCTCATCTTTGTTAGCCTTCTTCAAGTTCCTACCCAATACCTCTGCCATAATAATGAATAGATATGGAGATAGAGGATCTCCTTGTCTAAGACCTCTCTTGACTTTAAAATATTATGTTACTAACCCATTGACCAAAACGAAATATGAAATTGTAGAGACACAATATTTAATCCATCTGACTTATTTCTTCCCAAATCCAAACTTTTCTAAAACTGCAAAAATAAAATCCTATTTAACCCTATCATAGGCTTTACTCGTATCAAGTTTTAATATCATTGCTCTCTTTTTTCTTGAAGTTGTTGAATGCATAACTTCATGAGCTACTATGATCCCATCCAAAATATGTCTTCCTTCCATAAATCCTCCTTGCTTTTATGAAATAATTTTGTCTAACAGAGGTCTTAACTGATTCACCATCACTTTGGAGATAATATTATATGCCATATTACATAGGCTTATGGGCCTAAATAAATCAAACAATTATGCATCATTCTTTTTTGGAATTAGGGTAAGATATGTTGCATTTATTTTATAAGGTATGCATTATTTTACCCTACATTGTTTCCCTACCACCAATAAAGAATCCTTCACTATTTCCCAACTATGGTGATAGAATCCTTCACTATTTCCCAACTATGGTGATAGAATGTTGCAGAGAGACCATCTAGACCTAGGGAATTATCCTTATCAAAAGAGAAAATAGCTAAATTAACTTCTTCCATAGTAAGAGGCTCCATCTGTTTCCTATTGTCTTCATATATTATAATTGAAGGAATTTCTTTTAGTAGTTTATCATTAAGAACTTCAAACTCCTCTGATCCTAAAATATTATGGTAAAAAAGCCTTACCTCCTTTCTGATTCACTTTGGTCTTTAATCCAAACTCCTTATAATGATCTAATTCTACTAATTATGGATGTTGATATTTGTACTATTTCCATCCTATAAAAAAAAATTGTATTTTTCTCTCCTTTTAACTAAGTCTATTGATTTTAATCTCCAAAATTTCTCTTCCTCGCTCAAAATATTATGATATTCACTATGCAACACCCTTTCCTCTACGCTTGGATTATTATAATCACCTTTTTGGAATTTTGAAAGTTTATCTTTTAGATCTTTCTCCTCAAAAGTGTTTCCAAAAGTGTTGTTGTCTCATTCTTTTAATTTAGACGTTTGTTAGAATATTATTATTACATTAATTATGATAATAAATCATCTACCTAATAAATCCCTATTGAGGACTGGCCTATTCAAATCCCATAAAGGCAAAGACAAGATATCCAAGGCATCCTTCATATGAGATCCCTCTCTTGGTCCCATGAAAAAGATTGTTTTGGTTGGAACAACACTACTAAGGGTGAGTATTCAGTTGCTCAAGGTTATTTGACCTTATGCCATAATAATCCCAACCATTCTTCTGACATCTTTTCTCGATTGTGGGCTCAAAAGCTCTGGCCTAAGGTGAGGTTCTTTAATTGGCTTTTATTGCATCGTAGGGTGCTTACCGGTGGGCAACTTATGAAGTGTGGTTTTCATGGCCCTTTTAGATGTGAAATGTGTGAAGAGAATGTAGAAAATATCAACCATATTTTTATTGAGTGTACTTTAGCCTCTAAGCTATGGAGAAGAATGGCCACTTTACTTGGCTTATAGTGGTCCAATTTTTTTACTTTTGAACAACTTTGTAGGGATTGGCCTAATCAAGAGGGTGTTGATCATTTTATTAGGCAGTTAGTTTGGATGGGTTCTACCATTCTTCTTTGGAATATTTGGAATGAAAGGAACAACCGAATTTTTAATCAATATAGGAAGGATATTCACTAAATTTGGCAAAAGACCATAGCCAACTTAGTTGAATCAGTCCATCAACTCCTTAATCACCCCCAAAAATCCCACGAAAGATGGGATCAAGTGATGCAAAGATTGAAGATTAAATCTTCTAAGGGCAACCGACTTAAAGGGAATGTGAGTATTAGTAAGATGGATAGGACTAGAAATTGGCAACCTCCTCCTAAGGGAATGTGAGTATTAGTAAGATGGATAGGACTAGAAATTGGCAACCAACTTAAAGGGAATGTGAGTATTAGTAAGATGGATAGGACTAGAAATTGGCAACCTCCTCCTAAGGATTTTAGAAAAGTCAATATCGATGGAGCCTCTAGAGGGAACCCTGGAAAAGCCAGTGTGGGAGGAATTGATAGACTTTCAGATGGCTCCCTGGTTTTTACTTTTGCTGAGAATTTAGATATTTTTTCCAATAACCTTGCTGAGGGGTATGGTATCCTCAAAGGCCTTCAGGAGGCTACTAAGGTTGGGTGGGAAAAGGTGTTAGTTGAGTCTGACTCTCAACTTATGATTAATCTCTTGAAGACTCCTTCTAAGAATCATAAGGTGGATTGGAGAATAAAAAGAATTATTGAGAAGATTCAATTAATCCAGATGGGATTTTTGAAAGTTGATTACAATCATGTGATCAGAGATCAAAACAAGAGTGTTGATGCTTTAGCTAATTGGGCTTTGGACAAAGGTGATCTTACTTGTTATGGCCATCCTCCTATATGGTGGGCTTCTCAAATTAGGGAAGCTTTTCTTTCTATCATTTCTTTGGATGGCTCCAGTTTTGAAGGTACCTAGTTTCTTTTTTTTTTTGCTTCTCTTTGGTTTATTTAGTTTTTTTTAGTTCCCTAGCTCATTCTATTCTTTATTTTGTTTCCTTTGTTGATTCTTGCCTTAATAGTCTTCTGGTCTATATAGGTCATTGTTTTTTTTTTGAAAAAATGAAAACTTGTATTAAAACAAGAACCAGATACAAGCGGGAGAGAACACATCCCGAGCCAGAGCCACTAGCAAAACAGCAAGGAAAGCGCACAAAGGCAACGCTAGGAACCACAAGGCACAGAGAACGGAAGGCACGAAACAACGGCATGTCGCGAAAACGCGACATGTCGCGAAATCGCGACAGGAAAACCCGTCACGGCCACTTCGGCACCAACAGGCGCGATAGCGCGACATGTCGCGAAATCGAGACAGGAAGGGCCCTCGACAGCCACCCGCAGAAAGCGTCGCGAAAGCGCGACAGAAACAGAGAACAGCAGTCAAGCCTCATGAAGGTCGCGATATCGCGACGAAAAACCACCCAGTCGCAAAGGAGCCAAACATGCCGCGAAATCGCGCAAGAAATACGCCAGAGACCAGGAAGGCACAACCTGTCGCGAAATCGCGACAAAAACCAGCTCGTTGTCGCATCATCGCTACAGGTCGCGATATCGCGACAATTTTCCACCCAGCCGCCTAAGTGCCAAAAGTGTCGCGAAATCGCGACAGAAGAACCATGCAGCTTCCAAAACTCAAACTTGTCACGAAAACACGACGAAATATTTACATTGCTATTCAACTTCAAGAAGGGAATGAGAGCGCGGTAAAAACACCAATCGAACCTAGAAAGCGGGACCTGTCGCGATATCGCAACATGTCGCGGAATCGCGAGTCGCGAAAACACGACATGTCGCGATATCGCGACATGTCGCGATATCGCAACATGTCACGGAATCGCGAGTCGCGAAAACATGACATGTCGCGATATCGCGACATGTCGCGATATCGCGACAAGACGCGGAATCGCGTCACGCGATAACGCGACATGTCGCGATATCGCAACATGTCGCGGAATCGCGACCCGCGATAACGCGACATGTCGCGAAATCGCGACAGAAACCAGTCGGAGACTGCAGAGGCTCAACCTGTCGCGATATCGCGACAGTAACCAGCCAACGGCCGCGACAGGACAACATGTCGCGAAATCGCGACAAAAAGGACCCTTAGCAAAAAAAACTTTGCACATTATTTCAGAAATTGTTCAAGGCCTTGTCTGATCTCGGCATTCTCCACAGACAAATTGCTATGCAGATGAATCCCAACCTCTCTCTCAGCACCCAACTTAGCAAGGAAATCGGCCGCTTTATTGAGAGATCTACTAGCATAAACAGGAATCACATCCTCAATTTCCTTCCAAAGCTCTAAAATTTGGGAAACCAAAATCCGGAGCCTCCAAGCTTTTAAGGCAAAGTTCCTCAGGCAATCAAGAGCACCAACCAAGATTTGGGAATCAGACTCAATGATTATCTTTCTGTGACCATGCTTGACAGCCCAGATGGAAGCAGATTTAATAGCAAAGGCCTCAGCTTCATTGTTTGTGGCATATCCCAGACCTTGCAATTCCCAATATAGCACAGTCCCAGCATGATCACGACAGATAACACCACTGTCAGCATTGCCCGGATTACCTTTAGCAGCTCCATCAGTATTGATTTTGACCCGACCTTCAGGGGAGGTTTCCAACAACTTCTTACCTGTCTCTCAAGATCAGCACCTCTCCCACTCAAAGGCTTAGAAGCTGACTGATTTTCCTTCTCAGCATAGATGGCAACGGTTTCCACAACTTTGCTCCAGATGACCTGCCAAATCCCCTCCACCGAAGAGAAGGTTTCACGAAAAATACGAGCATTTCTTTCCAACCAAACCTGCCACCAAATAAAAAGGAAACCGAGCTCCCAGCCAGTACGAAGAGCTTTAGAAATAAATCTACCTCTCTTCCAGCTTTCCCATAAATTGGTCCGGGACAAATCTCCAAGCACCTGAAGTTTAAAGTGGGAGAACCAACGGTGCCAAATCTGCTTTGTGAAAGAGCAATCAAACAGAAGATGATCCACAGTTTCCTCATTCCTATAACATAAAACACACTGGGAAGGGCCAATGATGCCTCTAATTCTGAGGTTGTCAAAGGTCAAGATACCATTATGCATCAGTTGCCAAGCAAAGAAGTTCACTTTCGGCCGGCCCTTGGGATGCCATATCTTCCTCCATTCATGAACGGGGAAAAGAGTGTGGGGGGGCTCGGGTAGGATCGAAGCATAGCCCTCCTTCACGAGAATAAACCCCAAGGTTCCCGAAGCCCCAAGCAAGCTCATCCTCCTCATCTCTCCCAGATAGAAACCTTTCAGCCAAAAGTTTTTCCAGAGTTGGGGCCTGCTCCGGAGGGATTGGAATAGGCCATTCCCCCAGTCGCTTAAATTTTTTAACCTTATACTCCCCCAATTGGCTGGTAGTGAAGTAGGTCTGAATATTAATCCAACCTTTATCTTCAAGAGCTGTTTTTAACGAAAGCAGATCAGGAAACACAGCAAGGATAGGAGGATGCTGATCCCAAGAGTCAGTCCAGAACCGGGCCTTCTCCCCTCTCCCAACTTTCCAGAACAATTGATCTTTGATAATGCAAGATCCAAGCTTGAGCGCCTGCCACACAAGAGAACCATTACCTTCCAGAGGATAGCGGCCCAAGTCGTTGGGAGGAACAAGACCCAAGTATTTGCTAGAAAGGATTCTGCTGCAGAGGGACGAAGGCTGGGAAATCCACCTCCAATACAGTTTCCCAGCCAGGGCCCGATTGTTAAACTTGGAACTTCTCAAGCCCAGCCCACCTTTTTCCTTGGGCTGGGTGACCTTATCCCAACCAACCAAGGCCCATTTCCTCTCTCCATTGGCACCTTCCCAGAGAAAACTTCTAGCCGCTTTGTCCAACTCTTTCCAGATTGAGGGAGGGGCGGCCAGAATTGAGAATTTGTAAATAGGCATAGCCTGAATAACAGACTTCAGAAAAGTTAGTCGGCCCCCATAGCTTAACCATCTATGAGACCGGTGATTCATTCTCTCTTTGATGCCATCTAGCAGGTCCTTCCAAAAATCAGCTATCAGTTTTTTGAAATGCAGAGGAACCCCCAAATAAACAACAGGAAGGGAGGTCCGAGTGAAACCCAGAATCTCCATAACTCTCTCTTGCGACCTTTGATCAAGGTTGAAGAAGACCACTTTTGATTTTGAATCATTGATGACTTGATTAGAAGCCCGAAGGTAGACGTTAAGAGTATCTTTGATTCCTCTTGCTTCTCTGAGGCTGGCAACTCCCACCAAGCCCGTATCATCCACAAACTGTAAATGAGTCAAAACTTCGGCTCCGATTTTAATTCCTGTAATCTGTCCTTGACGTCTTCTTCTCAGGAGGAGTCTGCCTAGACCTTCAGCCAAGATAAGAAAGAGATAAGGAGAGCAGGGATCTCCTTGACGGAGACCCGGAGAGGCTCCAAAAGGTGGCGAGGGAAGCCCCTTAATTAAAACAGAGTATGAAGGCGTAGAGATACAGCTCATGACCCAGGCAATCCAGTCCTGAGAAAAACCAAAGGCTGCCAACATCTTGACCAAGAAACCCCACTCTACTCTGTCATAAGCCTTAGACATATCCAATTTGATGAACATTCCCTTGTTACCTGAATTATGCATAGAATGGATAGCCTCCTGAGCCAAGATCACTCCATCCAAGATCTGTCTTCCTTCAACAAAACCCCCTTGCTCAGGGGAGATTAAATTTTGAAGAAGGGGTTTTAGTCTTTCAGCCATAAGTTTAGTAATAATTTTGTAGATCACATTACATAAAGCAATAGGTCTGAAATCAGAAATGTGAGCCCCCCCTCTCCTTTAGGAATTAAAGTGATAAAGGTGTGATTTAGAGCCTTGAGCATTCTTTTGTTAATTCGGGATTCCTCAATGACAGCCAACACGTCCTCCTCCAAGATATCCCAGAAGGCTTGAAAGAACTCAATAGGGAAACCGTCCGGACCAGGCGACTTTCCTGTGCACATCCCAAAGACCACCTTCTTGAGTTCATCACGATCAATGGGCTTAAGAAGGGACTGATTCTCTTCATGAGAAATAATAGAGGGAATTCCCTCAATGACTTCATTTTGAGCTTCCACATCATCTTGCATACTTTCCTTGAAGAGGTTTGAGAAGTACTCCATAGATAGGGAATGCATATCAGGAAGAGTGTCAAAAGAGTTTCCAAACTCATCTTGAAGGAACTCCATGTTATTCAATTGCCTTCTAGCACGAGCAGAGCGATGGAAAAATTTAGTATTTCTGTCTCCTTCTAATAGCCAAGTATTTCTAGCTCTCTGTCTCCAGTAGATCTCTTCTTGATTATCAATGTCCTCAACTGCTTTACGTAAAGCGTCATCCTCAAATTTAAGATGCTCAGAAATAATTCCTTCTCTGAATTGTTTTTGCACCTCATTCCATCTGTCCAGCAAGGGAGCCCGTTGGAGCTGGAAATCAGATTTGTTAGTTTGCTTCCACTGTTTCAGTTTACTCTTAACATAGAGAAGTTGTTTATGAAATTTGAACATAGCTGTTCCAAAAGGGGGACGGCCTTCTTCCCACCACTGTGGAATTTTCCTTCGTAGGTCCTCTTTTTGCAACCAAAAATTTTCAAATTTAAAAGGTTTGTAATACTTTCCTGACATAGTCCCTCCCTCCAGCAAAATGGGAGAGTGATCAAAAACTGGGCCCTCCAAGATCTGGAATTTGATATTCCATCTAACATAAGCTTCCTCCGAGACCAAAAACCTGTCAAGCTTAACCCTCCTCTTGTATGGCTCTCTTCTCTTATTAGTCCGGGTAAAGTTTGTACCAGGGCCTTTGATGTCAACAAGGTTAAAGGCCTGGACATGGGCAATAAACAGCCGATCCCCTGTATCCAGAACAGGGATGCCACCTTCCTGATCTCTAGCGGATAATTTAGCATTGAAGTCCCCAGCTAAAATCCAATCAAGATCTTCCCGGGAGGACCTCATGTTTTGAACAACTTTCCATTGAAACCGCTGACCTTCGGTATTATGAGCCCCATAGAAATTTGTAATTAAGACTTGTTCAGTTGTAACTATATTCTTGAAAAGAGATGTTAGGACCCCTCTCCAGGCTATATGATCTATTGCTATCCACGCCAAAGGATTCCAAAGAGTAGCAATCCCTCCCGAGGCACCAAGAGCAGCAACTGCCATATGGCCAGCACCCCTCCAGATTCGGCCGACAGTTTTACTCATGAGGTCTAATGACATTTTTGTTTCTGAATGAGCGAGAAAGTCTGTTTTACTTCTTTCTAAAAGTCTTTGAACAGCATGATTGATGGGTTCTCTTTGTTTAAACCCCTCACATTCCAAGATTGTATAATCATTGGAAACCTTGGGAGCAATACGAATCAATTGTTCTTGCCAATCCTCCATTGATTAGCTTATCCCCTTGCCTTGCAATTAGATCCTTATTGGATTTCCTGCCCACCCCTTGGGAATTACTATTTTTCGACCTCTTCTCCACCTGGGAAATTCCAAGAGCTGGTCTTTCTCTGAGCTTTTCTGCAATTCCCATGGAAACATCTTTAATAACGGGCTGGGCTGGGGAGTGGATAACCAGAGTCCCGAGGTTTTCATGGTGCAAAGTCTCAGAGGAGTCAATCGCCTGTTCAAGGACAGGGGTTGAGGAAGGAGGAGCATGAGTAAGGATGATATTATCCTCAAGGATCCCATCTGCTCCTTCCATAGGTTGGTCTTCTTGATCCACAAGAGATTTGAAGATTTCATACCGATTTGTTGGCTTGGGAAGAGCTTGCTCCTTACCATTTCTCTTTTTGTTTCTTCTCCTCTTCTGCTGTTCAAAGCCATCATTCTGGCCCTCAGACCCAGTGGGAATGACAGGTGGTTCCTTGGCCGAAGTGGACTTGCCTCCTCGGGAGCGATTTGACATTCCCTGTGTAGCATCCGCATTGGTGCTCAAGATATTTGGACAGAACCTTGCCAAATGGCCATGCAAATGACAGACTCTACAACGGAAAGGTAGGGCTTCATAGTCTAAGCTGCTTGTACCCAAGATTGTCTGCTAGCTCCAATTCCATCTCAGCTGGTAGCGGTTGACTAATATCCAATTCTACACAGATTCTTGCATAAACGGCAGTATTTCCTTCAATGGTGTCCTTAGAAACTCCCAAAAATCTACCTAGAGAGTTGCCTATCAATTCAAGAATCCGCTCACCCCAAAACTCCATCGGGAGAGCATACAGCCGGATCCAAACCGGGACAGCCGTGGGTTCAATGCGAGGGTCGAAACCCGCTCTCCACGGCTGGACAAATAACCCTGCCGGGCCATGGCTCCTCTTCTCTGATTCAAATGCTCTGTTTCTATCCATCAGGGAAGAAAAACTAATAATGAAATACCCATTGCTAATGGGCCATAAGGAGTACTCACCGATTGGCTCCCAGTTTTGTCTCACCCAGGAATGCAAAAAGTGCGGGGTGGGTCGAATGCCCATGAACTTGCAAATCAGATCATGAGTGGTCCGGTAGTTTATTGTGTCTTCAACCGGCTACGGTTCGATGACTATTTTCGGTCTAGATGCAGATTGCGGGAGACATCCATTGATTACGTGCCCGGGAGAGCCCTTGCCCGCATTCTTGGCTAGCGAGATGGAAGGCACTGCGTTGAGCTTCAGCAGAGGAAGACGCAGGATTTTCTCGAAGAATCTCCGCATAAGAGGTCTTTTTTCCCTCGCGAGAACCAGGAAGAGACCCCATTGGGCCCTCCCGGGACACCGAAAGATCCTAGACCAGAAGCCTGCAACAAACCCCAAACACGCTGGAGGAGGTTTCCGAACTGAAACCCTAGAGCCACGGCCGTCGACAGTGCAGAAGGATTCCCGCCAAATCGCCAGAGCTCAAAAAACGTGTTTTTCCGATTGTAAGAAGCATACCCTATATAGGTCATTGTTATGTTCAATTTTTTTTTTAGTTTTATAAGGTGGGTGGGTTCTTTTGTTTTGTTTTGTTTTTGTGTTCTTTGTGTTGTTTTTTGTTGTTATTGTGTTTTTGTTGTTTTGTTTTGTTTTTTTTTTTTATGTTTTTTGTTATTGTTCTTGTGTTTTTTTCGTTCTTGTTCTTGGGTTTCTCTTTGTTTGTGTTATTTCATATTTTTATGTGTGAGTGTTTTCTATGTTTTTTGTTTTTGTTTATTGTATGTTGTTGGTTGTTTTTTATTTTTATTTTTATTTTTTAGGTTTTGGTTGTGTTTATTTTTCATGTTTTTTTTGGGTTATGTCTTTGTAGTGTTATGTTGTTTTTGTCTTGTTTGTGTTTTGTTATGTGGTTCTTGTGTTTTTCTATATGGTTTGTGTTGTGGTTTCTTTTATCTTATTGTGCGTGTTTGGTTGTGCTTTTGTTTTTGACACACTCAAGGAGCATGTTTTTTATTTTATTTTATTATTTTTGTTGTTATTTACTTATTTTTAAATTGGTTTTGTGTGTTTGTTTGCTCCTTGAGTATGTCAAAGGTGGTAGGCCAAGTCCGAGTCCTGGGCATTTTTTGCGGAATGGATACCCCTGCCTCCTTGGGTATTACCCGAAAGTGGCATCCCTTTTGGGATGTTTTCCACAAATAAAAAAAATGATGCTCACTCCAAGAAGATAAGGATAAGGTGAAAGTTATTTGTATTTATTATAGGTATGTATACCTATATATTCATGTACATTATTTTTAATATCATATCAAATACATTGAATTATTTCCTACATTTGGTATCAGAGCGGTACTATTTCTTGCTTGAAAGCTTGAGAGGGGGATTGCCTCTTTGGCAATTCTTCCCTCCCCCATTGATCATAGTGGTGGTGCTTCTCCCTAATACCCTCCTCACTTCTTTACAACAAGAATTCTAGTATCCTCTAACCTTATGGTTTTATACCGATCTTGGTTAGCAGAAAATATTCTTGTTTGTAGAGAAAAGGAGAAGTGCATTCATGGTTTCCCTTGAAGCTTAAATGCTTGGAACCATGAATATGATCATTTTGTTGGTGGTGTTGGTGGTATTTCAATTCAAATATGAGGGAGCATACCAGTGGATCTTAGATATGCCATTAATAGACAATATTGGACATGCACATGGCAATCTTAAAAAAATAATTAATTAGTGTGCTAAGGGCTCATTCGGTGCCACCACAATACACACAAGACACGTAGGCAAGCGTGCATAAGGTGCACCACCTGACGCCCTTGTAGTGCATAGTTCTCGATGCACAAGAGTGCAAGGTACATGCACCGCAACACGCATAACATGCATATGTGCAAGCACCACAACACATAGACACCATAATGCATAGGCACCATAATGCACATAGTGTGCGCACATGTAGGCACCATTGCGCATAGAGGCACGTGCATCATATAAGAGGTGTGTGCATGAACGTGCATGCATCGTGTAGGGTACCATCATGGTGGATAATTAGGGAGTGCCCATCGTGAAAACAAAGCCATCTAACTTAGATGGTTGTTGGGTATCCTTGGGCACTATAATGCTAATGCTTGTAAAGGTAATCAAACTTCGAACCTGCATAATATTATGAATGAGTTTGATTTGAAAATACTATCTATGAATTTTATTGTGAATGTAGACAGATGATTTGGGTACTAGCACCTTAGAAAGGAACACAATCATCACCACTTATATACCACCATAGATTTTGGCTCTACGTGAGTTGCGAGAACTAAACTTGTAGTGAACGAGAGTGCAAACCTTGTATGGAATTGGATATTATGCATACTTTAAGTGGTGGCTATGGTAGACTTGATATGTACTAGTTTTAAACTACATCGAATCTCTAATTCAAAATTGACTTTCCCAACCCACGGGGATCAAACTCATAATCCCTCGAGTTCTCGGCTTGCCTTCATCGAGATTGGGGTTTTATTTTTCTCAACTTCAATCGCTTGTAATGGGTGAGGTTCCCACCTACAATCTCTATGCAAATTGCTAGTCCTCCTTGGAGAGTATGGGAGGCGAAAGCCTAGGGTTTAAAAAAAGTATCTATGAGATTTCAAACTTGTGCGTCACCTCCACCTTGTTGTGCAACGATAGGATCTGGTGGTCGTGGCCCAATAATGATAGCATCCTCAAACTTTGAATGAATTTCTCTTATGCCTTGTTTTGGTTCAAAGAATCACTGGTGTGATTCAACTTGTAGAAAGCATCGAGTGCTAGTGGCTAAGGTGGAGGCCATGGACATTTGCATACCACAAGAGAACATTATGAAAATCCAACGGTGGCTTGGCACAAGCAGACAACTCTTTTCTTTTTTCTATGATCATTAGCATGGAATATTGTGTACCATGATTGAGTGGATTAGAAAGAATGACTACATTCCATTGACTACTTTTGAGGGCTTTGTAGGCTAACACATCAAATCTTGCCAGAATTGCGATAAAGGTGAGCTTTGACAAAGCCAAGGCCCATGAGTGGCACTCATTCCTCAAGATGTGCGACGATGGAGGTGGACCATGTGAAATAAAAAGTCCCTGATATTTGTCTCAAACTTTTCTCCATGGCATTCTAATCAAGACTCAGCCAACACGTGGTATTTCCTTTCGACCATTGGCATGTGTCCACCCATTGCCACGATGTTGTGTTATTCAACTAGTCTTGCTACACAGTCGTGGGAGGTCCAATCCACTAGTTCATGCTCCCACTTCATTCATCCTCTCTAAACATGTTGTAAAAGGATGCTAAGATTAGAGACGATAGTAAGATTCATGTGACCCTTCGCGTGTTAATTTGGCCTTATCACCTCTATCGCATGGATCCCACCTTCAATAATTTGCCATACGATAAATTATGTGACCTTCAAAACTAAGTTGGGCATGCATTTTGCCAAAGAGGCTCTCTTAAGTAGTGGGACCCACAGTAAGTGCCAGAGCGGTCGAGCTGTCTACAACTGGCACTAGATAGTTGTTCATTGAAAATGAACAAATGGCCAGAGCGCCAACTTGTAAAAAAAAAAAGTCGAGGGGCTATCATTTTCTTTGACGTGAGAAATTTGGTGGAGCAAGACCACCAACCAAGGGAAAATCCCCTTTCACATGCTTCTAGGAGGATAAATATAAGGGCTCAATGCCCATAAAAAAATATGGAGTGCCCATGAAAAGTGATCGACAATATGACCCAATTGCATTTTTTTAAAACCCTTAGTAATCCCACATGAAAAGAGGGTAGGGTAAATTAACCTTTAAATTGTTGCTTTCTCCCTCATTCAGTGTAAGTGAAAAGCGAAAATCTCATGTAATGATTTTTTAATCATGTACTTATTTCAAAGAATGTTTTCGAAACATTCCCCTACGAGGGAAAATTAAAAAGTTGCAAAATATTCACAATTAATTCCGCTTGGAGGGAAAACTAATCTCCTTTTATTTTTGCTCGATGAAACAATGTTTCTTGTAATTTGAGGTAATATTATGCTTCTCGAGTATAGCCTTGTTTATACTCGTTGAAAAAACTTTTTTTTAGCACAATATAGTGGAAACATAATATTCCACACTTGTAAAAGTCTCATATGACTTATTAGTGCTCTAACAAGTTTCCTAGAAGGACACAAGCATCGTGAGCCGAACCATGTAAACTAGCAACAACATCATAAGCCAAACCACATAAACTAGCAAAGCATCACTTATTCTTTCATTGATCAGAGACTACAAAACTTTGACACTTTGAATCAAAAAATTATTCTAGGGACTACAAAATATATGACACCCTATAATTCATTCGAAGACTATAGAGTTTTTCGACACTTCGGACATCACTAACTTTTGAAGACTATAGAGATAAAGACACTTTAGAAGATCTTTCTTTCCCATCCTCCAATTTGGGATTCTATTTTAAGGCTCAATTTTTTCAATTTTGTTGTATGAAGTGCATTTTCAATTGTACTTGATACTCCTCAACACAATACAAGTGAACCTCATAAAAACACTTGCAATGGTTCATAAATTATTGTATAAAGGTGTATTTTCGACGAAGACCAACATATCGTACACAAGATGAGTTTCACCCTAAGGGGGAAACATAATCATGACAACAAAGTGAACCTTGTAAGTAGTGATCTATTCTAGTACACCTGGTGGTTGTGGTGACTGGTTATCCATGCAATCTGGTGGGATGAGAATATTACCATAAGGAGACTCATAGTTATTAAAGCAAAATAAGGACAATCCCACTTTTGCTTAAGTACTCAAGGAGTACTTGTTTTTTATTTTTTGCTTAAAAGCAAAATAAGGATAATCCTAGAGGCATATCCAAGTGCGACAGACCTAGAGGTAGAACCAAAAGCGACAGACCTAGAGGCACACCCAAAGGTATTTGCCTAATTAAGAATAGTCAAAGCCATACCAGCCAAAGCCAAGAGCTAGAGTAGCTGAAGCCAGAGAAACTCAACCAAGAGCCAAGAGCAAAAGAGCAAGAGCCTAGATATTATCCCAAATAATGTAATAAGGGGGATGTTAGGATAGTATTATTACATTATTTATGATAAATAAATCACCTACCATAGTATGCATCCCAATGATGCTCACTCAAAGAAGATAAGGATAAGGTGAAAGTTCTTTGTCTTTATTATAGGTATGTATGCTATATATATATATATATATATATATATATATATATATATATATATATATATATATATATATATATAGACTTAAACTACATCAAACCTGAGAAGAGACTTAAACCGAACAGGACCAGATCACCAAGGTCCAACCAAGGGGCCAACCCAAATGACCAACTACTAGAAAAACAATCCAAGTGATCCATAAACCAATAGGGTGTATCAAACCAAACCAGGAAGACAACTAGTCTTGGGAATTCTCCTCAAAGAGATATGTTTCCAATTTAGGAGTATTTGGTCCTAATTATACTTCAATCTCTAAGAGATTTCAATCACATAAAAAGCAGACATCTTAACTGATCTCTTGAGGTCTTTAACAGAGTCTGAGGTCTTGCTTGGGGTGCCTTTAGTCTCCACCTAGAAATTGCGATTCACCACCGACGTTCCAAAAATATTCAAACTTTTTTTTGAAATTGGAGCCAGAATAAAATACTCGAAATCCTATGAATCTTGAATAACATGAGATGTATTTTGCTTCTTCTTCAACTTGTATTTCAAAAATAACATTTTTTTCTTTGAATTCGGAATGAGCTTTTCTTCCTCTGGAGAAGAGGAATCTTCAATTTTCATAGAGCCAACAGGAACATGAAAGGGAGTTTCAAGTTATTTACCCTCAGAAACGAGAGGGGTCTCACCATATTTCCAATCACCTCCACTCTTCGAAACTAATATCTCACCAACTTCAACATTTACAATATCTTTGTCCAGATAATTCTTGATAGTATCGAATTCCAAAAGGATCTATGACGCACCACCCACATTAGCTTTCTATAGACAACATTTATCCAATGTAGCCCCAATAACATATATTTATGGAATACCCTTTGCAATCTCAACACCAGGAGAGGTAGCTTCCAAAGCCACACTAGAACCCACTCCACTTTTCCCAAAAGCAATCACTCTTTTCTTCAAAGAAACAAATTAAATTTTAAGCTTTAATAAGCCTTGATGGTTAGGGAAAGATAACTTACCTTGTTGAACATTTAAAGTTACTCTTTCCAAATATTTATAGAGAAAGCTGGAATATTTATGATTTTTTACCCCAGATGTGATTTACCAGCGCAAGATGAAAGC
This sequence comes from Wollemia nobilis, assembly GCA_028583015.1. Taxonomy (NCBI): domain Eukaryota; kingdom Viridiplantae; phylum Streptophyta; class Pinopsida; order Araucariales; family Araucariaceae; genus Wollemia; species Wollemia nobilis. Next base: position 2,092,474 of record JAQPPZ010002630.1, read on the forward strand.
TCCTTAAAACTTTCCCAATTGCACTTTGGAGTAAAGTAATCAATGATAGCTAAAATCACCCTATCCCATGGGTATTTGAAAGACTTCCTCTCGTAACCATTCTAAAATTTAATTGGACGACTACCTTTGCGTCTGAATAGCTCTAACTCCTTAACTAGGGAATGATTCCTTATTAACACAATCTCCATCAATAAGGGTGCTAGTGATCTAAAAAAGAAGTAGAATTATGATAGCAAACTCCATGCTTCCAACTGAAACAATCTCATTTTCCCATGAGAATGGCATCTCTTTAGCAAGCTCAAGATCATGACTATTAAATTGTTTCAAAAACCTCAAAATGTCACCTCTATCAAAAATTTCCACCACATCCCTATTAAGAGAAAGAGATGAAGGCTTAACTCCTTTAAAATCCTCCTCCATAATGACATTTCTTCTTTAACCTTTAGAATTACAGTAGCTCCCAATGCTAAATCTATGCAAAAGCAAAACAAAACAGACACTCACCAAGAGTGAAAAGATATTTCTAATCAGAGCAAAATTACCTTTTGGAACAGGTAGACTTTCCTTAATTAAGAAAACCTTAATCACGCCTCTACAAATACTATTTATCCACCTTCTAGCACCATCTAAAGTCTAGACTTAAGACCAAAGAATACCAACATAAAATCTATGTCGATGATGCACTAAAGGGGTAAATCTTCCAAATACGAATTGATGCCAATGGGGGGCCTTGAAATAACTGATAAGGGGCGTGTAACAAGGATGAAAATTTGGGGAGATACAAAACATCATGGTGCCAGCCTCCATACTAGATATAGCATGTGTCCAAGAAACACAAGTGAGTCTCAATATGTCAGATTAGAGTCACGAGAGAATCTCTTGCCTTCAAAATTAAGAAAAATGATACAAACGGTCAGAAATGAATCATCACCTTGAATGGGGAAATGCACAATGATGAAGTACTCATAAATCTATTTATTTCAATGCACAACGCTCCCAAATTGAAGTCACATGCCAAAGGCCAACACATATGGGCAATGACATTTTGTAAAGGCCCTAAGTCCAACTCAAAGAAAAACACCTCCCAAGCCAAAGAATGACCAATGAAGCAGAGCCACCAAATACGAATCATCCAATTGAAGAGGACATAACTATTTAAGAACCACCTAGAAAGAAGTCGTCAAACTTGGAAATACAAGAATAACCAAAACAACCTCCCTAGCTAACCGATAAAAAGCACCTAGGCCTAAACGAACCAAGAACCATCACTCAAAAAAATGCTTGTCAAAACTTTCCCACATATAGAATTTGAATTTTAAAAAATATTGTCCCTGAAATAAGAAGGTTTTGCTATAACTATTTTGGAAGCGAGGAAGAAAGAGATTCTCAAGATTTAGAAAAATCTTACAACAGATGATAAGGATCTAGCAAGAGCCCATTGCATCAAGAGTTTTACAACACTCAACCCGCTTGGAACTAAAGAGAGGGAAGCTCATTTATGACTTATGGGCCTTCATCTTGAATGATTTGTAGTAGGTCCTAAGGAAAATTATTTCTCCAAATGGTTAATCTGCTTTGATGAATTCCTATGTTGGCTAAAGCGTTTTTTGCCCTAGTTCCTTCTCTAAAAATATGCTTACAACGAAAAAAAATCCAGAGCTTTCATTCTTCTATATGTTTCAATCATCATATTTTTGATATTCCAACTAGCAGATCAATGATCCAAGAGGGTATTGACTATATTCAATGAGTCACCTTCAAAATTTATCTTTTTTCCTGAACAATGATAAGAAGAGTAGATCCTTGATAAGTTGCTCTTGCCTCCGCATAATGGCTTGTTTGAATTCCTAGATTTTTTGCAAAATCCAAAATGATCTCGCCTATTTCATTTCTCATCACACCACCTACCCCTGTTGGCCCCAAATTTCCTTTAGATGCCCCTGTATGTATGCCTATATATTCATGTACATTCTTTGTAATATCATATCAAATACATTGAATTATTTCCTACAAAGTCATTGATTTAATATGTTTTGGAAGTGTATACAACCCATCGTTTCCTGAAGAATTCCATGCTTGTGCTATCGTATCAACAAATTGAGGATGGTATTTCCACATATGTTCATATTTAAAATATGATCTTTTTAAAATTCACTTACCACCAATTTAACTCTTATTAGCCAATGATATGAACCAATCCTTATCAAGGTATTAATTTTAGCATAAGTCCCTTCATCTAGCCAATGATTTGAGAGAATGCACTTGTCTATTTTTTTGTTTTTAAGGTTATGGCCTCTTCTATTGTTAGTCCATGTATAGTTGTCTTCTTCAAACCCTACCTCCTATAAATTATTATTTTGAATAAAAACCGAGAAATCTCTCATACTTTGGGTTATTTTTCTAATTCTCTCAAATTTTTCATCTAGCTTGGTTATGGCATTAAAATATCTTATGATCATGAATTGGGTTACTTGGTATTTACTTCTCATAAAGGCTTAAATCCTACTCCATACTTCTAATATGCCTGACTTAGTTGTAGGTCCATATACATTGATAAGGATTAAACAAATATATACAAAGTAGCATGTGACTAAAGAGACTATCCAATGCCTAGTTTTATAAATGGTTACATAGGATGTTCTAATAGGATTCCAACATGTTAGAATTCCCCCTATCACTCCTTGAGAATCCACAACATCCCATTCACATCTTGCCCATATTGCTTTCATATTTTTGGAAACTTCTTCCTTTGTCATTTTAGTTTCTTGGATACAAAGAATATTAGGATTATTACTTAAACAGAGGTCCTTGATACACCTACGCTTAAAGGGGGCATTAACACCCCTTATATTCCATGATATGGTAATCATATCTCATTAAGGGCTATTGGAACTGCTTGTGAATTACCAATATCATTTTGTTGTTTGGTAAAGAGAAGTTCAACCAACTTAGTTTGTGTTCCATTCTCTATGTTTGTGTTTGCTTCCCTAGATCTTGATTGACAATATGAGGGCTTTCCTCTTTTTACCTTATCTATATCAAGAGTAGGTCTTATTGTTATATTCCTTAATAATATTTCACAATTTCCTTTTTATTAGAATTGTCCTATCCTAGCTCTACTATGGAAGCGTTTGACTTGTCCTACTCATTGTCTTGTATTTTCTTATAAATGGTAGAGGTATTAACATCTAGCATTGCATTTTCTCTACCATTTTTATTCTCCTGAATGGTGCATGGTACTTCAAGAGAGTCGTCAAAATCTGATGAGACACATTCCTTAGATTCATCGGGAATGTTCTTCCCTAAATCAAGATTATACTAAATAAATGATTTCTTATTAAAATTCGAAATCTATTATACTATGTCCTCTAAGGTTTTATCTTATTTTTCTTCATAGGATAAAGCCTCAAAAGAATTGATATCTCTTCCAATATCCTTCCTTACTGGTCTCCATTGTTTATTTATTTTCATCTATCTAGACCTATTTTTTGGAAGTTGAAAACCATCCTCATCCATGCCCATTTGTAAGTTTCAATTGCAATTTTCCACATAAGTTTCTATTGGACTCTTCTTAGGGCATGGTCTCTTACTATGCCCCATCTCATGACATATTATACATCTAAAATATATGTTTTAATTAATCTATGGTTTGGGTCCACAACTTACCCCCATACTTAAGAATGATTGATTCTTGTAAAAATTTACTTATATCAATCATGACCAATATCCAAGCATAAATAGCCAAGAATTCATCTTTTGTAGTTTTTGAAATCTCAAGGAATTATCCTAGAGTGTTGCCTATTGACTTGAAGGTATCCATTTCCTAAAATTTAGTGGGCAACCCATACATCCTAACCCAAAATGGTACTAGACATAGATTTACATTTTTAGGTGCAAAGTCTTCATACCAACAAGTAAGGAAGAGTCATGATCTTCCCATAAACCAATGACCTCCTTTTAGGATTCTATTTCTTTCCTCCCTAGAACAAAAATGTCTAGGAATAAACCTTTGGGAAGAAAGGATAGACTCACTCCTATCAATCCATTTTCTCAAGGCCAAAGTCCCTAACCTAGACCCATTAATTTTAGATAAAAATGTTGTATCTTGGAGAAATACAAACTGGTTCTCTATGATGCTCCCACTAACCTCTACTACTATGATGTGTATAAGTATTTAGCTATAAATCAGTCCATGGGAAGGAAATTATAACTCAAAATATACTAAAATTTACCAGAATATCCTATAGAGATTATAAAATTTGATAAAAAACTATAATAATTTGCATGCAAAAATTCTAATATAAAGAAGGGGAAGAGGAAACTTAGCTAAAAAATTCTATGCCAAAATATAATATCTTTCCTCACCGATGCCCTAACTATCCATTGTTCCTCACATCATCCAAACCTTGACTAAAAAATATCTACAATTTTGCTTATCATGACTTGAAAAATTGTCACTACCCTTGTTTTGAATGGATGACTACTTTTCTCTCTTTCCTAGCTCATCAAACCTCCTATTGTAATCTTGTGTTGCCACTAGTCTTTGTCATTTTATCACAGAGGGGTACCAGAGTTTGTTCGGGGCTTTTTCCTAGTCTCCTTTACTTCCATTGCTTGTTTCGGCCTCTATTGCTCCTTCAAATGCTCTATTAAAAATTCATTTATTTGAACAAATTGAAGTAGTTATTTCTCTACTTGTAGGGATTTTTTGTCAAACCTTGTTATGATAAATATAGATTCTTCTTTTATCGGGTCATGTATAAGCATGATTTGATCTGGATCCCATAGAATGTTTATATGGCCTTTTTATGCTTTGTAGCCTTTTCTACCACTGCTAACTAGGTCTAATGCTAATAGATCATACAAGTATCTATGTTATGTGAATCATTGCAATCCAAGAACCAATAACCTTCTTTATATGAAAATGTAGATGGTCCCTCCTAGTTGTATATTATGTTGGGATTTCCAATGATATTGCTTAGGGAGGTCCCTTTATCTTTTGCAACATAAGGGAATCTTTTGGGTTGGTAACTTCTTTTAGTGTCTCTTCTCTTCATAGTAGTTATATCATTGCTTAGGTTATTCAACGTTGTTAGCACTTCTTACATAATTGAAGATTCCTTAGATTTAGGGATCGATAATGCAAGCATGGTAGGTGGTAGAGGCAATGTTAGCACAGTGGGTGTTGCAGGAAAGGGTAAGCCTTTGGAGTGGGGATTGGGGCTAATGTAGTCATGCTCATGATTGTTATTAGAGTTTTTATTTCCTGCATAGATTGGGTAAGTTTTGGAAAGTATGGCATAAAAATTCTAGGTGGTAAGGATTCTCAACAAATATAGTAACCTAAAACACTTATGGAAAAGTTGTCGTATTTGCAAAACTAGGTTTGGATTAAAAGCACAAAGATAGTAAATGAGTTCTTGAGTATATGATGGTCTAATATTCTATAGAATCCTTTTCCAAGTTCTACTAAATCAAACATTAAAATTTGCTATTGCCTCTTGGGGATGTTTTTGAATAGCAGTGAATTGATTAAGTAATGAAAATGGATATGCTAATTCATTGAATTTTTGAATAAATGTTCCAATAAGTTCAACATAAGAAGTTATGCTCCCATTCCAAATATTCTGGTACAAGTGTGATACTTTTTATTTGAATGATAACACTAGAAGCCTCACCATGACATATTCATCTTGATATTATGAATAACATCCAAGGCAACCCCATCTTGGCAATGTTTGTATGCTATCTTCCTGGTACCATCATAGGTCGGCAAAGATTTCAAAGTTGCTTGGGGAATAGTATTAAGATTTGTCAAATTAAGCAGTCCTATGTTATTCCATCTGGGGAAAATTTTTTGAGCCATATCCTCTGAGCTAGTGGAATCAAATGATCTTGGAGAACTAGAGTATACAAAGTCTACACTTTCTATAGGGAAATATAGGGAAGGAGATAGAGATCTATATCTCCTGGATCTAAATTATAGAGGTTGATCTAGCTTTTAGGTTATCAATCTTGTGATCATAAGACTTTAGACTAAGTGGTGGGTAGGTTCTAAACAAACAATGAATAACACAAGCTTATACTGAGAGGGGGGTGAACAATATAAGATCACTTTTTACTTTTCTTTCCCAATCAATATTATGCAATGTATAGATATAAATATCAACAACAATAATTAAATTAATGCACAAATAACCACACATAATAAAGACACCACAATTTATGTAGTTCACCCAATGTGGGCTACTCCACGGAGAAAATATTTCACTAAAATTTTCTCAATCAATCTCTTGGGAATCCTTTCCCTATTACAATGTTTATGGATATCTATCCAAATGAGACACCAATCCCCTGAATCAAGTTCGTGGATCTCTATCCACATGAGACACCAATATCCTAACTCCGCTATGGCTGATGATCCTCTAGAAGACCTTTGCCTCCACTGCCCTTAGCAAATGGAACTCTATCCACAAAAGACACTTGTCCTCCCTACTTTGGATAGAGATCTTTGTCCTCAACTATATCACCTCCAAAACTATGTCTCAAATATGTACTAAACACAGTCCTTCAGTCTAGCACAAATCTATCCTCAATCTCTATCTCTGGTATGGCACAAACCTGTCCTCAAATCTGCACCAAACTCTATCCTCGAATCTGTACTAAACACAGTCCTTTGGTCTAGCACAAATCTATCCTCAATCTCTGTCCTCAAGCCTTAACTCAAAGCTTGACTCAATCTCAAATCAAATCTACTGGATCTGCCCCAAACCTTAACTCAAGGTTTGAACAAATAAATCAATCAACTCTGCTCTTAAGTCTTCTCAAAGACTTATCTCAAATATGCCTTGTAAGCTTCCACAAAAGCTCACACCAATCTGTCCTCAAGTCCTCTCTAGAACTTGTTCAATATGCTCAATAAGTCCTCATAAGAACTTATCCAAATCTACTATCAATCTGTATTTTAAGCTTCCACAAAGCTTACCCAAATCTGTCCACAAGTCTTCTCAAAGACTTACCTCAAATCTGCTCAACAAGTCCAAACTAGAACTTGTCCAATATCATAGAAACATAAAGAGAATTGTTAGAGACTCAATATGATTTATACTCATCACAATGCTCAATCACTTTCAATCACTCTTTCAAAAACATACAGAGAATTGTTAGAGACTCAATATGCTTCACATTCACCTCAATGCTCAATCACTTTCTCAAATCAATTCAGAATATAGAATAGTTTGTTTTATGGAACTTAAACAATCACTTCATAGATCCACTTGACTAAGCTCAACCAACTGTACTCAACTAATCACTCAATGAAACAATCATTGCTTACAAACTCTAGTCCAAGCATATGATCCTTCACTCAAAATGTTTTCAACAATGCTTATCAACCAATCTCACATAACAATGATACCCCTAGTTCAAGTTCTTCACTCAACAACTCACTTCAACAACAATGCTTATAAGATAATCTTCTCATAACAATGATACTCATGTTCTTTTCAAACCCTAGTTCAAGTTCTTCACACAACCAATGGCTTCAACAACAATGCTTATAAGAAAATATTCACATAACAATGATACTCATGTTCTTTTCAAACCCTAGTTCAAGTTCTTCACACAACCAATGGCTTCAACAACAATGCTTATAAAACAAGGTTTCAACAACAACTCTTTATTCCAGAAAACCTTGAAGCATTAACTCAACACACTCAATAAGGAGATCCTAATTAAGTCCTTTTCACTCCAAACTTATTTTTCAGAAAACCAACCAATCAACTCAACTATGAAATAATATGCTCATACATTTTTCTTGATGATGAAGGAACCTCTAAAATCTGCCACAACCACAAACACTTATTTTCCAAGCTTAAAGAAGTTAGAAGATACTAAACTCTCTCAAAGATACAATGCAAATATCAAAACATTCATACACCTTATTACTCCATCTTGAAGAAAGCATTCATCAACATATACAAAAATCAATTGACCAATTACACCTTATGATCTCCCAATAATATTGACCACTTAGAAATAATGTCAACAATATCACCTTCAAATAAGAAATCCTCTCAAATTAATCAACCTTCAATTCACCCTTTTGATAAATCAAGAATGTCAAAATAACTTTATTTAAAATAAAGTTTAACCCCTTATATCTCCTTTTAATCAAAAATTAATAATTAAATTAAGCCCCTTTTCATAACCCCTTATAGCTCCCTAACCTTATGCTTATACCTTAGGCTTAATAAAATTAAAACAAAAATTATTTACCTTAGCCTTAGGTGAGACTTGAACCCTCGATGCCTCCTCCTCATGCGTCCTAGCTACGGCCTTGGCTACCGTGAGCGCTCGGTTGAAACCAAAGGAGCACCACGTGCTCTATACGCCCTTCACTGGTGCCAAGTCAAAAACGTGCGAGCTTCAACACTGCCAAAACACTCCCACCATGATTCGAACGCGGGTCTCTCTCTTTGCAAAAGCGTCTTAACTCTTAGCCACTTGCCACTAGGCCATGCTGCCTAGTTGGATGGGAGTTCACCGCCCTCGTTGGCTTTACCCTATTCGCTGGCGCCCAAACCAACTGTCGTCTTCTTCCTTCCTGCGGTCTTTGACTCACGAATTACTTGCTTGATTAATCTCCGATTTGAATGATGCCTTGGTAAATGCCATTAAGGCATATATTTATACACATGCCTCCCTTCTCATTGACGTCGATGCAATTCGATTTTTGCAACCCTAACCTTAGGGTATTTAATATTTAATTAATAATAACATTATTATTATTAATTTATATATAACTTAATAACCATAGGTTAATTAAATTAATATAATGAAATTATAAATTAAATATAATTCATCTAACCAATTGGTTTTAAATAAAAACCATTTATTTTGCCATCATGGGTTTTAATAAAAACCATTTATTTTTGCCATGCATAATATTACAAGGAATATTATGATGTCTTTTCCATTGCTCCTTTTGACCTTCCGACGTCAGTGGTGGTTCACTTCTTGGCATCAATGACAACTTCATATCTTGACATCAATGACAACTCTTATGGACTCAAAATGTCCATCAAATAATTCATCCTCAATGGAGTTGCCAAGTGACAAGAAATTTGATCTAACAAAACATAATTTCACCAAGATCCTACTCAATTAGGGAGGTGAGATTTGTGTCCCATCAAGCATGCCAAAAAATCTTGGTTACACACAATGGTCAATTTCTCCTGATATTTTAGTATGCTCTTTTGTAGGTGGGACGGATCTATCCCACTAGGCATGCCAAAAAAAATTGATCTAAAATATTCCTAAGTGGATGAGATGATGCACCTTGAATCTCAACCAAAATTGGAAGACCCAAAAATGCTTTGGATTCAACCTCTAGAGAAGGTCGGTTCCTTATAAATATAATTAAATAAAATAAGAGTTAAGACTAAAGCAAGAGGTACAAGGCTCTAAAAATAATGTAGGGATAGAAATTAAAATTTAGTTGGTCGGGATTCAACTAACAACAATGATCTATGCTACATAAGAGTCTTACATACAATATAAAGCAAGGCCTAACATACCAGCTAACATACAGTCTCACATAGTTTCATTCAAACCAATTTACACACTTAAAAGCATTCTAGAAACTATCTGAACAATAATCCAAATAGTAGAATAAGCCTAACATAATTCACTTTTCATCAAGCATTAACAAAAATACAATTCAAAGCATAACTCACATATTCATAAATTTTATAACACCTTTTGTAGAAGGTCAAATAACACTTAGTTATATTGATAGGTAGAAATCATCATACAACATATACAATATTGCAAACACCAAATATTTGACCCTCTATTAGAGGTACATTGAGCTATTTATACAATTTACATTATTTTCCAATTAGCTCTAATCATTATAGGAAAATTGTTTGCAAGCTTGACATGGGTGAGTGCAGGGCATGGGCATCCCTTTCTAGACTCTTTTATTATTGCCAAAGTCTTGATACTTTGTGGGACCTTTTCCTGTTGGTAGGGTATTAATATTTTAGATCGAAGTTCTTTGCCCTAGCCAAAAATTGAGTTTATCTTGCCCTTGTGCTAGACTTTTTACCTCTTGATATGGTGTCAGCATTTTTAAAAATTCTAACCCTCTTTCTTTAACTCTAGTCATTTTAGAATTGAGCAATGTGGTACAACACTAGACATTGAAATTTTGTAGCCCCCATGATAATGTAGGCTTCTTGAAAGTTTGGCCTTCTCTTACATTGGGCTCTATGCCTTACCAAAATTTCAAGTTTATCATCAAGACAAAATATCAAATACCAAAATTTTCTTGCCCATGTGCTTACGTCAGCCTTCTAATAATATAGCTTACTGCTATGCTTTAGCTAATTTTTAGGTCTAGCCTCCTTTTGTGCCAAACTTTTTTGTGCCCTAGAATGACATAACATTACAAAAATTGTTTTATAAAAATCTTGTGCCAATTTTTTTTCATAAAAATCCTTTAAATGAGCTTATCTAAGTTTGGAGAGCTTGGATGCTTGAGTGGAGTTGTAGAATGGCGGTTGCCATATTCAGCATTTGTTAATCCAATTGAAATTCAATCTTTGATAGTGTGTTGACTGGGTTGAGAGGCAGTTGTGATTGAGTTAAATAGTGGTTCTTTGATCTCATCATTATTTTACCTATTTTTTTGTTAAAATAGTGACGTTGCAAGTCACCTTCTATATTAGGCCTATGTTTTTGACCTTTTTATGTCGCCTAATGGTGATGTAGCCTGGTCATTATAATATTACCATAGCCAACCACCATTATCTGACGATGTTAGCTTATCACCGACTGATGATTGAAGTCACCTTTATGTGACTTAGCTCGTCAGGATCTGATGACTAGAGCCGATGAGCTCATCGTTGATCGACATTATGTGCAACCATTGTTTGACAATTTGGCTCATCATCTTCGATGATTTAAAGCCCACTCTAGTTTAACATTGACTCATCACCCTCTGGTAATTTGAATCCATCTGTTTTTAGTGATCGACGTTGGAGGATATTTCAACAATAAATATTAAAACTAAAACCTTTGCAATATTTAGTTTTTTGACAAGTGATTAGTGTCAAACTATCGATGACAAACAAATGGTATGGTGGAAAAATAACTTGTCGTGGGTTGATTTTCAATTTTGATGGGTTGGACCTTTGATCAGTGGAAGATAAATAAAAAATTCGAGAGACGTTCTGGTGCACACTTGTATGAACCGATGAGGAGCGGAGTTTCTTGATGGTTGGGTAAGCATAGGTTTGTTAAGTTTAGAAGCTATTCCCTTGGTGTTAGCACCAATTTTTGGCATCATTTTTTTTATGGTTTTTTATCCGAAAGGATGTTCAATTATTCTGGTCGACTGACATGTTTCTTTCATAGTCACATTAAGCTATTTGGTGTCACTAAGATTTTAATTTTTATATGAGTTACATCAATTATTTATCCCAACTGTTAAACCAAAAACTTGTTAGCAAGTATTTCCTTATAATCAACACAAACAATTGCAAATATACATCCGACCAATAGTACAGATGTCAAGTCCATTTTTTGATCAATGTTTAGTGAAACTCCGACAAAGAAGTGTCATTGTGTTGGTGTATACCTTCAGTTTACATCCAAGAAGGAGATCTCTGGAGGATGGTTAAAGATATTCTAAAACCTCGAAGACCCGATTCAAAATTGAGACTTTCTAAAACAACAAAATTTTTGCCACTCTTATTTGGGTAAAAGTTTAAACTAAGGAGAACTTACCTTAAAAAATAATTATAGATTCTCTTTAAACTTAGCTAAAATTGATTTTCTATTAATCGTTATTAATTTGTTATTATATTTATTAATTTATGATTAATCATTTATGTGATTAGTTCATAACCTTTTATTAATTAAGTTATATTTAAAATTAATAAATTTTCTTTTATAAGAGAAATATTGATTTAGTTTTTGTTAATGGATTATATAGGATTGAAACGAGTCCCATCCATATTACATCATCACCACAGAGTGGTATTTACAACAAAGCTTGGATATTATCCATGTATCGTTTGACAAGATTTGAATTTGGGTCTCCTCGAAATATTGAGGAATTTAACTAGTTAAGCTAATGCTACTTGATGAAAATTTGAGTTTACATAGGTTTTTATGAAGGGTCCTAGTCCCCTCATATTGAGTGGGGTTTGAACCTTGGATCTCCTAAAGAGAGGCCAAAGACCTTACCATTGCAGTAGGCTTGCGGTTTTAGATATTGATTTAGTTAAAGTTAATGAAATATTTTAATTATTTTTAAAAAGCATTTTTACAAATCTCTAATTGCTTCCAAAACCATTTTAATTGTTGAAGCATTGTTAACCATCACTCATTTTGGTTGACATAGGAGTCTTTGTTTCTTTGTAAATTGCAAGGATCTTCCTTAAGGAAAATAATTTGTAATCAAGGTCCTCAAATTTACCTTGTGTTGTGCCCTTTTATTCCCTTGCTCTTGGCTTATACCCAATCAAACATGGCCTTGGATTTAGCTACCCAAATGGCCAATTTGGTCCAAATTGTAAGCAACCTTGATAATAAGGTAAATGATATAAGTGTACAAAATGTACCACTTGATATCAAAATCTACAACAATGACCCATGCTCAAAGGTTAGGTGTAAGGTGTCATTGTATGATAAATCAAGGAATTCTAACACCAACTAGATATTGGATGTGGAAACATGGTTTTCCTATACCTAAACTTCAGATGAATACAAAGTTCCATTTGCAAAGCTTAAGTTTTTGGGCTTAGCCAAAATTTTGGTAGAAAGACAAGAAGGTCAAGATGTTATAACCACTTGGGACAATCTTGTTAAGGCACTCAAAAATCTTCTACCCTTCAAATTATGAACAAGATTTGATTATTAAGTGGTTTTGGTTTTAAAGGGAGTTAACATGTCTGTTCAAGACTATATCTTTTATTTCAACAAGTTTCACATCCTTCTTGGTGTGACAAATGATATAGCCATCCTTATCATCAAATTTAAGAGCAGAATTTTGGAACACTTATATCGAGATATAATATATGTTCCCATTGAAACTTTGGATCTTTCTTTCAACCATGCTTAGCTTGTAAAAGACAAGTTTTTGATACAATCGAAGGGGTTTCACCCTTCTTATACTACTTTTGGAGGATCATAAAAGGGTATGAGTTCTCAAAAGAATAATTTTCCATAAAATAATACTTGTTCTTTATCTCCATCTCCTTCTTCTAAGCCTACTTCTTTTTCCTCTTCTTCTAAGAAATTTTGTAACTATTGTAAGAAGAAAGGACATGAAAAATTTGATTGTTTTAAGTTGAAGAAGAAAAGCTTACTTGTAAAGTCTCAAGTGGAGGACCAAGTGCAAAGTCCCATTGAGGCGGTAGGTGAAGATCAAACATATGATGAACTCAAAGGTATACTTAATCAAGTTATCTTAAAGAACCAAAATTCATCTGTGAGTGCTCGTGATTCTTTGTTTGTCACTCGAGCACATTTGACTCTCAATTTTTCAATAGATTGTATTATCGACAATGGTTCGTAGAAAATATTGATTACAAGATCCATAGTCGATAAATTGCATTTATCGATGGAGTCTCATCCTCATACCTATTCTTTGGGATGGAAGGATAGTGGTACAAGCTCTAAAATTACTCACTTGCATTATGAATTTTGCATTTGGTCCTAAATTTATGGATAGGGACACTTGTGATGTAACACCTATGGATCGTTGTGGTCTTTTGCTTGGTAAACCTTACTAATATGACATGAAAGCAGTATATGATGCCTATCATAAAAAATGCACATTACAACAAAATGATAAGGCATATCTCATAAAATGCACCAAACAAACACAAAATTTAGTTTTGAATTGCAAGCAAGTAACAAAAAAATTAAGCAAGCATGAGAGATTGCACTTGTATGCATTCATCAACAACACACTTATTCTTCTACTTTACTTCATCATAAACATGCTTCATTAGATAGATTGTTGAAACTATATTTTCACATTTTTTAGGAGCCTGTCACTTCCTTCCACATACAATATCAATCACAACATTGAGATCATCCTTGTCATATCACTTCTAAATGCACCCATGTATAGATAATATATTGTACAAAATGAAGAGATAAAAAGGCAAATAGAAGATTTATTGTCTAAGGGATTCATCAAACCAAGTACCTCTCCTTGTGCATCATCAATTTTGTTTGTGCTTAAAAAGGATGGAACTTGGTGGTTTTCTATAGATTTCAAGGCTTTGAACAAGTTTTCTATAAAGAATAGATATCCATTACCTCGCATTGACGATCACTTAGATTAGCTTCAAGGAGCCAAATTATTTTCTAATATAGATCTTAAAGTGGATATCACCAAGTGTGTATACAAGCATAAGATACATCGAAAATAGCTTTTAAGATCAAAATGGGCCTTTTTAAATGGTTGGTCATGCCCTTTGGTCTTACCAATGCTTCTATGACTTTCATGAAATTGATGAATGAGGTATTCCACGATGTTCTTGACAAATTTGTAATCATTATCTTTATGATATACTTATATTCTCATCCATTTGGGAGGACCACCTTGAGAATATTATGCAAGTTCTTGACACTCTTCACAATAATAGCTTATATGCCAACCTTACCAAGTTCTCCTCTAACCAAACTTCCATTTCTTACCTTGGCTTTGTGATTAGTGAGCATGGAATTCAGGTAGATCCCGATAAAGTAGACATCATACTTAAGTGGCCTCCTTCTACTACTCAAACTAAGTTGAGAAGTTTTCTAGGACTTGTAAATTTCTATTGGAAGTTCATCCCTCATTATTCCACTATTGCAGCTTAATTACACTACTTAACCAAATCCAAGGTTCCTTTTCAATGGAGAAAGAAACAAGAAGTTACCTTTGAGATTTTGAAAAAGAAACTTTGCAAAATACCTATGCTTGCTTTACTTGATCTCTCTCAACCCTTTGAGATTGAGACAAATGTTTCTCAAGTTGCCTTAGGTTTTATCCTCAAACAACATGGTCATCTAGTAGCTTACCATTCTAAAACATTTTTTGTTGCTAAGATGAACTATTCGACATATGATGAGTTATATACCTTAGTTCAAGCCATCAAGTACTGGAGACACTACCTCTTGGGAAAAAACAATTGTTCACACTAATCATATGCCCCTCAAATTTCATCAATCACAAAATAAAATTGAAGAAGCTCAACACATGAATTGGGAATCTTATTTATAATAATTCCATTTGGTCATTAAGTACAAAATGGGGAAAGCAGTTCTATGACAGATTGTTTGAGTAGACCTCCTATCGCTCATGCCTTGATAGTTATGACCACTTCACATTTGGGTTTTCAAGCTTGGCCATATCAATATGCTCACAATCTTGATTTTGGGAAGATGTACCAGCAATTGTGTCATCCTAATTTTTCCAATTTACATATTTTCTAATATTTTCAAATCAAGGATGGGTTGCTCTACAAATTTGATAAGGTTTGTGTACTTTGTGAGCCTAGAGTGTCTCTTCTCAAGGAGGCACATTCCACACTCTATGCTGATAAATTTTGTAAATACAAGAAACTCCATCATTTGCAGTGCTTCTTATATTGGTCACATATGCAACGAGATGTTTTAAGGTTTCTACAAAAGTGTGTTGTTTGCTGCCAATCCAAACCTACTAACCAAAAGTTTGGCTTATGTATTCCTTTACCTATTCCTTCTTGGCCTTGGGAAAGCATTTCCATGGGCTTAGAAATTTTTCTATGACAATATGACAATATGACAATATGATTGTATCATTGTTTTTGATAGGTTCAACAAAATGGTCAAGTTTATTTCTTGTTGCAAGACTTGTTCTATTCTAGACTCAACCCAATTGTTATTTGACTACATATGGCAATCCTTTGATATACCCACCACAATTATTTCTGATCATAATTCACTCTTTGTGGGTCACTTTTGGAACTCATTGTAGAAACTTTTAGGAGTCTCCCTTGAATTTTACATTGCCTATCATCCTCAGTCAAATGGGAAGACCAAAGTGGAGAACCAAACCCTTGTGCAAAGTTTACAAATCTACCATCATGCTTCACCATCCAAGTGGAACTTGAGTCTCACCCATATTGAGCATGTATACAACAAGGTTGTACATTTTTCTATAGGACATTCTCCATTTGAGATTTGATTGAATTTTCATCCATTGACTCCTTATGAGTTGCTCTTGTCTTTGCCTTCTGCACCCACCTCTCATGTTTAGAAGGAGCAAGACAAGGCCCACTCTTTTATTTAGCATTTGCAAAATCTTTGATCCAAGGTGATTCATATCAACCCTTTGAGATAGAGACAAATGTTTCTCAAGTTGCCTTAGGTTTTGTCCTCAAACAACATGATCATCTAGTAGCTTACCATTCTAAAACATTTTTTGTTGCTAAGATGAACTATTCGACATATGATGAGTTATATACCTTAGTTCAAGCCATCAAGTACTGGAGACACTACCTCTTGGGAAAAAACAATTGTTCACACTAATCATATGCCCCTCAAGTTTCATCAATCACAAAATAAAATTGAAGAAGCTCAACACATGAATTGGGAATCTTATTTATAATAATTCCGTTTGGTCATTAAGTACAAAATGGGGAAAGCAGTTTTATGGCAGATTTTTGAGTAGACCTCCTACTGCTCATGCCCTGATAGTTATGACAGCTTCACATTTGGGTTTTCAAGCTTGGCCATATCAATATGCTCATCATCCTAATTTTAGGAAGATGTACTAGCAATTATGTCATCCTACTTTTTCCAATTTACATATTTTCTAATATTTTCAAATCAAGGATGGGTTGCTCTACAAATTTGATAAGGTTTCTGTACTTTGTGAGCCTAGAGTGTCTCTTCTCAAGGAGGCACATTCCACACTCTATGCTGATAAATTTGGTAAATACAAGAAACTCCATCATTTGCAATGCTTATTCTATTTGTCACATATGCAACGAGATGTTTTAAGGTTTCTACAAAAGTGTGTTGTTTGCTGCCAATCCAAACCTACTAACCAAAATTTTGGCTTATGTATTCCTTTACCTATTCCTTCTTGGCCTTGGGAAAGCATTTCCATGGACTTGAAAATTTTTCTATGACAATATGATTGTATCATTATTGTTGATAGGTTCAAAAAAATGGTCAAGTTTCTTTCTTGTTGCAAGACTTGTTCTATTCTAGACTCAACCCAATTGTTCTTTGACTACATATGGCAATCCTTCGATATACCCACCAAAATTATTTCTGATCATGATTCACTCTTTGTGGGTCACTTTTGTAACTCTTTGTAGAAACTTTTAGGAGTCTCCCTTGAATTTTCCATTGCCTATCATCCTCAGTCCAATGGGTAGACCAAAGTGGAGAACCAAACCCTTGTGCAAAGTTTACAAATCTACCATCATGCTTCACCATCGAAGTGGAACTTGAGTCTCACCCATATTGAGCATGTATACAACAAGGTTGTACATTTTTCTATAGGACATTCTCCATTTGAGATTTGATTGGATTTTCATCCATTGACTCCTTATGAGTTGCTCTTGTCTTTGCCTTCTCCAACCACCTCTCATGTTTAGAAGGAGCAAGACAAGGCCCACTCTTTTATTTAGCATTTGCAAAATCTTCGATCCAAGGTGATTCAAATTTTGCAAAAGATAAAACATTAGCGAAAGTAGACCATGGATAAACATAGAATTCCTCATCATTTTTAGGTTGGTGACTTTGATTACACTTGGATAAGCAATTTTTTCTAGATAAGACACATAGCAAAATCAAACCTCTTTGCTATAGGCCTTATAAAATCCTTCAATAGGTGTCCAAGAATGCTTTCCATATTGATATTCCTACATGCATTGGAATTCATGATGTCATAAATGTAGATCTTCTCAAATTGTACCATGATTCTACATTGGAGATGGAACTTGCCATAAACCATCTTGTAGATGTGGTTCCTGATACTCAATCATCATTGGATTTTGATCAAGTCTATGATACCAAGACTCATCAAACTCACCATAAATTTTCAACTTCTTATGTTGTGACTCAACGTGGCTAGGATTTTTGGACTTCCTTATCAACTCATCAATAAGGAGATTTTGAAGAATATTGATAATACTTTAGGTGAGTTCATCCAAGAGGGACCAACTACTAATGAGAGAAGGAATGCTATGTACACTTGAATATGTGTTGCCATGGATATTTATAAACCTTTATCGCAGTCAATTAGGATTAAATTTTAATCAAGAGAATGGGATCAACAAGTGGATTATGAAAACATTGCATTCTGATGTCGTAAATGTCATCAAACCAAACACATGACAAGAGACTGCAAAGTGAAAATGATGGAGGGAGAGATGGAAATTTTTTGGCATGAGGGTAGCTTCAATTTGAAACAAGGAGATCATATCATAGGAGAATCTAGGTCAAATAAATGATTTTCCACTCCTAAGAAAGTGGCTAGAAAAATCCCTCTACATCATTAGATGACAAAGGCCATTACAATTCACTCAAATAAGCAATTAGAAGAAAAATGACGTGGAGGATGATGAAGTACAATGCACAAGTTCAAATATAGAAGGAGCTAAAGGTGCGAAGGAAGAGAGGAAGGTAAATTTTAAAGCAAACGAATATGGGGAGGTGAATTTTAAATCAGATGAGGTAAACGAGGTCAAGCTAAATTCAGGTAAATCATCTTTATTATCCTCAAGTAGCATAAAATATTTGCTTACAATAAAAATAAAAGTAGTATGGAGTGTATTCCTTGCAGTTTATGATTTCAAGAGCATTATAGTAAAGAAATATTATATAGGATATCCAAGGAAAATTAGGGTTTCCAAGCCAACATAAAAAAGTGATGACTATAGAGGATCATCTATGCAGTTTAGAGTTTTCATGGAAACATAAAGAAAAAAATGTTAATGAGGCTATTCCTTGCACTTTTGACTCTTTAGGGCAACATAAATCCTTAGAAGATAAGTCTCATTATGAACAATATGAAAAATAGAAAAACTAGAGATTGATGAAGATGAAAGTGTTGGTGGGAATGGAAGCAGAGGAAGACCATCAAAGCATGAACAAAAAGAAAAAGAAACTCAAAAGGATATTGATATAGGAAACCAAATAAAAGTATCATAGGTGTTAACAAGAAGTGGAGCTAAGCGCACTAATAAAAATATGAAAGTGTTGATGATGAAAATGATATCATGGAATATTAGGGATATGAATAAAACACCTAAATAAAAAGTTATTAAGGAATTAATAGGTTGTTATAGTCCCGAGTTTATTTTAATAAAATAAATAAAATTAAGTAGTGAGGAATGTAAGAATACTTTTAAGATCTGGAAGATGGGTGATTGTTTAGCAGTTTCTTCTATAGGAGCTTTAGGTAGTATCACGATAATATACGATAAATGAAGAACGGGTGGACAACTATTAGAAGCAAAGAGTAATTGGGTTGCTGGATTATTTTCTAGGAAAGAGAAAAACATCAAAGTTGGGGTTCTAAATGTATATGCTCCAACTATAGTTACTCCTTGTGAAAGATGTTGGAAGAACCTTAGCATATTTTTGCCAAATACCATGATGATTCATTATGATATATAGATTCTTGGGGATGATTTTAATATTGTTCTATCTCTTTTGGAAAAGAAAGGTGGCATTCCAGGATGGTCTAAATCAATGCAATATGTTGCTTCATTTATCAATTCAAATGACCTTTGGGATGTTAGTCCCTCAAGCTTTCAATATAAATGGGATAATAGACATACTGGGTAAAATCATATAGAAAAAATATTGGATAGATTTTGGTTATCCAAAAATGGTTGCAAACAAAGTACACAATATCTTGAGATATTTTGTTGTGAGCAGGATCAGATCACAAACCCATTCTTTTGACTTGTGAGTTACCTAATAATGCTTATCCAAAGCCATTTCACTTCCAATCTATGTGGCTCCAAGACCCTAGTTTTTTTAAATGGTTATGTTATGGTGGGATGAATCAAAATTTAAGGATCATGTATGTATGGGTTTATTCAAAAGTTGAAATATTTAAAGGAGGAAATGAAGATATGGATGCCAAATATTTTGGTAATATTTTTAAAGAAAAGAAAGAAATTGAATCCAAGCTCAAAAATTTGTAAGAGATAGTAGAAATTAATGGAATGGATTAGGATTCTTATGTGAAAGAAAAACACTTACTTTCTGATTATCATAATGCATTGAAAAAAGAGTCATATTGGTTTCAAAAATCTAGAGAGAAATGGCTCAAGGAAGGGGATATAAATTAAAAAAAAATCATTTTACAATAAAAACAAAAAAAATTGTTCGTCGTATAAAAAAATATTATAACTCCATATGGAACAAATATTGAGGACGAAGAAGATATAAGGAAGGGAACAATTAATTAAATAAAAAATAATTTGTCAAATTCTAGGCAAGATAAGGAGGCACAAGAAAAACTTCTACAAAATATTTCATCAATTATCACTCAAGGACAAAATGAAAGCTTGATGAAGAAGACATATATGGATGAGCTTCATGAAGCAATTTTCTCTTTTCATCCTAGCAAGGCACCTGGCCCAGATGGATTTCTTGCAATTTTCTTTCAAAATTTTTAGGATTTATTAAAGAGTGATATGTTAGTTGCGGTTGAAGAGGCCCAGACAAGGAAGGCTATAATAAGTGAGATCAATGCTACTTTTATTAACTTGGTTTCCAACAAAGGCGATACAAAATATATTGATTTTTGTCCAATAAGCCTTAGTAACATGATTTATAAGATCATTTCAAAAATTATGGCAAACACGTTAAGGGGTATTCTAGGGTGTCTTATCTCAGAGAAACAAGGTGGATTTGTTCATGGTAAACAAATTCTCTTCATTCCATGAAAAAACTAGGTATATTTTTGAAATTAGATATGAACAAATTATATGATGGGGTTTCCTAGAATTTTCTACATGTTATTCTCAGAAAGTTTGGCTTTGATTATAGTTTGTGTGAGTGGATTAAATCCTATTAAAGAACTACAAAGTTTTCTATTTTGATCAATGGTTATCTTGTTGGTTACTTCAAATCATCTTGTGGACTTTGTCAAGGTGATCCACTTTCTCCTTATCTATTCATTATTCTGGTAGAAGCATTGGGGAGATCCTTTTAAATGGCATAAATGGAAGGAAAAATCAAGGGTATTCAAGTTGCAAAAAATGTCCTCCGAATCTCATCTACAATTTGTTGATGATACTTTTATTTTGGGCCATCCCTCAGTCAGTGAGTCCATGGAGTTTAAATCAATATTATCATGCTATAAGAAGGCTACTAGATAGTTGGTAAATATCATTCCCAAATCCACTTGGACCTACAAAATCTAGGATTTTTTCATTAAAATTGCCCTAGATTTACAAAAAATTATTGTGAATATTTTAGGGTTTAAAGTTGATAATTTTCATCAACCTACTTAGATATTCCTTTGTCAAGAAATAAAAAGAATCTTTGAATCCCATTTTTGGATAGAATGAAATCTTGCTTGGTATTTAGAAAAAGAACTTTACCCAGAGGCTTGTCAATATTGAAATTCACATCAAAGAAATTGCAATTAATAAAGAAATATATTAGATGGTCAATCAATGAGGGGAGTTATGCAAGTTTTTGGTTTGATGCTTGGTTGAAGCCTTATCCTCTTATCTCAGACTCAAAATAGCAACCATCAGATCAAGCATGCATGGCATGTAAAGGTCCAAAGGTCAAAGACTATATTATTATGAGTAAAAACTCCAGATCATGGATTTATTTTAGTAACCTAGTTGAAGGACAAGAACTCAAACAAATTGTAGATGAACTTCAAAAGACGCTTCAAAAGTTTTATTTATTTATCGATTTTTACATGAAAGGATGAGTTGGTTTGGAATTTATCAAAGGATGGTGGATACTCGATCAAGTTGGTATATGAGGATTTAGAACAATCAAAATTTTCTTCTCCCAAATATTTTCCTTAGAAGAATATTTGGTCATTAGAGGTTCTCCCTAAGACCTCCACATTTCTTTGGTTAGCAGTTCAAAGTAAGATTTTTATAGGAGAGAGTCTACAAAGAAGAGGATATTATGGACCCTTCAGATGTGCCTTGTGTGAGAAGGATTTAGAAACATTAGACCATTTAATTCTTCATTGTCTATTTTCTCACATCATTTGGGGTTATTTTAAAAAATATATGAAATTATATTGGGTAGCTCCATCAACATTGAAAGAGTTGATAAAATATTGGATTAATTCTTTCAAATCTAAAGCATTATGTATTATTTGGAGGATTGACCCTGACATTAATTGTTGGAATTTATGGCTTTTAAGGAATAACAAAACTTAAAAAAAATAAATCTCAAAATCATACCCAAGTTTGGAACCCTATTATTGTCTCTCTTGCAAAATACCTACAAATATGGCGCTCATATTGCAGAAAAAGAGGTGATAATAACTTGGCTATAAGATTTGAACATACGTAGAAAAGTCATATGCGACAACAAAATTAAAACAAAGGATCTATTTCAATTTATGGTAAAATGGAAATATCTAGAAATTGGGTTTATCAAAATTATTTTGATGATGCTTCTAAAGGAAATCCAAGAAAAGCTGGTGGAGGTGGTGCTTTTAGAAATAGTGAAGGCAAAATTCTCCTCACTTATTAAAAATCATATTAAAATTTAACTAACAACTATGCAGAGGTTACGACACTTCTTATATAATTAAAATTATAGTAAAAAAAATGGAAATAATTTCAATTGAGGGGGACTCACAAATTATCATCAATGCTATTAACAAAAATGGATGTGGAGACTGGATAAAAAATAATATTATTGTTGATGTTCATCATATATTACTATAGGCAATCTCTTGGAAGTGTGAGCATATTTATAGAGAAGGAAATCAGGTAGTGAAATATTAGCAAATTGTAGTGTTTATCTTCATTTCGGTGAAATTCAAATTTTAGAAGGTAAATGGACAAGTGAGATTTTATCTCTTAATCAAAATGATGTCAAGGAGTTGATTATGGAAACATAGCACTTCAAGGAAGTTGAAGAATATATTTAAGAGAAAAAAGAAATGGAAAAAGTAATAAAAAGGTATGCTGTAACAAATGTAATATTTTGGTAGTTTGAGTCAATTTTTTTCCACGTAAATCATCTTCATTTTTCTCAAGTAGTATAGAATCCTCTTCAGGTAATAAAAGTGAAAGTGGTGAAGATGTTATCCCTTGCACTTTAAGGTTTCAAGAGTA
The DNA here is from genome assembly GCA_028583015.1 of Wollemia nobilis. Taxonomy (NCBI): domain Eukaryota; kingdom Viridiplantae; phylum Streptophyta; class Pinopsida; order Araucariales; family Araucariaceae; genus Wollemia; species Wollemia nobilis. The sequence continues at coordinate 2,115,819 of JAQPPZ010002630.1, forward strand.
GAATAATATAGAAATGAGGTTGGAGAAATACCATAACAATTTAGGGTTTTTAGGGCAGAATAAGAAGGTAATTGCTATATCCTTGCACTTTAGGGTCTTTAGGAAAATATAAAGAAGAGTGTGCTTTTGAGGTTATTCCTTGCACTTCGGATCCTTCGAACAAGACAAACCTAAAGATGATAAGTCTTACTATGAGCAATGTGAGAAGATTGAAGAGATTGATGAAGATGAAAGTATTGTTGAGAATGAAAAAAAGAGGAAGACCCAAGAGGCAAAACAAAGAGAAAAAGTGACGTAGAGAAATGCAAATAAACCAATTTCTAGAGAAGAAAAAACAATTGTACTCAACAAATACTATTACAAATATTTTATTTAAAAACATTGACATTCACAAAACCAACTCTGAAAACTCCAAAAACATATATCTATATTTATATATATTTTTTATTTCTTCCATCTACTGTGGTTTTTTTACAAAGCAATGGCTTATATAATCTAGCAGATCAATTCTTTCCCTCCAAAGCTTTCGGTCCATTGGCAACTTCCATTTTTATAAATTGCATGCAGACATGTCATTTCAACTTGGTCACAGAATCTGTCTAGGTGGATAATAAAGCCAATATTACAATGTTTATCCAAAATTCTCTACTTTTCTGTAGCTCTTGCATCAACCTCCCCAGGATGAAAGAGGCATGAGCTCCTGCTTACGCTTTTAGTGCAAATTTGATTGTTTGCTTAGACGAGCAAACTCCTTCTCTGTAATCCATTCATCCTCTGATGGACCTCTTCCTTTCCAGTGAACAAGGTATTATTTGTACTCTTGACATCGCGTTTTTCTTCCAACTCTCTCGCCTAGAACCTACGCAATTTTCTCATGCTTCTTCTTCGATATGTGTTCTGCCCAATCATTGATCTTTGTTTCTTCAGACACTATTTCCTCTGGCTCATTATCACCCTTGTAGGGATGAAGATCCACTACATTAAATATTGGAGAAATATCCATGCCCACGGGAAGTTCCACTTCATACGCATTATCAAATTTTTTTTGAGAATTTTACATGGCCCAATTTTCTTATATTTTAATTTGTTATAGGTACCTTTCAGAAATATATCCTTTCGCAAGTAAACCATAACTTTCTCTCTGACTTCAAATGAATCACGTCTCCTCCTCTTATCTACATACTCCTTATAATTTTGATTGCTACTTTTAATTTTCTCTCGAATTTTGTGTTGGAGCTACTTCAGGTGTTCCGTGAAGTCTTTTGCTTCCCCATTCTTTCTCTTGGACACAACCTTTACTAAATTTGTCACTCCCTTGGGCAATCCCCTGTACACAATTTGAAATGGCAATGCTCCTGTAGATAGATTTACTGAGTTATTATATGCAAAATCCACCTGGGCTAAAATACTATCCCATTGCTTCGGCCTATCTCCAGCTAAACTCCTCAGCAAATTACCCAAACTCCGATTCACCACTTTCGTCTGCCCATCAGTCTGCGGATGATATGCAGAACTGAAATCCAACTTTGTGCCCAATCTCTGCCATAGCATTTTCCAAAAATGACCCATAAACTTTGTATCTCTATCTGTTGTAATGCTCTTAGGCAATCCATGCAGCCTAACCACTTCTTGAAAAAAACTTTGGCAATCTGAGATGCATCATTTATCTTTTTGCAAGGAATAAAATGAGCCATATTCGAAAATCTATTTACAACAACAAATATGATGTCATTACCTCATTGTGTTCTCGACAATCCTAGCACAAAATCCATGCTGATATCCTCCCAAGGTCCATTTGGTACCGGAAATGGCTGATACAACCCGGTATTCCTCTTCGTCCCCTTAGCTAACTGATAGGTTCTACACCGAGACACAAATTTCTCCACATCTCTTGGCATACATGGCCAATAATATTTCTCTTGCAGTTGTAGCAATGTTTTATCTCTCCCAAAATGTCCTCCCAGACCTCCACCATGGGTTTCCTTAATCAAGTTCTCCCTTAGTGATCCACGTGGGATACACAACTGCTGATTTCGAAAGAGGAATCCCTCTTGAATGAAATACTCCTTCCATACGTGGTGGTCTTGACACTTTTTCCAAATATCAAAAAAATTTGGATCATCTTTATACTGCTCCTTCATCTGGTTCAACCCAACAACTTCTACCTCCATGGTCTTCAATAGCAAACTCCTCTGGCTCAATGCATCTACTACCTTATTTGCCACTCCAGCCTTATGTTTCAGAACAAAGGTATAGCTTTGCAAGTAGTCCACCCATTTGGTCAACTTGGCACTTAGCTTCTCTTGGCTGTTAATATATTTCAGAGCTTGGTGGTCAGTGTACAACACAAACTCCTTGGGCAGCAGGTAGTGCCTCCAATACTTTAGTGCCTGCATAATTGCATACATCTCTTGCTCATAAACAAAATATTTCTATTTTGCTTCACTCAAATTTTGGCTAAAATAAGCCATTGGTCTCCCTTCTTGACTCAACACAACACCTATAGCTTTGCTACTGGCATCACAGTCAACTTGAAAAACTTTTTCAAAATCTGGTGCCACCAATATCGGTTGCTCACTCATCTTCTTCTTTAGCAGCTTAAAAATTTCCTCTACCTTTGGTGTCCACTTAAATACACCCTTATTTATGCAAGAGGTCAATGGGGCACATACCTCACTGAAATTCTTGATAAATTTTCGATAAAAACTAGCTAGACCATGAAAACTCCTAACTTCTATCACATTCTTGGGTGTTGGCCACTCTTTGATGGCAACAACTTTAGCAGGATCCATTTTCAGACCATCTTTGGATATTACAAAACCCAAATATATTAGTTCCTGCCTGCTTCATGAAAGAGCATTTCTTCAAATTTATCATCAATTTTTCTTCTCTCAACCTCTCTAAAACTTGCCTCACATGTTTCAAATGCTCTTCCCTACTTTTGCTATAAATCAAAATATCATCCAGATAAACAACTACAAAGTTTCCCAAAAAAGGCTTCAACACTTCACTCATCAGCCTCATGAAAGTACTAGGGGTATTAGTTAGCCCAAATGGCATTACCAACCATTCATACAATCCATCCTTAGTTCTAAAGGCAGTCTTCCATTCATCCCCCTCTCTTATCCTAATCTGATGATAACCGCTTTTCAAATCTACTTTTGAAAAATACTTCGCACCACTTAAACAATCCAACAAATCATCTATACGAGGAATGGGAAATCTATACCTGATAGTAATCTTGTTGATTGCTCTGGAATCGGTGCACATCCTCCACTCTCCATATTTATTTGGTGTTAGCACAATAGGTACTGCACACGGACTCAGACTCTCCCAAATTAATCCCTTTTCTAACAGCTCCTGCACTTGCTTGTTCAACTCCACCATCATCTTTGGATCCATGCGGTATGGTGCTTTGTTTGGTAGGCTTGCTCTAGGGATTAAATCAATCTGATGGGAAATCCTCCTCATATATGGCAATCCTTTTGGTAGCTCATCTGATACTATCTCCGCACAGTCTCTTAAAATTATTTTTACTTCTTTTGACACCTCTTCCTCTTTTTGTTCCTCCCTAGGAACAATAGCATAACAAACAGAGGGTTCTTTTGCTTCCTTAAGGAACTCCTTTTTCCCTAGAAATACTAAACCAATTCTAGCCTCCTTCTCCTTTGGCTTAAGAGGATTTAACTTTGTCCTTACTCCATATTTTTCCATGCTTACAGTATTCAACCTTCCATCATACAAAATATTTCTATCGAATTGCTAGGGCCTACCCAACAATATATGACAGGCATCCATGTGGATAACATCACATAGGACCTTATCCTTGTAAGGCCCAATATCCATTTCGACTTCACATTGCCTACTAACCAACACTTGGTGTCCTTTCTGCAGCCAAGACACTTTGTACGGACAAGGGTGCTTAGAAGTTCTAAGCTTCAACTTTTCTACCATCTCTTTAGAAACAAGATTATCAGTGCTACCTCCATCAACAATTACATTGAATACCTTACCTCTAGATATACATCTGGTTCTAAAAATGCTTCTCCGTTGCCATGGCTCCTTAGTGTTTCCAGCCAATAGAGTTCTTCTCACCATCAGCTGCTCTCCTTCACTGGTAGACTTTTTGGTGAAGCATATTCTTCGGCTTTCCCCTCACTCTCAGCTATATTCACTCGATTATCTGCTCGGTGGTTTCCCTTTCGAGGCTCCTTGCACTCATAAGCCCTGTGGCCTTCTTCTCCATAATTGTAATAGGTTCCCTTGAACCTTCTACCGCCTTGTCCTCACCAATGAGGTGCTTCATCAAAATTTTAGTATGGCTGGTACCGTCCTCCAGGAGCATTGTTCAAACTAGACCCCTCTTCTTTCTTCTCAGTCCTCTCCTTTTTGATGAAAGGTTTTCCATGACCCTTGCCTCTATTGCTAGATTGTGCAATTTTTTTGTTGAGCTTATCCTCTACTTTCACAACATACTGGTAGGCATCTTCCATAGTTTTAATATTCAGCAGGCCAATCTCATCCTGAATGGCCAACCTCAAACCATTCACATACCTTGCAATGGTAGCATTCGTGGTTTTCGGTTGTGCTGCCCTGATGGAAAACCTTTGACACTCCTTTGTATAATATTTCATGCTCATCTCCTTCTGGCAAATATTCTGCATCTTCTTAAATAACATTTGGTCATAATCCTTCGGTATGAACTATTTCCTCAACTTGTTTGCCATTCCCTTCCAAGTTTTGATCTTCTTCTTGCCATCCTGAACCCTTTTTCGCTGCACTTGATCCCACCATAATGAAGCATGACCCTTCAACTTGGTCACCGCCAACTTTACCTTCTTGTCCTCTTCTACATTTTCTAAATCAAAATACTTCTCCATTTTTGAAATCCAGTCTATAAGCTCATCTGGATTTAGACTACCAGAGTAATTCGACAAATCTAGCTTGGGCTTACTTACATGCTTGGCGAAGCTTCTAGTGAGGCGCTCCTCAAGGGTCTCTTCATATTCATCCTTAGAACTAGACTCATCCTCTGCTGGGTCAGTTTCACTCTTTGTCGATTCCATCTCATCCCGTCTCTGGTTACATTCTTCCACCGTAGCCAACCTCGCACGCAACTCTCTAATCTCCTCCTGCAATACGATTTCTCGAAGATTACAGGTACTTCGCCTCATTCATCCGATCCTTCCTTCCTCTCGCTCCTATGCTCCACTACCTTCAGCCTTGGATCTCCTACTCCCAATACTTGCTCTTCTTCCTCCAAAAATAACCTTCCGCTTTGATACCAATTGACATAGAGAAATGCAAATAAATCAATTTCCATAGAAGAAAACAAAATAGTATTCAACATGCACTATTACAGATCTTTTCTTTAAAAATATTGACATTCACAAACTCAACTCTGAAAACTCTAGAAATATATATATATATATTTATTTATTTCTTTCGTCTACCGTGGTTTTTTTTTTTTACATAGCAACGACTTATATAATATAGCAGATCAATTCTTTCCCTCCAATGATTCCAGTCCGTTGGCAACTTCCATTTTTATAAACTGCATACAGACACGCCACTTTAGCTTGGTCAAAGAATCTATTCGGGTGGATAGTAAAGCCAATATTACAATGTTTATCTAAAATTCCTTGCTTTTTCGTAGCTCCTGTGTCAAAAAGAAACATAAAGGGATATTGATATGGGAAAACAAAAGCAAATACCACAAGTATTAATAAGAAGTGGGGCTAAACCCTCAAATAAAATAAAAAAATAACAATGAAAATAATATCTTGGAATATTAAGGGAATGAATAAGAACCCAAAAAAAGATATTAAGAAATTGTGAGGTTGTTATAGACAATATATTTTTGGATATAGAAGCTAGGCAACAAATATTTTAGCCATTCGCAGTGTTGAATTTCATCTTAACATAATTTAAAATTTTGAAGGCATTTGATATAAAAGGAGTTGATTGTGGAAACTTAGCAGTTTGAGGAATATGAAGAATATTTTTGATAGGTAAATGAAGAATATCTCTGATAGAAAGATAATGTTGGATATGCTTTAATTAACTTGCTAGAAATGTAACGAGAGCAATGTCATGTTTTGTTTTCGTAATGGGAATAGCCCCCAATAGAAGCCACACATAACTTATTAAAAATATATATTTTGGTTTTTTTATGGGAGTGGCCCCTAATAGAAGCCATATATAACTTATTAAAAAAAAAAATGTCCTAGTTGAAAGTAAGGATTCCTTAGTTAGATAAAAAAGAAGAACAAATATATGGAAATCCTTATCTAGGTGGCAAATGCTTCACCAAAAATGATAAGGAAAGATGAGATAATCAAGCATGATGGCAATTCTTAAAAGTAAAAGGTATATATATATATATATACATGTTCCATTTATTTCAACATTCAAAAGATAATTAAATGAAAGTGGAGATTGAGTTCACATTATTCCATATGGATTTTATTTTAAACAAATTTTTCCTAATGATATTATTCGATTTAAAGGCCATGGATAAAATAATGGGTGACACACTATTATTTAGGGTGGAATGGATTTTTTTATGAGATAGAGACTCTAAAAACAAGAGTTTTAATGCAGGTTAGGTGTTTTGGATCCATATCAATTTATTTATTTTTAAACTGAAAATATTATATTTGGCAAGATTATTTACAAGTTGGGACAAGACTCCTCTTAGCCTTAACCAGTAAGAGAACTCGTTCCATCTTAATGTCTTTCCAAAAAACTTCCATGAATCTAAAATCCAAGAACATAAGAGCTAACCACTCTTGGTTATAGAACCAAAAAGAGACCCACAAAGAAGCCAAATATCCTAAACCATGTGTCTGTGTTGGTTGTATAAATCATCCAAGCATTAAATTTGCTCGTCAACCTACCCAACCCTCTCATTCTCAGTATCCATGCCATTGTACCACTAAATCCCTACCTCCTTCTCGAAATTCATCTTAGCTAGGAAGTTCACCATTGTATTGAGAGTTATGCCCGCATAAGTAGGAATCACATCATCCAATTCACTCCACAACTACTTAATTTGGGTGATAAAAAATCAACCTCCACATCTCCAAAGTAAAGTTCCTCATACAATATAGAGCTTCGATCAAGATTTGAGAATATGATTCTATGATTATCCTCCAATGATCCTACCTTACCACCCATAGAGGGGCATATTTGATTGCTAAGGCTTCTAATTCATTGTGTGTGGCCTTGTCTATAGTCTGTAGTTCCATGTAGTTCCAAATAGAGCACTGTCCCAAAATTATTCCTACAGACCACTCCAATTCCATTATTGCCCAAATTACCTTTTGCAACTCCATCGATGTTAATTTTAATTCAACTTCGAGGGGTGCCCTCCAACTAGATTTTCCCTATCTATCCTTCCACTTTAGCTTCCTCCTCCATCATCCCTATATCAACATGATTTTTCTCTTTAGCATACACTACCACTATTTCCATGACTTTCCTCTAAATGATCTACCAAATGCCATATACTACCACTGTTTCCATGACTTTCCTCTAAATAACCTACTAGAAACCATACAAGGAGGAGAAGGTTTCTCTAAAAACATTGCCATTTATCTCTAGCCATAATTGCCACCAAATAATTTTTTTCCAAGCTTCCACCCGATACAAAGAGCTTCATATTTAAATTTGCCCCTCTTCCATCTTTCCCAAATGTTAATCTAGTTCATATTTAAATTCGCCCCTCTTCCATCTTTCCCAAATGTTAATCTCTCAAATTTGACATGTATCCATATTATTTAATTAATAAGTAGGTTTTGAAGAATATTGGTGATACTTCACAGGAGTTCATCCAAAAGGGGTCAACTATTGTGGAGAAAAAGCATGTTATGCATACTTGTCTTGTCGTGCATATTTTAAAAGATTTACCCAAAATCCATTAATATTGAATTTGAATCCAAAAAATGGGATCAATGAGTAGATTATAAAAACAATACATTTCGATGTTGCAAATGTTATGGGATTAGACATACGGTAGGGGACTACAAAGTAAAAATGATTGAAAATAAGTTTTTATCATGAGAAAAACTCAAAGATGAAGCAACATGATGATATTATAGTAGAAAATAGCTTAGATCAAGGATTTTCACTCCAAAAAAATGGCCAAAAAAATCCAATTTACCTTACCAAATGACAAAGGCCTTCACAGTTTATTTAGGACAAACATTGAAAGAAACTACAAAGAATGCAAAGGATGAGAAATTGCAATGTACAAGTTCAAATTCAATGGGAAATACAGGTGTGAAGAAGGAGGTGAAGGTAAACTTCAAAACAAAGGTGGATAAGGTCAAGTTCAATCCAAGTAAATCATCTCCATTGTTATGAAGTTGCAGAAAATCAGCTCTTTGGAATAAAAATAAAATAGTGCAGAGTTTGTCCCTTTACTTTAGGATTACAAGAACAACATAATAAAAAAGTTGTGTAAAAGATATCCATTCCAATTTAGAGCTTTTAGGGCAACATAAAACTTTTGATGATAAGTAAAATTATAAATGAAAAAATAAAGAGATTGGTGACAATGTTAATGGATATAGAAAAAGATAAGGAATACCCTCAAAGCAAAAACAAAGTGTTAGTGGGAATATAAAAAGATAAAGAATACCCTAAAAGCAAAAACAAAAAGAAAAGGAAACTTGAATATTGATTTGGGATACCAAAAACAAATGGTATAAGAGTTTATAAGAAGTAAGGCTAAGCCCACAAATATAATAATGATGTTTTTTTTTGGAAAACATGAAATATAAATAAAGGTAAAAAAATATTAAAGAATTAATAGATTGTTATAGTCTTAAATTTATTTAATACAAGAAACAAAAATAAGTAGTGAGGAATGAAAAGATAAATTTTAAAAAATATTTGATTAGATTGAGGCATTGATCACTATCTTAATAAAATTCAAACTTTAAAAGGTGATTAGTCGGCTGTCGCGATATCGCGACAGGTTGAGCCTCCGCGGCCTTTGGTGGGTTTCTGTCGCGCTATCGCGACATGTCGCGCTATCACGGTCCTTGTTGAGATCCTGTCGCGATTTCGCACCTCTTTTGAAGTTGAAGAGTAAAGTTGAAATTTCGTCGCGATATCGAGACAGGTTGGAGAGTGGGAAGCTGCAAGGTAATCTTGTCGCGATATCGCGACACGTTTGGCACTTAAGCGGCTGGGAGGAAAATTGTCACGATATCGCGACCTGTAGCGCCGTCGCGGCCTCGAAGTTGGAAGTTGTCGCGATTTCGCGACAGGTTGAGCCTTTGCGGCCTTTGGCGGGTTTCTGTCGCGATATCGCGACATGTCGCGCTATCGCGGCTCTTGTTGAGATTATGTCGCGATTTCGTGCCTCTTTTGAAGATGAAGAGCAAAGTTGATAATTCGTCGCGATATCGCGACAGTTTGGTAAACTGGAAGCTGCAAGGTATTTTTGTCACAATATCGCGACACGTTTGGCACTTAAGCGATTGGGAGGATAATTGTCGCGATATCGCGACCCTTTTGTGGCATGAGAGTCGTTTAGAAACTTCGTCGCGATTTCACGACGCCTTTGTTGGTTGGATGATGCGGAGACAGTCCGTCACGATTCCGCGACCTTTTTGGCGCTTTGGTGCTCTTTGGAGTTGTAGTCGCGATTTCGCGACGCCTTTGCTGTTTGGCTGCTGGAAGGTGCTGTCGTTGCGATTTCGTGACTCCTTTTGCGTGCGGCTGCCGAGGGCCCTTCCTGTCGCGATATCGCGACATGTCACGATATCGCGACATGTTGCGATTTCACGACATGTCGCGTTATCGCGACTGTTGGCGCCGACGCGATCGAGATGGGGGTGACTGCCGCGATTTCGCGACATGTCACGATTTCGCGACATGTCGCCTTTTCACGCCCTGTTGTTTTCTTTGCCCTGTGGTTGTTAGTGCTGCCTTTGTGCTTTGCACTTGTTGTGTTGCTCTTTGCTCTGGGTCGGGATGTGTTCTCTCCCGTTTGTAATTGTTCTTTGTATTAATACAAGTTTTCATTTTTTTCAAAAAAAAAAAAAAAAAGGTGATTAGTCGAGGAAAATATTGTTTCTTAATGCAAATGATATTGCAAAGTTAATAGAGAATATGCAATTTGAGGGGAAGACAAGTTGATATAGATTAATTGACCTAATAACAAATGTAATATTTTATATTTTGATAAAATAACCTTAAAAAACTATATTTTGAAATTAAAATAAATAAATAAAAGAAAAATATTAAAGAGAAAAATCAACCTCCACATCTTCTAGTATTTTTTTTTTATTTGTGGAAAAAATAAAAAAAAAATACTCAAGGGATGCCACTTTTGGGTAAGACCCAAGGAGGCAGGGGTATCCATTCCGTCAAAATCGCCCAAGACTCGAACCTGGCCTACCACCTTTGACATACTCAAGGAACAAACAAACACACAAAAACATTTAAAAAAATAAAATAAATAACAATAAAATAAAATAAAAACATGCTTCTTGAGTGTGTCAAAAAGAAAAACACAACCAAACACACACACAAGAAGATAAAAAAAATCCACAACACGAACCACATAGAAAAAACACAAGAACAACATAACAAAACACAAATATGACAAAAACAACAGATCACTACAAAAAGAACAAAAAAAAACATGAAAAATAAACACAACCAAAACCTAACAAATTAAAAAAATAAAAATAAAAAACCACCAACAACAGACAATAAACAAAAATATAAAACATAGAAAACACTCACACATAAAAACACGAATTAACACAAAAAAACAGAAACACAAGAACAAGAACGATAAAAACATAAGAACAATAACAAAAAACATACAAAAACACAAAACAACAAAAACACAAGAACAACAAAAAACAACACAAAGAACACAAAAACAAAACAAAACAAAAGAACACACACCTTAAAAAACTAAACAAAAAAACAAAAAAAAAGAAAAAGAAAGAAAAAACATAACAATGACCTTTCTAGACCAGAAGAATTTTAAGGCAAGAATTAACAAAGGAAACAAAAGAAATAATAGTTTGAGCTATGGAACTAAAATAACCTGATCGAACCAAAGAGAAGCAAAAATAAAGCAAGAAGAAACTAGGTACCTTCAGAACTGGAGCCATCCAAAGAAATGATAGAAAGAAGAGCTTCCCTTATTTGTGAAGCCCACCATCTAAGAGGGTGGCCATAACAAGTAAGATCATCTTTGTCCAAAGTCCAATTAGCTAAAGCATCAACACTCTTGTTAATATCTCTGACCACATGATTGTAATCAAATTTCAAAAATCCCATCTAGATTAATTGAATCTTCTCAATTATTCTTTTTATTCTCCAATCAACCTTATGATTCTTAGAAGGAGTCTTCAAAATATTAATCATGAGTTGAGATTCAGACTCAACTAACACCTTTTCCCATACAACCTTAGTAGCCTCTTGAAGGCCTTTGAGGATACCATACCCCTCAACAAGGTTATTGGAAAGAATACCCAAATTCTCAGCAAAAGTAAAAACCAAGGAGCCATTTGAAAGTCTAACAATTCCTCTCGGACTGGCTTTTCCAGGGTTCCCTCTAGAGGCTCCATCAGTATTGAATTTTCCAAAATCCTTAGGAGGAGGTTGCCAATTTATTGTCCTATCCATATTACAAATACTCACATTCCCTTTAAGTTGGTTGCCCTTAGTAGATTTAATCTTCAATCTTTGCATCACTTGATCCCATATTTGGTGGGAGTTTTGGGGGTGATTAAGGAGTTGATGGACTGATTCAACTAAGTTGGCTATGGTCTTTTGCCAAATATAGTGAATATCCTTCCTATCTTGATTAGAAATTCGGTTGTTCCTTTCATTCCAGATATTCCAAACCATCCAAACTAACTGCCTAATAAAATGATCAACACCCTCTTGTTTAGGCCAATCCCTCCAAAGCTGTTCAAAAGTAAAAAAATGAACCACTATAAGCCAAGTAAAGTGGCTATTCTACTCCATAGCTTAGAGGCTAAAGTACACTCAATAAAAATATGGCTGATAGTTTCTACATTCTCTTCACACATTTCACATCTAAAAGGGCCATGAAAACCACACTTCATAAGTTTCTCACCTTTAAGCACCCTACGATGCAATAAAAGCCAAGTAAAGAACCTCACCTTAGGCTAGAGATTTTGAGCCCACAACTGAGAAAAGATATTTGAAGATTGGTTGGGATTATTATGGCATAAGGTCAAATAACCTTGAGCAACTGAATACTCATCCTTAGTAGTGTTGTTCCATCCAAAATAATCATTTTCATGGGACCAAGAGAGATCTTATATGAAGGATGCCTTGGATATCTTGTCTTTGCCTTTCTGGGATTTGAATAGGCCAGTCCTTAATAGGGATCCAATATCTATCAACCTTTGAATTACCAGTTTGGTACCGACAGTAATTAGCCACCTTTATCTAGTTAGCTCGATGAAGCTCCTCCATCCAAGGCCTGCAATCGAGAAACTGAGTTATCAAAGGCTTGTGACCATCCCAAGAATCTGTCCAAAATTTTTCCTATTGACCATTATGAATGATCCAAAATAATTTTTTCTTTATCAAATCTTCACCAGTCTTAAGAACTGCTAAAATGGGAGAAAATTTGGTAGGAAGTTGTTAGCGAACAAGGTCTTCAGGACTTTTGTTCTCAGCATATTTAGCACGAAGATTGTTGGCCCAAAGAGCATTGGGGTTATACAACATCCTCCAATATAATTTAGCAGCTAAATCTTTGTTGTTATTAATAGAAGACCGAAATCCTAACCCCCTTCATTCTTAGGAAGACATAAAGTGTCCCATTTCACCAAGGCCCATTTTCTTTTCTCCTTAGTACCACTCCAAAGGAATCGATGACTGATTTGATCCAGTTCTCGAAGAATAACCTTTGGGATATTCAATACGAAAGATACATAAATAAGAATAGCTTGAAGGACTGATTTTACCAAGGTGATTCTACCCCCAAAAGAAAACCACCTGTTGGTCCACTTTCCAATTTTCTTCTTGACTTTGTCCAACAACCAATTCCAATATTTATTTTTCTGCCTTTGAATATTGATGGGAATACCTAAATAAGTGATTGAAAGGGAGGTCTTCTTATATCTTAATTTATCCAAGACCATGGATTCCTGTCTAGCAGAGCAGTGAAATAAAATAACTTTAGATTTGTCTTCATTGATCAACTACCCAATAGCCTTAGAAAAACAACTAATGATTTGCCTAATATGAGAAGCTTCCTTAACTGTAGCTTCACCTAAAAGAGTAGAGTCATCCACAAATTGAAGATCAGAGATAGGTCTAGCTCCATGAGCAATGGTAACTCCCTCAAGGGTTTTGTTTTCTCTCTTTTTGGTTATAGTCCTACCCAAGCATTCAACAAGAATGATGAATAAATAAGGGGATAGCGGGTCACCTTGCCTAATACCTTTGGAAGCTGGGAATGACTGAGAAGGCCTGCCATTGATAAGAACTAAGTAGGAAATTGAAGAGATACAACCTATAATCCAATCCATACAATCCTTAGAGAAACCAAATTGCCTCAAAACTTTGATAAGGAAGTGCCAATCCACTTTGTCATAAGCTTTGGATAAGTCTAACCGAATGAACATGGAAGGATATTTTTGCATATCCATGGAATGGATGGCTTCTTAAGCAAGAACTATCTCATCTACTATTTGACACCCTTCCACATAACCCCCTTACTTAGGGGAAATAATCTTATGCAAAAGAGGCTTCAACCTTTCTGCCATGATCTTACTAATGATTTTGAGAAGAACATTACATAAATCAATAGGTCTAAAAGTTGAGATATGATCAACCTCTTGAGCTTTTGGAACAAGAGTAATATAAGTTTTATTGATAACCTTCAAAATTTCTTTGGCTTTCCTGGATTCTTCCACCACCTCTTATAAATCAGCATGAATTATATCCCTGAACTCTTGGTAGAATCCAATAGGAAAACCATTAGGACCTGGGGTTTTTCCTTTTAGCATTTTAAAAACTACCTGTTGAAGCTCATTGATAGTAACAATAGCAGTAAAAATAGGGTTCTCCTCAGAAGTGATAAGAGAAGGGATTGATTGAAGAACATTTTGTTGAGAAGTTGAGTCAAGAGGAGTCACAGCAAAAATATTGGAAAAGTAATCGACAACAATAGATTTCATGCCATCCCAAGTATAGACAACATCTTCAGAATATGATTTCAGGGAAAAATAAAGTTGTGAGATCTTCGAGCTAGAAGAGATTTGTGGAAGAAATTTGTGTTTCGATCTCCTTCTTTGAGCCATTGAATTCTAGATTTTTGCTTCCATAAGAGTTCTCTTTTTTCCCATTCCTCTAACTGAGTTGTGAGTTTAATTTCATTCGCACTTCTACTCTCTCGTGAGGCCATCTAAACGAATTTTCTTATTCAAATTTTCAAGTTGAGTAATAATTTCATGTTTTTTTTATGAACATCCCCAAACTCCTTCCAGTTCCAAGTCTTGATTTTGGATTTAATGTATTGCAGTCTTTTGGCAAAATAGAACATCTTAGTCCCATGCCTAGGCTTACCTTCCTTTCACCATTGTTGCACACAAGGTCTAAAGGAACTGTCTCTGAGTCACATTAATTGAAAATGAAAAGGAGAGAAACTCACATTGGTTTTCCACATTTCCACCATGTCTGGCCAGTGATCCTAACCAACATTGTTAAGAGTCTTCACTTTAGGAATGTGACCATGGATTAAGAAATTTTTAGAGAGCAAAAACCTATCCAATCTCTCCATTATACAAGCTAAGCCTTACCTTATGTTAGACCAAGTCATAAGGCCATTATCTGGTTGTATATACAAAATATGGAGGTTTGCAATATATTCGCTCATGAGGTTAGTGCTTTTTTCCAAATTTCTATTTCCTCCCATTTTCTCATCTAAAGAGGATGGTATTGAAATATCCTCCGATCAAGATCCAAGCTTTAGGAAAATAAGAGATAATATGAGTTATATCATTGTCTTCTTTGTTCCTCCAAAGCAGTCGGAGTATAAACAATTATGCAAAGCATAATTTGGTTGGAATGTCTACTTTGAATAACTATAGCCAACATACCCCAAATACCAACCATATGGTGAATAACTACCTCTTTTGGGTCCCAAAGACAAGCAATGCCACCAGAAGTCCCCTAGGAACTGAGGGAAACCACTTTTCTAGCTGGCCAAATTTTACTGGCAATTGAGTCCATATCCTCCATTGACATCTTCATTTTTTGAAGGAAAACAAGACGTGGATGATTTATTATTCTAATTTCATTTTGTTTTGAAAGACTCCCTTTGAGTCCTCTAATATTCCAAGTGATGATATTCATTAATACCAGGGCTAAAAAATTTGGGAAGGGCATTAATCTTACCTTCCTCTACAAGCTTTTCACCTTATTTTACCATATGATATTGATTGGTCTTGCGACCTGCTTTTTTATTAGAATCCATCTTCAGTTTTTTTTTCCTTGTATCTTGACTTACTCCAATTGAATTTGAGATGGCTTCTAACCTTGAAGAATATTCGTACACAACCAAAACTTGATTAGAGGGTTAAACAGAGTCTATATTGGGACTTGTATTATTTGAAGCTTTGACATTTTTTTTTTTTTAAAGCAAAAAACCCCTTGCGGAGCCGCCTTGGTCTGAGAGACCATGAACAGGGGGTTCTACACCGTCAAAGTCACCCGGGAGTCGCACCCGACCCTACCCGCACCAACATTATCAATTGGATTTTGGATTATTTGAAGCTTTGACATTTAAAAGATTATTTTTCTTGTGTAAATTTTCTCCCCTTTTTTTCTATTGAAAACCTTTGATTTGTTGGTTTCTCTTTGAGTTCTTCCGTTCATTTTTAAATTGTGTTTCTAAGATTTCCTTTTCCATTATTTCCTCTTCCTCACTTGGGACATCATTTGTGAAAAGGATTTCAAACATATTAGTAGATGACTTTGATTGATCCTTCATAACTGGTTTTTTCTCAGTGTTCTTCTTCTTAGGCATTTGGAAACCTGTTGAGTTTATATCTTCTTTCTTTTGATCAGGAATTTTATTTGGGCAAGAAATAGTCAAATGACCATATTCATGGCAAATTCTACAACAAAAAGGAATGTTCTCATAGTCCACTACTTTCTCCCAAGTGTCTTCCCCAAATTGTAATGTGATCTTTTTAGGTAGGGGTTTGTCAAAATCCATTAAAACACAAATCCGAGCATAAATAATAAGTTCAAAATTTTGAGTACAATCAACAATCATCATAAAAGTTCCTAAAGAGTTTCCAATTGAAGAAAAAATAGTAGGATTCCAAAATTCAATAGGAAGGCCAAAGAGTCTAACCCACACGAGAGCTATAGAAGACATCTCTTCTTTGGCTTTAAATTTAGTATGCTAGGGCTTCATGAAAACCCCTGCCCTTCCAAAAAACCAGGGACCCCCTTGAATTTTTTTCTCTCTATCTCCATTATTAGCAAATAAAACAAGAAAATAATCATTTGGATAAATAGAGATTTGTAACTCACCTTTAGTTTTCTAGATTTTTGCAGCCCAGAATTTGAAAGTAGATAGGCTCGGACAAAAACCCATGAACCGATAAATTAGTCTTTTTTTTTTTTCAAATATTCAATGCCAGTCTGAATGTTACCCATATCAAGCTTAACAATATGATTTCCATCAACTGCTTTAAGACATCTTGAATCCGTTTTCTTGGGATCAATATTAGGTATTCTTAGAGGTTTATGGGAAGCTCTAAGATTAATAGTAGCATTGGGTTGAGGCTGTCCACCATGGAGGACATCTCTAAAATTTATTTTTGGGGCCGAGTCTTCGAAATTCTTACCCTTGATAGGGGTTTTCACAGTATAATTATTTTGTGGGAGCACCTTAGCACCAGATTCACTTGAGATCTGAGCCATTTTTTGATCAACTGCTTGAAACTTATTTTATGATCTTTTTAATCATTGCCCTAGAAGCCATGGAAAGGTATGGTTTTCACTTTTCTTTTTTGCAAACAAATTGGAAGCTGTTGTCACTCAAGTTCATAGCATGATCTATTGAAAGATAGATTTCTAACCCATCTTGGATCCCCTGCAACATATCCTGCTAAAATATTGAGCATAAAACACAAAAATATTGGCTACTAGGGCTCGAAGGCCCTAAAACCAACCTCTGGAGCTGCTTGCACTCAACCCAAATGAAACCCTCGCACAACTGCTTGCCAAAGATGTTGTTCACACATAGGGATGCACTAGGATCTATGTTGCTCCAAATGATCTAAAAATTGGTGGAGACATTCTAGGGTTTTTCAGGAATCTACCCTTAAAATTTTAGCTCAATCCGAGTCTAGATGAGTGAGATATGGCCAAAACAAGTTTAATAATTTGGACAGTCCTACAAAAAAAATCCCTCCTCAATCTCTCCCTTCTAATGATTTTCTACATCTTCTAGTATTGAAATTAGTTTAATGGTGTCTATTTTATAGGTGGGTGTACACTCAGGTGTAAGTGGTGCCTTGAGCTAGTCAAATATCTTCTATATTTTAAGAAGAGTGTCATTTCCCTCCATTTTATTTTATTAAGTAACATTTTTTTCCTTGTACATTCTCTTTATTAAGTTCAAAATTTTTAAACTCCTTGATAAGTGTTCTCTATGTAATAAATAAATAATCAATCACATGGTTTATTTTTATTTTTAACCTTTCTTACACAATATTCTTATCTTACATGAAATTTACACAATATTCTTATCTTACATGAAATTCCTTCCTGTTATAAATTATAATTTGTTTTTATCAAGTATAATTTATATGTTTTTATCTAAATAGTTTTTACTCATATTTTTAGTTAATTTATTGACATGAATGAAATTATTTTAATTACATCCACAAAACTAAAATAGTCGATGGGACTAAGAGCTTTAATACAAGATGGGGTAGGTGTACAACCCTACTCCCTTTAAATTCAAACCTTACACTTCCTACTCAAAGTTTCAAAGTTTAACATTCAAATAAGAGAATTGTTCAACAAAGTCAAAAAGTTCAACATCCTCTTATCATCTTTTAGAGCATGTTTCTTATGTTGTTAATTTTTATGAGAAGTATTTTGCTACTACCTTTAAAGGATTATATATGGCTGGTTTGCTTTCTCAGAGTCTGAAAAGACCATAACTTTAGTATTACTAGTGTTTACCAACATCCCAACTTCTCTACATAAGTGCTCTAAAGCTTTTAGATGTTCTTTTAAACTTTCAAGTGTATGATAAAGCTCTATTATTTGCTTCTCTTTTCTCTCTTAAATTCCCTTGCAATATTTTATTTTGATATTGTAGTGTCTACCTAGTATATAATATTCACTTAAACAACCTTAAATTCCAAAATCTTCAATGCTTGAGATATAAAATCAAAATTCATGGAAAAACTGTAAGGATGATACAACCAAATTCATTCATCTTTTATGATATTTTCTAAAGCTATGCATAAAAAAATCAATCTTCAATCTTATATTATCCCTTGAAATGAAACAAATGCTACGTTCAATGAAGCCTTTATGTAAAGAGAATGGTACAACCCTTAACATATTGGCAAACTTTCACATTAAAATACAAAATTGGATGGTCATATTACACTTCATTAATACAACCAACCAATTTATTTTGTTGGGGGCTACAAAAGAAAATAAGATAATTAAAAAGAGCATTATGCTCAAATAATGCAACCTGCCAACAATCAATGTCTAATAAATTTTGGAAGTCGTTAATAGTTTTAGCATGTCATGGAGCAGTCTCCCTTGTGCAATCAATGTTGAATTGTTTACAAAGGATTCCAGAACATAAAAGTGATCCCATTGATGTTTCTGTGTGGTTGACCATATAAAAACGCTAGCATATAATTTTTATTTTGGTAAATAACTCCTTTGTTTCAATAATGGCATATGTTCTTATCAAAGTCATCTTTGAATTGTTCAATTTACTTCTTGTAGACGCAAAGCTGTGGTAGGCATGGAACTATGATAATAGGCCTTCAAACTTTGTACCCTATTACTGATACAATGATGGTGTTAAATATCACAATCATGCATGCAACAAGATGATGAATCCAATCAGAAGTTGACTGGTTAATGGATATAAGAATCACGAGCTTGACATGTGATGACTCCCAAGTCAGTATATATAACACTTCCAAATTTCCAGCACCTTGCTCAACATAGAACTCAAATCCTCACCTCCAATATTCTGGATCAGAGCTTCATATAACTAGTTATGTTTGTAATTCTTCATCTCAAATGCAATAGCAATTTTTGCACAACCTTTACTTGGTAACCTCTCCTTGAGAAGAGGACGATGATTCTTCCAATTAGGTCAGATAAGTATGTTTATTTGAATGGCCTTCAAACTGTTCTCGCAATCTTTCATACCTACTAAGCTCCACTAGAGATAGTGATGGTGACAATTCTCCAAGTGTATGTTCTCAAACAGAATATCCAACATAGTCAATATATATATATATAAAAGAGAAAATCAAACATCAAATATAACTTAGAACATAAAGGATCTGCTTTAAAAAAGTAGGAGCCTCATAGTGAATTTGAATGTAAACATGAATCAAGAGACTTAATTTTACACTACAGTCTGCTTTGGGTGTGACTCTAATTTGAAAAATATCACTGACATAGGCCGTGGATCCAGGTAAATCTAAGAACACTCAGATAATAAAATGATCTTAAAATGGAGAACAAATTTGCATTAATATTCAACACAATCTGGAAAATGTTTGCAACACACCAATGAGTTTTTGTGGGAACTACTATGGAAAAACAAATAAATACAATATTTTTGAGATCTTATCCATTTCACTAGTGCATTGATTCCATATTGACACCTTCTTACATTATCATGAGATTTAACTATTAAACAATAAATAAATGGAAGATCACCTAAAAAAAACTGCTAGAAGCTGCTATAAAGTTCAAAATCAATAACTTATATAATAGTCAAAACACCAACTAGATTCATTTCTATACACTACTTGAAGGGTATAGGTGGCTCAGCTCTAAAGAATGTTATCTTAGGCAGAGGCTAACTGGTAATTATCAACAAAAATAAGCAGTTGCACTACTTCTGGAACCATAAAAAGTTCAAAATTATCACTTCAAAGAGACTTTCCAGGACTATTTCTAAACTAGCAAGACCACTTTTGAGCATACATAGTTCCACAAATAATATCATCTCATTTAAGGTGCCCCTCTTATGAGAAAAGTACATTCAAAATATGACTTCTTAAGATCAAGTGAAAGGGTTACAAGATGTTAATGATCATTATAATGTAGAAAAGTACTTCCAGTTTTTTATTCTAGTTTACATGTCTAAATACTGGTATATACTGATATAAATAGGATCTAACTTTCAATATTGTACACATAAAAGTAGCCAAAGACAATCCTCATCTTAAAGATAAAAACATGACATATTTATATGGAAGAACAAAGAATGATAAAATTTAGACCTTTATGAAATCCCCATGCTCCACAACAACTGTATCATGATCCACACTGACACTTGTGGTACTTGACCCTTTAGCTGAGACCTGTGATGGAATACAACAGACTAATCAAAGTTCCTCTCCAAAAATAAATCAATTAGGTTTAAAATTTCTCAAAAATATTGTTAAAGATCTTGCATAAGATCTTCATACTGTGTTGTCTTAAAGATCTTATATCATTGTAACAATAAATAAAGTATATTCATATAAGGATTCAAAAATAGTAGAGAAAAGTAGATCACAAATTAACATCTACATCATGCACAATCGACCATTTCTAATTATCTATAAATAAACTTAAGGCCATTGAATAATGCATAGTTACAAAATCCTGTCAGATCTGGACAAAATTCAGATCAAACTGGATTTTTTCAACCATCTAGTTGGTCCGATCAGATCCAAAGTTTCTTTAAGTTTTTTTCAATTGGTTATATAGGATTGAAATGGGCCTCACCCATATTACATCATCACCACATAGTGGTATTACAACAAAGCTTAGAAATTATCCATGTATCGCTTGGCAAGATTTGAACCTTAGTCGCCTCCTTAAATGTTGAGGAATCTAACTGATTGAGCTAATGCCACTTGATTAAAAATTTGAGTTTACAAGGGTTTTTATGAGGGGTTTCGGTCCCCTCTTACCGAGGTTTGAACTTGGGTCTCCTCAATGAGAACCCAATGACTTACCACTAGGTATCCCTCACAGGTCTTAAAGGTTCTTTAAGTTAAAAATAATAAATAACAAAATAAAAAATAGAACTTTTAATATGATTTTGGGTTGTAGTTCTAAGCTATTATGAATGTTTTGTGTATTTGTATATATTTGTGTATATTTTACATATGGATATGTTTATGGTAAGTATAAACAAATGTGTTTATTTCCAAAATTAGATTCAAATTTCAAATTCTTTTTTATTCCGAATTTTAGGACTTCTATTGGCTTCCGGTACAAATATAATTTTGGGTTGTAGTTATAAGCTATTATAAATGTTTTGTGTATTTGTAGATATTTGTGTATATTTTACATATTAGTATGGTTATGGTAAGTATAAACAAATGTGTTTATTTCCAAAATCAGATTCAAATTTTACATTGCTTTTTATTTCGAATTTTAGGACTTCTGTTGGATTCCGTACAAATTTGGATATATGAACCTTGTAACCTTAGTTACCAAGTTCGAGTTCGTGTTCGAGTTCGACACTCTTGAAGTTCGAAAGAAATTTGACATGTTTAAAAATTCGGAATAAAATTCGACATATAAAATTTGATATATTATAAATGTGCATATCCTTTTAAAATATTATGTAAATAAATTAGTAACTAAGAAGCTTAAACAATGAAACAAACATTAAAAATTCCCTTATAGTATATTTCTAAGCTTCTACATTAAATTTTAATGGTATCATTTAAATATGTTTTAAGTTTCGATAAATTTTATATTTAAATGTTGAAAGTAAAATTAAATGGTAATTTTTATATAAATTTAATTTTATATCTAAAACAAGCATAATAACTTATTGGTTATTATCATTTATCATAAATAATTTTAAAATAAAAATTTTAATCTTATAATATTATTAAATTGCATCTAAATTGACTTTAGAAAACAACTTATTTTTTATAATTTTTTCCATTCCATAAATTTATTTTATGCGGAAACATATTGTATTTTACAAGTTAGAAGACTTCAGCCTTCAAGGACAAGGCCTTATTGACGGAAAAGGAGAAAACTGGTGGACACTTCCATGCAAGCCACACAGGGTGATGATTCCTTTTCATTTTTTTCAGACGTGAAATCGAACTATTCTACTGTCATAATCTACTGTGTATGTATGTTAGTAATATCAATTCACAGTTGAGATTTTGGTTGTTTGACAAATACAGGGACCAAACGGTACGACATTGGGTCCATTTCTTCCTTGTTTTTTTGCAAAAAAAAATTTCTTGCCAAATTTAGGATTTATTCGTTGAACTTATTTGTTAGGGTTTTAAATTCGACGAATTTCGAATTTTTTTTTTAAATTCAAAGAATTTGGTAACTAAGCTTGTAACTATGAAATAAATAGAAAACATTTGCCCTACCTTGCGCTTCACAACATTAAGACACACATCCGCACATAAAGCCTATGTATCAGCACCACTAAAATTTGGGGGGCACGTTTTGGCTATTGTTGACAATGATACATTCTCATGAAGTTTGAACTTTTGAGTCAATGCTCCAAGTACCCTAAAAATAAACATTAAAGCAAGGTTAACAGGTGTGGGGGTGCAGGTGCGAAGGGAATCGCGAGTGCAGGTGCGACCCCCGCCAAAAATAGGGTTCGTCGGGTGCAAGTGCAGCTAGTATATCATATATAGTAGTGGACATGTACAAATATAACATCAATTATTTTATATTTGACTCTCATTCGTCATATTCCTCAACATCTTCTAGGCCCTCTATAAGCAAGTCTAATTATGTTCTATTTGTATGCTCTATAGGGATGAAATGGAAATAGAAGTTTTGAAAAATCCTTCAACTAAGGAATTTAAATTTGTTTTCTACAAGATTTTCTATGTATGTTGTGCTGTGTATAAGTATAAGATATTAGTACTTCTAATCCTATAAGAGCATGTGATCATTGACACCCAACTTTTGTTATTCACAATGGAAAAATGATTTCGGCTTCTTGGTCGTCGATTAGGCTTGCATGTCTCTACTTTGTTTAAAATTATTAATAGTCCTTATTTAGAATAAGAATCTAGTCTATTTACTTTGGATCTCACCATGTCACATGATGCTTGCAGTGTTTAGCATATACTCACTAAACTTTAAATTATAATTTATAAAAACATTTTTAATTTTTTTTATTAGCTCGTATGGGCTAAGTGTGGTTGGGCCCACTTGGAAAAAAAATAGTTTTTTTTCTATGTTAATGCCCAAACTGGGCTGGGTTCGACTTGGAAGAACCTTGACTGGCCATAGGGTTCGACTTGGAAGAACATTGACTGACAGGGTTCGACCCAAGCTAAACCTTGTCAGACAAGGTTTAGATGGGGTTAGACTCAGTCGTACCTATTTGTGAATCCATGCACCCGGTGCGGGTGCAGGTGCGGGTGCGCACACCCAACCAACAGGGTGCACGAATCCTGTTACACCGCATTAAAGCATTTTTAATTATCAGAAGGGGAAAAAAGCATGTGTTATTTTTGAAATTGTTAAATAACAATGAATCCACCTATAGACTTACCATTCTCTGTAAGATGGATCGGTGTCGATGCCTACATATAGTAACTTGTCAAATCTACCAGGTCGTAAAAGGGTAGGATCAATTAGATCAGGGCGATTACTAGCTCCAATAATAAACAAGTCCTGAACAAAAACATACTTGTTTAGCAGATCTTCACTTGCAGAACACTAGAGTGCAAGGACTATAAATGCACACTACCAAACTATTTATTTGGTAACATATCCATACAATAAAAAGTTTATCAAAAGATAACTGGGTGGTTTCATTTAGACCATCAATTTCAGCAAACATCTGTATAACAATAAAAAACCATCTATTTCATGATGCCATTGGAAGCATATAAAACTTCATTGAATTTTATACAACATCTATTTCATGATTCCATTGGAAGCATATAAAACTTCATTGAATTTTATATAACATCCATTTCATGATGCCATTGGAAGCATATAAAACTTCATTGAATTTTATACAACTGCCAAACCATGAAGTGATAGACAATTGTACTAATTTGTATGTTGTAGAATGTAGTAAAATGAGATTCTATATCTAGACATCACATAGTTTTTTTTTTGAAAAAATGAAAAACTTGTATTAATACAAAGAGCTGTTACAAACGGGAGAAAGCACATCCCAGCCAAGAGCAAACACCAAGACAACAAGAGCAGAGCAGAAAAGTCTGCACAAACCAACAAAGAGCACAAAAGCCAACAGGGCACGAAAAAGCGACATGTCGCGAAATCGCGACAGTCAGCCCCGTCTCGACCGCCGAGGCGCCCCTAGTCGCGAAAACGCGACATGTCACGAAATCGCGACAACCAGAGCCCTCGGCAACCGACCGCCAAAAAGGTCACGAAATCGCGACGGCACCTCCCTCCGACGCTCCAGCAACAAAGGTGTCGCAAAATCGCGACCAAAAATCCAAAGAGCTCCCGAACTCCAGAAAGGTCGCGAAAGCGCAACAAGATTTCTCCAAATCGCCCATCCAGCATGAGTGTCGCGAAATCGCGACGAATTATCCAGTTGGTGCCCAAGCCGAAGAAGGGTCGCGATATCGCGACAATTTTTCCAAAAGCCTCTTACGTGCCAAAAGTGTCGCGAAATCGCGACAAGAATTCCTTTCGACACCCAGCCACAAAAAGTGTCGCGAAATCGCGACCAATTTTCCATTTTGCATCCAGTCGGCAAAAGAGTCGCGATATCGCGACAGGTTTTCCTTAAGACGCCAGTTTGCCCAAAGTGTCGCGATATCGCGACAAGTTTTCCTTTTAGCTCCCAAACCTCAAAACTGTCGCGATATCGCGACGAGTTTTTCACATTGCACCCAGTCTTCAAAAGTGTCGCGATATCGCGACAAGTTTTCCAGAAAGTGCCCGTTCGCCAAAACTGTCGCGATATCGCGACAAGTTTTCCTTGCAACTCCCAAACCCCAAAACTGTCGCGATATCGCGACGAGTTTTTCACATTGCACCCAGTCATCAAAAGTGTCGCGATATCGCGACAAGTTTTCCAGATGGCGCCAGTTCGCCAAAACTGTCGCGATATCGCGACAAGTTTTCCTTGCAACTCCCAAACCTCAAAACTGTCGCGATATCGCGACGAGTTTTTCACATTGCACCCAGTCTTCAAAAGTGTCGCGATATCGCGACAAGTTTTCCAGATGGCGCCAGTTTGCCAAAACTGTCGCGATATCGCGACGGTTTTTCCTTGCATCCTCCAAACAGCAAAAAGGTCACGAAATCGCGACGGAATATGCATTGTGCTCCAATTCCCGAAAATGGTCGCGATATCGCGACGGTTTTCCTCCTTGCCGACCCTTCGCCAAAAACGTCGCGAAATCGTAGCATCTTCCAGCCAAAGGCCGTGTTGGCTCACCATGTCGCGAAATCGCGACAACTTACCAACGGAGGTCGCGACAGCGCAACAAGTCGCGAAATCGTGACAAAAACCAACCTTAGCCATTTTTTTACTCATTGACGCAGGGATCGTTCCAAACCTACCCGAATCACTTCATCAATCAAAGGCATGTCACTGTGCAACTGCACTCCTACCTCTTTCTCAGCGCCCATCTTTGCAAGAAAGTCAGCCACCTTGTTCAAATTTCGTCTCACATAAACCGGGATCACATCATCTAACTCCCTCCATAAATCCTTGATTTGGGAAATCAAAATCTGCAGCCTCCAAGCTTTCGAGGAGAAGTTTCGCATGCAGTCAAGAGCGCCGACCAGAACTTGTGAATCAGATTCAATAATTATCCTCCTATGACCCTGCTTAACAGCCCAAATAGAAGCGGACTTGATCGCAATGGCTTCTGCTTCGTTGTTTGTAGCTCTGCCCAAACCCTGCAGTTCCCAATAGAGCACCGAACCAACATGATCCCGGCAGACAACACCAATACCCGCACTGCCCGGGTTGCCTTTTGCAGCCCCATCCGTATTGATCTTGATCCAGCCTGCTGGGGGAGGTTTCCAGCATTCTCTATCTTGTCTCTCTGGACCCTCTACCCCCTCCTCTGAAAGCCCAAGACCAACCTGATTCTCCTCATCAACATTGATGGCCACAGTTTCTGTAACTTTGCTCCAAATGACTTGCCAGACTCCGTCAGTCGAGGAGAAAGTATCTCTAAAGATCCAGGCATTTCTCTCCAGCCAAACTTGCCACCAAATGAAGAGAAAGCCGAGCTCCCATCCAATACGGAGAGCCGGAGATTTAAATCTGCCCCTTTTCCATATTTCCCAAATTTTGGCACGATTTAAATCACCATTTGCCTGAAATTTATATTGAGAGAACCAACGCTTCCATATCTGATGCGAAAAAGGGCACTCGAACATCAGATGATCAGCAGTTTCCTCATGTTTATGACACAGAGCACACTGAGAGGGACCGATGATTCCTCTACTTTTGAGCTTGTCAAAGGTGAGAACTCCATTGTGCATGAGCCGCCGTGCAAAGAAGTTCACTTTCGGCCAGCCCTTGGGATGCCAAATCATTCTCCAATCCCGGACCAAAAAAGAATGCGGGGGAGGCGTAGGGAGGATCTGCTCATAACCATCCTTAACTGAATAGACCCCAAGGCTCCCATAGCCCCAGGCTAATTCATCCTCCTCATCCCTCCCAAGAAGGAACCTTTCAGACAAGATTTTGTTCAAGATGGGTGCCAGCTCTGGAGGGATTGTTATTGGCCACTCCTCCCACCTCTTAAACTTTTTAAATTTATACTCCCCAAATTGGCTGGTGTTGAAGTAGCTTTCGATGCGGATCCATCCCTGGGCTTCTATGGCGGACTTGATTGGCTGTAATTCAGGAAACATAGCAATGATGGGTGGGTACTGGTCCCAAGAATCGGTCCAGAAACGAGCCTTATCCCCGCTTCCCACTTTCCAAAAAAGCTGGTCTTTTATGACTTGAGATCCAAGCTTGAGAGTCTGCCACACTAAGGAACCAGTGCCATCCAGGGGGAAGCGACCCACTTCAGTAGGGTGGACAGGGCCCAAATATTTGCTGGATAGGAGTCGACTGAATAGGGAGGTTGGCTGGGAAATCCACCTCCAATATAGTTTTCCAGCCAAGGCTCTGTTATTAAGCATGGCGCTTCTCAGGCCCAGCCCTCCTTTATTCTTAGGCTGGGTAACTTTATCCCACCCAACCAGAGCCCATTTTTTCTCCCCGTTTGCACCTTCCCAAAGAAATTTTCTAGCCATTTTGTCCAGCTCTTTCCAGATGGAATGAGGGGCAGCCAGGATAGAGAATTTATAGATTGGCATAGCCTGAATAACAGACTGCAGGAAGGTTAATCTACCCCCATAGCTTAGCCATTTGTGGGACCAGTGATTCACTCTATCTTTGATACCTTCTAATAGATCCTTCCAGATATCTAATTTTAGTTTTTTGAAATGCAGGGGAACGCCCAAGTAAACAATTGGAAGAGAAGTCCTAGTGAATCCCAGGATCTCAATAATTCTATCCTGCAGCCTTTGGTCAAGATTGAAAAAGACCACTTTAGACTTCCTGTCATTGAGGACCTGGTTTGAGGCCCTAAGGTAAACATTAAGAGTATCTCTGATTCCTCTAGCTTCCCTGAGACCGGCCACACCAACCAATCCAAAGATCGTCCACAAACTGCAAATGGGTCAAGGTTTCCTCTCCAACCTTGACACCAGTTAGCAGGCCTTGTTGCCTTCTCCTCAAGAAGAGTCTGCCTAATCCTTCAGCCAGAATGAGGAAAAGATAGGGAGAGCAGGGGTCTCCTTGACGAAGGCCACGAGAGGCTCCGAAAGGGAGCGAGGGAAGACCCTTGATAAGAACAGAATAAGACGGTGTAGACACACAGCTCATGATCCAATCAATCCAGTCCTGGGAGAAGCCAAAGGCTGCCATAATTTTTGACAAGAAGCTCCACTCCACCCGGTCATAAGCCTTGGACATGTCCAATTTAATAAACATTCCTTTATTACCCGATTTTTGCATAGTATGGATAGCCTCCTGGGCAAGAATCACCCCATCCAAGATTTGTCTTCCCTCAACGAAGCCCCCTTGTTCAGGAGAGATGATGTTATGGAGAAGTGGTTTAAGCCGCTCAGCCATTGTCTTGGTGATTATTTTGTAAATCACGTTACATAAAGCAATAGGTCTGAAATCCGAGATCTGAGTTCCCTCCTCCCCTTTTGGAATTAAAGAAATGAAGGTATGATTAATAGCCCTGAGCATTCTTTTATTGATTCTGGATTCCTCTTCTACAGCCAAAACATCCTCCCCCAAAGTATCCCAAAAGGCTTGAAAAAACTCAATAGGAAAGCCATCTGGGCCAGGAGATTTACCAATATTCATACCAAAGACCACATTTCTCGGTTCATTTCTCTCAATGGGTCTAAGCAGTGGCCCGATTTTCTTCTTCGGAGATGATAGCAGGAATGACATTAAGAACTTCAAACCGAGCCTCAAGGATCCTCGCTCCATACTTTCAAGAAAAGTTTAGAAAAGTAATCAATTGAGTGTTGGTGCATATCAAGAAGGGTATCCAAGGTATGACCATTCTCATCCTTAAGGGCTTCCATATTGTTCAGCTGTCTCCTAGCACAAGCTGATCGGTGAAAAAATTTGGTATTTCTGTCCCCTTCTAGTATCCAAGTATTTCTTGCCCTCTCGTTTCCAAGTATGTCTCTTCTTGGTTATCAATGGCCTCAACCGCTTTGCGCAAGGCATCATCTTCGGATTTGAGTTGCTCAGTAATTGTTCCTTCCCTAAAGAGTTTCTGAACCTCCTCCCATCTGGCCATCAAGGGGGCCCTTTGGAGCTGAAAATCTGACTTATTTTCTTTCCTCCATTGTTTCAGTTGAAGTTTAACATAGTGAAGTTGTTTATGAAATTTGAACATTGCTGTCCCAAAAGGAGGACGGCCAGCTTCCCACCATTGTGGAATTTTCTCGACGAAGATCCTCCTTTTGCAACCAAAAATTCTCAAATTTAAAAGGCCTCGTGATGCTCGTTCTATCAAAGTCCCTCCCTCCAAAGAAATGGGAGAATGATCGAAACAGTGGCCCTCCAAAATCGAAACTTGGTATTCCATTTTACAAAAGCTTCCTCGGAGACCGTAAACCGATCTAACTTGACCTTCCCGCCGTGTGGTTCCCGCCTCTTGTTAGTCCAAGTGAAATAGGATCCAGGGCCTTGAACATCAACTAAATGAAAGGCTTGGACTCGGGCAATCGAAGCCGGTCCCCAGGATCCAAAATTGGGGAGCCACCTTCCCCGGTCACGAGCAGATAACTTTGCATTAAAATCCCCTCGCAATAATCCAGTCTAGGTATTCTCTAGATGACCTCATATTATGAACAACTTTCCATTGAAGCCTCTGACCATCTAGGTCTTGGGCCCCATAAAAGTTAGTGATTAAGACATGTTCTACTGTGAAGTTATTTCTGAAGTGAGATGTAAGGACACCCCTCCAAGCTATATGTTCTACTGCAGTCCAGTCCAAAGGATTCCAGAGAGTGACGATCCCCCCTGAAGCTCCTTGGGCAGCCACATCCATATGTCCAGCGCCCCGCCAGATTCTATTAACTATTTTACTAATAATATCTAAAGACATTTTTGTTTCCTGAATAAGCAAGAAGTCTGTTTTACATTTTCCTAAGAGTCTTTGAACAACAGATTGATGGGTTCTACTGTTTAAACCCCTAACATTCCAAGATTTTATGATCATTGAAAACCTTGAGAGCAAGAAGAATCAATAGTCCTCACCGATCCTCCATTGATCGGCTTTATCCCCTTGAGCCGCAATCGGATCCTTATTTGACTTTCTCGCCCGCTCCTTGAGTGTTGCAGCTTTTTGGATCTCTTTTCTACCCGAGAGATACCTGTGGCTGGCCTTTCTCTATTTTTTTCTGCAATTCCCATGCTAACGTCATTAATTACTGGCGGCGCTTGGGAGTGCACTATCAGTGTCCCTGCATTTTCTGACGGCAATACCTCAGAGGGCACAAACA
Source organism: Wollemia nobilis (assembly GCA_028583015.1). NCBI lineage: Eukaryota > Viridiplantae > Streptophyta > Pinopsida > Araucariales > Araucariaceae > Wollemia > Wollemia nobilis. Next base: position 2,146,110 of record JAQPPZ010002630.1, read on the forward strand.
CCTGTTCTAAAACAGGAGGAGATGAAGGAGAGACATGAGTTTGAAGGTTATGGGTCTCAATATTCCCATCTACACCTTCCATATTCCAATCCTCCTGATCCACTAATGACTTAAAGATTTCATATCTGTTAGTTGGCTTAGATTGAATTTGCTCCTTACCATTTTTCTTCGGCTTTCTCCTTCGCTTGGCCCGTTCAAAGCCATCTTTCTGACCCTCATTGCCCTGAGGAGTACTAGAAGTTTCTTTAGCGTAAGAAGACTTTTCCTCTCCGGGAGCGATTTGGCATACCATTCCGGGCTTCCATTTTGGAGTTCAAGAGGTTTGGACAAAACCGGGCCAAGTGCCCATGTTTATGGCGGACTCGCATCCGAAAGGCGAGGCCTCATAGTCTAACCGTTGGATCCAGGATACCTCTCGCCGCTCCAGCTCCACCTCTCGCCGGTAGAGGTTGACCGATGTCCATTTCCACACAGTATTCTAGCATAGACACCAGAGATACCTTCTATAGTATCCCTTGAAACGCCCAGGTATCTGCCCAGGGAGTTGCCTATCATTTCCAAGACCGGCTCCCCCCAAAACTCCATTGGCAGAGCGTACAGCCGAATCCAGACCGGGACAGCCGTGGGTTCAATGCGGGGATCGAATCCCACTCTCCAGGGTTGGACAAATAACCCTGCCGGGCCATGGTTTCTCTTCTCTGATTCAAACGCCCTGTTTCTATCAGCTAAGGAAGAGAAGCTAACGATGAAATACCCGTTGCTGATAAACCAAAGGGAATACTCACCATGGGGCTCCCAGTTCTGTCTGACCCACGTGTGCAAGAAATTCAGGGTTGGTCGTATACCCATGAATTTGCAAATCAAATCATGATTAGCTTTGTATAAAATTGTGTCTTCTACCAACTTTGGTTCGATAACAATCTTAGGTCTTGAAGCAGATTGTGGAAGGCAACCATTGACACGATGTGCCGCGAAACCCTTACCAACATTCTTGAGCATCATATTCAAAGTATTTCTCTGCGCTTCGCCATTAGATGACGAAGGATTGTCCTTAAGCATTTCAGCATAGGAGCTCTTTCTCCCAGAAAGAGGACTTGGAGGAGACCCCATTGGGCCCTCCAGAAGCGGCAAACGATCCTTCAAAACCCCAAAAATAGAACAACACAGAAAACTACCTGAGGGCCTGGATTATCCTACGCTTCGGGAGTCCAAGAACAGCGCCTGTCGCCTGCACAGAGAGATTCCCGCCAAAACGCCAAATCGCCAGAGCCCATCAGTTCATCATCCTCTTAATTCCCCCTAGACATCTCATAGTTATAGAAAGCATGATTTCATTATATATGAGAGACTACTCTGTCCATAACTCCGTATGAATCTCTAGACGCTCCTCGAGCAGGAGGAAGGCCATCAAGTTCATCAAAGAAAATACTTCATGGCCGTGCGGCTCTTGCCTGGGCATACACAAGTCACATTATCCCAAATTAGATTCCATGATCCAGCTCACAACTAAATCTGAAAAGTAACTGTCATGTTCACCTTGCAGAAAATTAAAAAAAAAAAGCAATTGCCTTGGTGTTCTACCTTTTGGAAAATATCTCGGACGTTCTTTTCTGATTCTCCTATATACATATTAATCAGCTCAGGTCCTTTCACACTAAGAAAATTTAGTGAACATTCAGTTGCCACTGCTTTTGCCAACAATGTCTAGTGGAAGAAATTTAAAGTTAAAGAGGAAGTAAGCCAGCCAGTGTAAAATGCTTCAGATACTTCAGTGTAAAAAAATTGTTTTTGCTAACATCAATTGCTACTGCATTTGCCAAAAATGAATGGTGGAAGAAAAAAATAAACCACTCAAGTAAGCCGGTGTAAAATGATTCAGTTCTAGGTCTCAAAGGTAACATTAACTTTCTCATCTATCCCCTTCTTACCTTGACTGTGCGAGGAGGCCCATATAAAAGCACGTAAGAACGTTGACGTAACCCAGATGAAAAGAGCTCCTTGTGCACAAGAGGTAACTACATACATCATGCATAGAGGAATATTAGATCCTCATGTTGACAGACAAAACAATGATAAACTAAATAAAACATTTTCTAAAAATAATTATAATTGTCCTTGGAAGAGCTCAAAAATGTATTGTACTTAATACTTCGAAACTGGAATAAGTACTATAATTTATGTTATGAAAATAACTAGGACCATCCTCGAGGAGCTCAAAAACATACCGTATTCCATATTTCTAATCTGGAATTAGCATTATAATTTACCGACCTCTAGAAGTGAATGGATGCATGGAGATAAGATGGTCAATATAGTCAAATTTTACATTTATCATTTCAGGTTCTCAAATCTCTTTCTTATTATTTTAATGAAATAGAAGTTCCTGGCCATTATTTACTCTATCTGCATCAATAGTTAAATCACTGATAAATTGATTGAACTGCGGAAGCTTATTATGCTTTGTACAGCATATTAATCGATCGACTAACTTCAGCCCAAAGGTCAAGGTCGACCAACAGCAGAGGGTCCTTAGACAGTCCACCAACTTGAGGGCCTTTAAGAGCTCAGGGATTGAAGAGCCTTGTTTATATTAGAAGTCCCGCCATAATTCAAACATAACTCCAAAACTAACAACAAGCTCAATGCAAGATATGATAATAACAAAAGGACCAAATGGTTGAAATGTTTGTACAATGTTGTGCTCATGCCATTTCCCACTATATTGTGTTGCACAATTATACACCTAATGTCATTGTTTCTCAATGTTGGAAATTGTGTAATCTGACTCTATTGGCCAAGGCCAACATTGTATGATGTGACATATGTAAGCCTATGGGAAATCATTATGCAATGTACTTTATTATTATTTGATGTAATTAGCCCTATGAACACATGGTAGAACCTTATCATGGTTAACTTTCACTAAACCCATATGGGCAAGGATTTAGTAACTTGTAATTAACCTTTATGACTTAATGCTATGTTGGCATGGGTTAAGTGATTTGTAATTATTGTGGTTGAGGATTTGGTATTTGGTATAAATATCTCTCAACCACTCAATCCATTGTATTGGTGTGATCTTATTTTGATCACTTGTGTGAGTGTTCAACGACACCCTTTCATTCTTTTGCCTATCACTCTTTCTAATTTGCTTCTTTAATTTCTTGTGCATGAGATTTGAGTTCATATTCTAGTTTTGTTTGTTTCTGCAAAGTATAGTAAAATCTAACATGTTATAAAAGCGGGTATGAAGTGTTGACGCTTGATCATGCATAGAACTATTTCGGAGTTTCTACTTCTTCTTCTAACCAAGAGAGCGAATTATCTTCTAGAGCTTCATGAGTCATTTGCAGCATAAGTGGCAATGGAGAAACATCCTACATCCACAAACATTAAAATCAAGAATTGCATTTTTTTTTTTTTTTTTGAGGTGGGTAAGGGGAGGGAGGGGAGTTTCAAACTTTTTTCCTCTTTCTGCAGGGCTTCCTCTTCATCGATTTGAAAGCACATTATGTTTTATGATTCAGGATGAAATTCCATTTTAGGCTTTGTCTAAGGCCAAGCCACCTATGTTCCTCTATCATGGCATATTGGCGTCTTTGGACTGTCCAAAGGATCCTTTTGTCACCATGGACACAGGTTCGAGCTTGTATTTTGGCCATGCGAAACTTTTCTTCAAAGAACCATATGGGGGAGGTTGAGTACTCCAAGCAGCTCGAGCTTTCCTTTCACACACAAATGGCTTGGCGTTTTGGCTAGGCCACATTGGAAAGGTGTTGTGTGGTTGTGGGTTGCAAGTTCAAATCCCGTAGCATCCATTTTTGGTTGTTTCATGGCATTTTTGTTCCCAGCACTTGCATTTATGGAGAATGGCCTTGCCTCCAAGGAGCAAGCCATCCTTCATCCCCGTTAGCGACATGTGTGCTACTGGTCAGTGAAAAGAAGTAAAGGCATTATGAGTTGTGGAGTTGTGGGTTCAATTCCAACCCTCTCCTTTTTTATTGTCCAAGCAGAATGATGTTTTTTTAAGCGAGGGCATGTTGTCTTCAAATCGTGGCACTTCTTCCTTAGCAGTATGGAGGGGTCTTCCGAGCATTCGATGGTTGTTTTGGCTCTTTGGAGGGAAGGGTCATAAGATCAATTCCCATTCCCCTTTGTGTGGAATGCCCTTTTCTTTTGACAAGAGGAAGACCTTCCGTCTATCTAGTGGAGACTCTGTGCTTTGTCTTGACAAGGGGTGTGGCCCCTTGGCTAGCAAGCTAAGCCCAAGGGCTCTCACCACCCAAAGGTCACATTTTCAAATCCCCCAAACTCTCATCTTGTTTCTTTACCTATTCCTAGTGGCAATGGTGGCTGACGTGGCGGCCGAAATGAGTCCTAGTTAGCATGGAAAAAAAATTAAATAAGAAACCAGGCAATCAAACCTGCAAAGGTGGCAATCAACATTCACGTTTGGTGCACAGTGACAGATATGGAAATACGTTGTGACAAATTCCACCCTATCATTGAGTGATAGGTGGTGCACTCAGATTTCTCCACAGTTTTCTAAGGTTTGGGTTTGACTTTTTAGACATTTTGCTGAATAATAGGAAAAAACTTATGGAGGCCATAACTTTCACATATGGAAGCGTTTTGAGACCTTTTTTCAAACCACATAATTTTTTGAGCTCTTCACATTGGTGGCATTTGTTCAAGGAGTTTTTGATAAGAAATGAAATGAAATAAAATATTTTAATTACGTCCGTGAGACCTTCTGTCTATATAGTGGAGACCCCCTTGGCTAGCAAACTAAGCCCAAGGGCTCTCATCGCCCAAAGGTCACATTTTCAAATTCTCTAAACCCTCATATTGTTCCTTTACCTATTCCTAGTGGCAATGGTGGTTGACCTGGCGGTCGACATGAGTCCCAGTTAGCATGAAAAAAAAATTGAATAAGAAACCAGGCAATCAAACCTGCAAAGGTGGCAATCATCATTTGTGTTTGGTGCACAGTGACAAATATGGAAATACACCGTGATAAATTCCACCCTATCATTGAGTGATAGGTAACACACTCTGATTTCTCCACATTTTTTTTAAGGTTTGAGTTTGACTTTTTATACATTTTGCTGAATAATAGGAAAAAACTTATGGAGGCCATAATTTTCGCATATGGAAGCATTTCGAGACCTTTTTTCAAACCAGATAATTTTTCGAGCTCCACATTGGTGGCATTTGTTCAAGGAGTTGTTGTCAATAAGAAATGAAATGAAATGAAAGATTTTAATTACATTCACGATACCCAAACATGGCCTATAAGACCTCAAAATATGGTAACACAATTATTCAAATCATTCTTACCGAATCCTTAGGGCGAGCTCTCAAGGCGACGTGTGCTAATGGGTCAATTTCTGGTATCAAAGCCTCTTCTAGTCTTGCTCTGCTTTCTCATCAGCAATTCATGGACGACATTGTCTTGGTCACCCAATCCTTTGTCCCTTAAGCTCAGGCCATAAAATGCATCCTAAATAATTATGAAGAGGCTGCAGGTCAGAGAATCAAATTCATAAAAAGCAACCTGTATTTTATCAATACTCCTAAAGAAAGGCAAATCAAAATAGCTCAGATTCTTGGATGCAAAATTACGAATCTGCCAACCACCTACCTCGGCCTTCCTCTATTTCAGGGTAAGCCAACGAAGGCAATGTGGAATGAAGTCGTTCAACGCATCATGAAAAATTTGGAAGGGTGGAAAGGTGCTTTCCTCAATCAGGCAGCTAAAGCAACTTTAGTCCAAGCCTACCTCCAAAGCATTCCAGTTTTCTTCATGTCGGTCTTCAAAGTTCCCAAAGAAGTTTGTCGGCAAATCGAACAAATTCAAAAATAGTTTCTTTGGTAAGGATCGAAAAATAAACGCAGATTTCCTTTGGTAGCGTGGGACAAAGTTTGTACAAGGAAGGCTCATGGGGGCCTAGGATTTAGAAAAGTGTCCAAAATGAACATGGCTTTATTATGCAAACAGGGATGGCAAATCTTGTCTGACTCTAAAACCCTATGGGTTGATATTGTCAAAAGCAAATACCTCCGCCACTATTCTTTCTTTGCAAATTTTGTTTGTCCTGATGGATCGGTGTTTTGGAATGCCATGTCCCATACCAGAAGCATCCTCGCCAAAGGACTCATATGGTGATTGGGGAATGGCAACCTCATTCAGTTTTGGGAAGACCTATGGATCTTAGACCGTCCTCTCATCAATTCCCCTGAGCTTTGTCTCCTAAAGCCTCTTCTTGATCGGTCTATTGGGGAATTTGTGTCCAACTTCATTTCCTATGACAGTAACCAACATCCTTCATGGAAATCCATTTCTTCCTCCAATGATATCCTTGGTTCTACTGAAGTTGCCAAAGCCCTTTTAGACTTGCTCAGAACCTCTATTATCCCATCTAACCCATCTCAGGATTCTGTCCTATGGGGAGCCATTGATCAAGACCTTTTTAATGTCAAATATACCTACTTCCTCCAGGAAGAACCTCTGCAAAACTGGTTTCCAGCTAATCTTATTTGGCTTCGCCATCTCATTCCTAATGTTACCTTTTTTTTGGCTTGTTGTGCAAAAGAGAGTCTTAACCTTATACAACTTGTCTCACCGTGGGTTAATCCTTGCCAACAGATGCTATATGTGCCATTATGATTGGGAATCGATCCCCCACATCTTCCTGGGTTGCCCTTTCACCTCAACCATCCTGTCCTCCCTCATGTCAAAGTTTAGTCTTTCCATGTCAAAGTTTAGTCTTTCCTGGGCTTCTCCTAATACCATCATGGACCTTTGCACCCAGTGGCCCAATCCCTTCCACCACATCCGCCTCTGCTCCCTATGGTCTTTATGTCTTCCTCATTTCCTGTGGCAAGTGTGGCTTGAGAGGAACAATAGGGTCTTCAATAACTCTTCCTATAGCCCTGCTTATGTCATTTCCAAAATTCTCACCCTGGTTCGAGAGAATGCTAGCCTTGTTTCTTGCCCTAAAAGTCGAGGTCATCGCATTGAGATTCATCTCATTTCTTCGTTTAATCTCCTTGTTGGACCTTCCAAGCCTCAATTTCCCAAAGTTGATAGATCCTCAGTTCGTTGGGTCTCACCTCCTCTGGGTTGGTTCACACTCAACTTCGACGGAGCTGCTAAAGGTAACCATGGTAAAGCTGACACAGGAGGTCTCATTAGGGATGACCAAGGTAGAATCCTTCTTGCCTTCATCGAGGCAATTGGTGTCCAGTCCAACAACTTTGTTGAAGCTCGAGCATTGTTCCAGGGTCTCACCTTAGCTGCCAATAGATAGTTCCACAATCTTATCGTTGAAGGGGATTCGTTGAATACCATCAACTTCGTCAAGGGTTCCTCTCCTTGTGCATGGTCTGTTGCTGTTGCTATCGACGAGTTGAAAAGGATTCTTAGACTCTTTGATCAATCCTTAGTTTAGCATTTTACAGAGAAGGCAACGAAGCCGCTGATCTAATGGTAAACCTAGGCTTGAACCAGATAGGCCTTCGAGTTTGGGATAGTGATTTCCTCAATGAAATCATCGAATTTTGCCTCCACCATGATGTTTCAAGTCAGTAATCGTATTCAACAAAGTTTAGTCATGGTGAGCTGGCACCACCATGACCTGCAAATTTGTAATCTCAACTGGATGGGTTTCGGTTGTGGGTGTATTTCTGGATGCTTGTTGTTTTGGTTGTCTTTGAGTGCTTAGTTCAATGAAACCTTAGTCAAGAGCTCGCCATTCGGTCTCCAGATGGTTCTTGTTGTTTGATTGGAATCATTGTTGATGTGTCTTAAGTGGTGTCGGTTGGTTTGATAGAGTGAAAGTTTACTTTAAGGTTTTAAATGTTGTCTGTTTGTTTCCTTTTATTTTGGGTTTGTTGTAGTTCAGCCTTTTTAGGTTGATGGATCCCCTTTAAAATAAAAAACTAAAAAGATTTAAATCAAAATAAAAAAAATTAATTAAAGTGAAATGTATATGTATATAAAAGAAGATGAAAAAAAAATATGTTGGAATTTCTTTCCACTTTAATACTTCTTCCTCTAATAAAAAAAAAAATATATATATATATATATATATATATATATATATGAGTTTAAAATAAAGATAAAAAAAAGATAAAATATAAAAAATAAAGAAATTATTATTATTATATATTTTATATATATAATAATAACAAGAAAAATAATAATAAGAAGGAATATATATATATATATTAGTAGAAGGAATATAATATAATATATATATTATGTTATATTGAAAACAAAGAAATAAAATAAACTTATAATAGTATATGTTAAAGTTAATATTTTAAAATTATTAAAGGTTAAAGTTATTCGCTCAAATAAAAGTTTTAACGATATCATGTTTTATGATGCAGGTAGGTTATTCAAACGATGGGCACAAGCCCTCGATGCTGACGCGGAAGCTAGAGGCCACTCCGACAACGTTGGACGTAAACAGGTGGTCCACGAAGGTGGGCCCGTGTGATGATTTGGATGCGTAGTGGATGCATGTTATATGGCGTTCGAGCAGAAGACAATCCACCCAGTGAGCCTAGCATCATTGATGAGGACACCTTCCACATGCGATGCAGTAATCGAACGAGTTGATGGAAAACGACGAGGCGTAACGGACACCAATGGTAGTAGTGAGGGCACGTACGATGGAGATGCCCGAACACCTCGAACCGCCACGTTGGACGGCAGGTGTGAATGGCAGATGCCCTAAAGTGTACGTCACGATGGGAAGACTCTACAGGTGAAAGACAAATGCGGGATAAAGTCGCAGTGGCCTCCAACAGAGACTAAAACCCTCCTGACGTGGACGAATCACCAGGTAGAAGCCGACAAATGACAAATCGGACGGGGCACTATTAGATGATGGTGATGACTGTGCAGTGGTTCGGTTGGATAAGCGACGATGTCAACGTCAGACTTGAGGATCCCACGACAATCAAGCCAACATGGACATGCCTATTGGATGCCACTGATCAGGAGCAATGAGTGGCGACCACATCCTGGCCTTGTGGAGTGTCCTTTTACTATGATTGTTTGATATCCAATAGGTATACACATGGTATATCCTAAGGCCCTCTTTGAATGGAGAGGCTTAATATGACAAGAACAAGGGTTAATTTATAAAGTTATCATAGCCCTAGATAAACTTTGGGAAGATAGTCTTCATACAGAAAATATGCTGGAAGATGAATCATATAATTTGCCACATGGACACTTCTGTTACAACGTAAATAAACGTTTATCCAAGCGTTATGAAAAGCAAAGGACTTCACCCAAATCAAAGGAAACCTACGTTTGAAAAATAAAACGAAACAGAGGGATGGAAATGAAACAATTGACTGCCATTGAAGAAATAGAAACGAACAGCCAAAGCAGCGAAGAGCAGGAGGAAAATTAGAAAAACCCATCGAAGTTCGTGAGAAGGGGCTGGATATTTATTTTTGGAGCTGGTAGGACCATTATGGAGGCCAGATTTCTGAATGTGTTTTTGCCAATCTGGTGGGCAGATTTTCATCACATGATACCTAGGGGCTGTATCTTTTGCACACACATTGTAAATATTGAATATCTTTTTCGTTGCAATATAATGGAGAAATCATATTTTATGCATTCTTTAATGGTTAATTTGTTTTGTTTCCATTTTATTGCACCCATTCCTTAGAAGCTCGCACCGCATTAATTGTTTGACTGCGTAAAAGGGTAACTTTAATGCTGGTTTTGTGCAGAATTTTCATGCTTGCAGGGTCTGTGAAGAAATTCGGGTTGCAGCATTTTCTGTTTTTCATTTTTCATTTTTTTTATTTTTTCTAACTTTATTTTTAATTTTTTTTTTTTTTAAATTTTCAGACATTAAAATAAAAATTTAAAAAGTTTCAAAATCCAAAAATAATTGTACAACTGCATAGAATGTATATCAAAGTTTCATTTTGCACATTTACATTTTTTCTCCGGAGTCATTTCGAATTTTAAAAAATTATTTAAAGTTGCTATTTTATTGCAGATTTTTAAATTTCGAAATTTTAGAATTTTCATTTTGAGGCCAAATCTGATTTTTTCAGTTTTATATTTCATTTGCAAGCTTAAAATGAATTTTCCTTTATGAAATTTTTTATTTCTTCAAAGGGGGTAAATTTTAATGGCATTTCATGAGCCACCATTTTTGGAATATTAAATGACCTTCTCTTCATAAAAATTCTGATTTTATCAAAGAGAGGCAATTCAAGCATTACATTGAAGGTTATTATTTTAACGCATTAAATTATCTTTCTTTATGAAAAGTATTTCATTAAAGAGAGATAATTAAATGACATTTTGAAGCCATTACTTTAAGGCTATAAATTATTGTCTCTTTGTGAAAATTGATTTCATCAAAGAGGAATAGTTTATTAATCATATCAAAGGCTATATTTATCTTCATGATAAGAAGCTATATTTAATGAGCCTATTCATCATTTCGGATTCACATAAATAGATAGATTTTAATCTTCATTTCCATGCTTAAAGTAGGATTTAATACAAGATAATACTTGTTTAAAATCCACTTAATAAGGGAAGATAAAATCTACCTTAAAATCCTAAAGATAAAAGGAACTAAGACACTACATCATGGTCATATGAGGGCCAATTCACATTTACTTTTATGTGGGTTTCATGAACAATCATTAAAGTAACATGGTAAAATAAACCAACACATTCCCCTTTGTTTACAGTTACTTGCAATCACTAAGGTGTTCCTAGCATTGAATCGACATATTTTTATTGAGATTACTAATACACATGTGCAAATGCTAATCTAGCAAAGACCTTGGAGAAGTTGTTTTGTCTAACTTCTTTGCAAGAGAGGGTCTGGGATCCAAACCCTAAGGGAGAGTGTAATTTCACAATTGGGTAAAATTACCACTCAACAGGTGCTCCTCCACAACTATCCCAGATAGGTCCTCATTGCCTTCTTCGCCTTCCAACAAGGATAGCAATATGAATGCCCAAGACCAGGTTAATCACTCGCCCACGTGGGCATTTAACTCTGGCATGGTTTCACTCATGATCTCTAGTCACCCAACCCAAAGCGTTGACGAAGATAAGCAAATAGATCCTAAGGTCCAGATCTGATCCTGCTTGCTTCCTTGGTTTGGTTCGGTTTTCTAGTTTAAGCTGGTTTTTTTTTTACTTTTGTCTTTGCTTGTGTTTAAGGATTGTTGTGTCAATCCCGTCTCTCTTTTTGGTTTCCCTTTTTTTGTCTCTCTATGGGATCCCTTCCTGGGAATCCCTTTTTGTCTTGATATTGTAAAAGGTTCGAGGACCTTTCAAAATCCCCTTTCCATCAATAAAAAAAAATATGACCATTAATATCCTTGAGAAGGTTGTTTATTCTCCTTCTAATTTAGGTTAGTAACTCCCCAACTTTTTTTATTTTACTGTCTTCAAATAACTCTATTATAGACCCTTTTCCAAGTTTTTCTTTGTATTTGCCACGGATGTTCGAAAAAATTGGGCATTCATAGATGAAATGTTCCTATGTCTCTATTGCCCCTGTGTTGCATAGAGTACATATCCTTTCATTCGATTGTTCCTTGGGCTTTGTCCATCTCCTTGTGTCACATCTAAGCCTATGAGAGCTAGTCCTTATCTAAGCAATGAGGATTTTTTCCCTCCACTTGATTTCAACATCTATATATGCTTTTTCTTTGTGGTCATATGTTGTATTAAACTTTGCAATATAGTATTGTTTTTTCTTGCTTGCATTTTTCCACATTCCACTTCTAAATTTTTTTTCACATAGTTTTTTATGTCTTTATTGAAATTTGGGCATTCATTTATGTTGATTCCCAATGTTTCATCCATGTGTTCTTCCGCCTATGCAGATCTTCATCCCCAAATACCTTAAGCCATCTGTTATTTTTTATGTTTTCTGTATTTTTTCAAGTAACATAACTTGGTCATAACAATTGCCTCTAAAAGGGACATTCCAGTTTTAGCTAGAATAATTTCATAAGGGATTTTGATCTTAATTCTAAGAGAATTTATAATTAGATATTTTTAAATTATTTCTATTTACATCCATTTTGTATTTGTCGTGCCACTGGCCCACACCTTGCAACCATACACCACAATCGATGTGACAAGTAGGCCAAATAAGACCTTGGTGGTCTTCCAATCCCACAAACTTGGCATTCTAGTGACAAGAGGATGTCTCATTGTGTGATGGGACCTATAGCACGTATTTCAAGGGGTAAAATTACAATATATACAAAGTATTACAAATTTGAGATCTTTGGTCCATCTTTAAAGGAGAGAAAATTGGATTTAAGAAACTAAAAACAAATATGGAATTCTTTGGAGGCACAAAGGAGGATTTTAAATGTTTTCTTGCCATTCCTCTCTCCATATATAGGGAAACAAATTCCCATAACCCTCATAGCTATCTTTTCCCTTCTTGTTCACTTTTAGGTTGCATAAAGAATTGTGGTGTGCTTCCTCAAATTCAGGCTCATCCTAAGGACATTAAACCAATGGAGGCTAAGGCTTAGCAGCCCAAGGGCAAAGTCTTCAAAGAAGTCAAAGCCCTCATGCAGATACTGTAAAAGGTAATGACATTCTACAAAGAATTGTATAGTGAGTCTATGAAGGTTGAAGTCTGGAAGTCAGGGGGTAAACTTCCAGATGACGAGGGAGACCCAAATGGTTCCTCCAATTATCAAAGCAATCCAACCTATTAGAATCATTATTTATTTTTGGTGGTGGTGGGATATTGTCATCAGAAAGGTTTTCTCTCATTAGCCCCTCAATTCCAATTATGGGGGGTGTTGGAAATCATGTAATATAACTTTATTGGCTAAGGCCAAAATTGAATGATGTAATCATGTGTAAGTTTACAGGTAATCATTATGCAATGCAATTTATTAGTATTTTATGTAACTAGTCCTATGGGCACATGGCCATACCTTATTATGGTTAACATTCACTAGACATTTTATGCCTAATGTGTTATGGCCAAGGGTTTAGTAGCTTGTAATTAGTCTTTATGCCTTAATGTTATATTAGTATGCAATGTACTTTATTAGTATTTGATGTAACTAGCCCTATGGGCACATGGCCATACCTTATTATTGTTAACATTCACTAAACCTTTTATGCCTAATGTGTTATGTCCAAGGGTTTAGTAGCTTGTAATTAGTCTTTATGCCTTAATGTTATATCAACATGGGTTAAGTGATATAAATTATTATTGTTGAGGATTTGGCATTTGGTATAAGTACCCCTCAACCACCCAATCCATTGTCATGATTGTGATCATTTGTTTGTGTGCTCAAAAGCATCCTTCAATTTTTTTTCTATAACTCTTTCTCTTTTGCTTCTTTAATTTCTCTTGCATAAAATTTGATTTGATGTTCTACTTTTGTTCATTCCGACAAAATATTGCAAAATGTGACACTCCAACAAGTGACCAGAAATCATCCTAAATGTACTCCTTTTCTTCACTTTCTAAAATTCTATTTTAAATCTTAATAAGTTCTCCCTCTATATAAACAAAATACAACACGTAGAAATGTAATGAATTTTCTTCCTTCTAGAGATGATCTCCTCCCATGGATCTTCTTCTTGAGCAAACATATCAAAGAGGAAGGAATAAATCAGATTTACATGAACAATGTCAAGAATTGATTTCTTCAGATCCTCAAGTCCACCCACATCTTCCCACTTTACATTTGGAACCTATGAAAAAAATGAAAACAATGTATGATTATTCTAAGAATATGACCAACAAAATATTCCAGCTTCAATAAAAAAATTTCTCAACGTTAAATTATTGGAGACATTAAATTTTACAACTCAATATATGGGCTCTTTATTCACACAATTATTAATTTCAAGATGCATTTGCCTCTTGCAGTATTATTAAATATCACATTAGTCAAAAACAACATAACTGAATTATCATTTTACTTTTGGAGCCCCCAAAGCTGATGCAATTCTCTTCTTGATCCGGTCAAATGATTTTTCCAAGTATTCCTTACACAGGTGATATTCTCCAGCATTTGAATATTCATTTATGTTTCTTGCTTCAGTTGGTTGCATATAAATGCTTTGACCATATTGATTCTGTTCATTTTTTTTGGTCTCAATTTTGGACACCAGGATTGCCCTTGCATCAACAATTACAACTTGAATGTCCCTAGGCATGAATCCTGAAGTCTGTCCAACAATGTCCTTCATGAGTAGGTCAAGCTTATCCTCCTAGAAACGAAGTTTTAGTTAGCAATATTGTCATAAATCCTATAAAAGGAAAGATATGCAAATGCAAAAGAACTATAACAGATGATATAACCAGATTTTTGTCTCACATTTTCAGTCACTTGCTATTTTGTGAACAGACTCAAAGAGCAATTAGATCCGTTGAATCTCAGTAGAAGCACCCATACTTATTTCATGACTGAAGCAATGTCTAATGGAGGGTGCAGTATCTTCAAATACTGTCAGCAACTACCACTAGAAATGTAAGACATTTTCTTATTCCCCACCTATTATTTGGATTCTACATTCAGATAAGCAACAAAGTTAGCAATTTGAATTACATAGTAAAAAGAGGTGATAATTAGCAATTTGAAGGCATGCTAAATGTAGGCCAATATTAAAGGCTAGTTGAGGTGACAGATGTGCCATGTATGGGTCGACCACTAAATTTATTTATCAAGGCAAACAGTAACTAGATAGAAGGCCCATCATATTTTTCAAGCTAGGAAAATAAAAAAACAACGAATTTATCATTTAGGTAAAAATCTGTAGGATTTTGATCAGGAGGATCTAAAACAAGGACTCTTGCAAGCATTCCTATGTTTGTATGAGCATCTTTGACAATCATTTGCAATTAATAAAAAATGGTTTAGCATGCTCAAATATTTCAGAGAGAAGCTATGGAAAATATTTACATAATTTAAATTTTTTGATGTACTGTAAAACACTAGAGAGACTCTTAAGCATCGTGTTCACCACAATACTAGTCTAGAAAGTTAGCAGAAACTTATGATACAAACTTCAACTTGTTAATCTAAAGACGATAGAGAATTACACCAAAGGGCAAGTTGTCTTTTGTTTAAAGCTGAACAAAACTAAGGTTTCAATATACAACAGATGTTCAAGATTAAAACTGCACAGAATTATGACAAAGGTTATTTTACACTAGTGAAAATGGGGATTAAAAAAAAAGGAATAGTTTATAATGCAAGCCCCTAATAACTTTGTTGGAATAGATAACCCTCATACCCGACCTTTTAACCCAATGGAGCCCAGGCATTTGCAAGTTGCATGTTTGGGTAATTTTGTTGAAGCTTCCGACTAAGGTAGATACATATGAAGAAGATAACAAGAATGCTCTTTTCTTTCACTTGTTTCATTAAACATAGTTTTCTACCAAGCACTGCAGGGAATGCTTCTTATTTGTGTGTGTAACCTTAACATGAAATTTTAGCCAACCAATTTGGTACTATGTCCTAGAAAATTACAATAGATTTAGTTTTCTTCTTAATCCTCCTAGAACGGAAAATCCCTTTCATTGTCCTTGAACTTGTGCGGCTTCCAGTATCTACCCTACAACATCAGCTGCAAGAACATAGGGGACAACCTTGGCAAATAGACCTACATAGATAATTTGGTTCTAAAATGCCATGAAATTCAATCTAGATGAGGCTTGAGAGAAAAGTGTTGCCTCACTTCCAAATATCAAAGGATCAATCATACCCAACATGAAATACCTATTGTAACACCCCAGGTCACAACCACCTGGTTGTCTATTCTCCCCAAGTTACTACCACTTGGGAGTCAAAATTTTTATTAGTTTTATTCCTCATTTTAACTTATTTATTTCTTTCTCTAGTTTGAGCATGTTAATATTATCTTAATGAGTGCCATTCTGTTGTAGTCGAAATACCCATGAGATCAGGATTTGGCCAGATCCTGCTTAGTTGCCTTCTAGAACTTCACTCTCCTCTTGAGGTCCTAAGTCCAGGCAGTGGGTTTCTTTTATCCTCTAGGGCCCATATCACCTAGAGGTGTGATGCCTACATTCCCGTGTCTTACAACATTCTGACAACATAGAGACAAATATTGTTTTCCTCTCATTTTCAAATATAAAATCTAGTGATATCTTTCATGATCACTGACACATGAAACCCAATAACATTTATGCAAATGAGAGTACTGCTAATTAATTCCAAATCAACATAATTTTTTTTTTAATAAATTTGAATCATCATAATATAGATCTGTTTAAGGAGCCCTATGATAAAATTTTCGACTTCAACACTTCCAGATTCACTCAGACTAACATTGGCGCGCGACATCCCAGTTTCCAACTACTATTAATAGATATTATGCATCAAATTTAAGACACAAATATCTAGAGGTTGGTGGGATCCCGAATTTTCTAGTGCACGATGTGAATATTGGAAACAACATGTCCTAATAAGGCTCACGATCCATGAAAATAAGATTTTAGTGCTTTCAATTAAGTGCCATCCTTTGGGTGAAGAAATAATCATTTAGCCACATCAACAAGACATATAACATAATTCAGTTGTTAATGGTGACACCCAGACTAATCCAAAAATAGAAAATATTTGTAAAGTAGGGGAAGCTAAGGCTTTCTTGTTAACACTGCATACACAAAAGAAAATACAATTTTTTACTCCCAAATATCTCTAGCACATAGTCCTATTTCAAAGAGTTCAAAGAAAAACCACACAGACACCATACAAGATTTCCTCGGGAACACAAATGGAGACATAATACTGAACCAACTCTACTCGAAAAAAACAAATGAAATAATACTGAATTAACCTAAGTATTTTAATGATTTACCATCTGTGACATCCCCAGGAATAAGGACGTATCCAGAAGACTTTAACTGTTATATTAATGCCTATTCATAAATTGCAACTCAAAAATCAAACTCAGGTTTATAAACAAATATATCCAGTATTTTTATGGCAGATTTTAACCACTGTCACAATCCATTTTTAATACATGAATAAAGACCATAATTATAGCAATGACGAAAACTTACCAGTTAACTCGAAAGCCATTTTATCATCGACGAATCAATGGGCAAAAGCTATTGATAATTATAAGATTTTCAATATTGAATTTCACGTTCTAAAATTGCATCAAGAGTACCAACGAGATTCACTCCTTAAGTTTAAAAGCAAGCCAAATTCATGTTCACGTAGCTGACACTACATAGGGTTTAATGGAGTAATAGTGAAGATAATGTATAACACTGAAGGTAATGTCACCAAATCATGTAGGTCTCCACTTACCAAAAGGAAAAACCAGCAATATAAATAAAAATAGTATAGAATAGATAGCAGAGTATCCATATTGACAATATGTAACTTCAGATTTATAAAACTGGATATTGAAATAATTTCCTTAACTTCCAAATGAGAGAAAATCATTCAATTGACAGAGCTACAATATACATGCATGATTATTGCACTATATAGCCACTCAATGATAGCCTCTATTTTCCTTGGGCCCACTGATATCCCTTTAGCCGAAATTACATGCCCAAGATACCGGACTCGGGAGGTATAGAACTCACATTTCGATAATTTTTTATACAACTGACTCTCTCTCAGTTTTTCAAGAATGATTTTCATGTGCTGGTCATGTTCCTCTTTATCCTTAGAGTATATCAGTATGTCATCCAGGAATACCAATACAAACTTTTCTAGTTGTTCTCGGAATACATTATTCATTAAGTTCATAAAAGCTGCAGGGGAATTGGTCAAAACAAAAGGTAGCACCGTAAATTCGTAGTGGCCATATCTTATTCGAAAAGCAGTTTTATGGGTGTCTTCCTCTCGAATCCTAAGCTAGTGATAACCCAATCTAAGGTCAATTTTTGAAAATATTGATGCTACCTTTAGTTGATCAAATAGATCGTCTATCCTGGGTAAGGATTACTTGTTCTTTATTGTCATCTTATTTGGCATCCTGTAATCAATACATAATCTTAATGACCCAGAATTTTTCTTAACAAATAAAACGAGTGCTCCCCATGGAGAAACACTAGGTTTAATGAGTCCTATTTCTAATAGTTCTTTGAGCTGAGTCTTGAGTTCTTATAGCTCGATGGTAGTCATCTTGTAAGGTGCTCGGGCTACAGGGGTCACTCCTATTAGGAGTTCTATAGAGAAATCAAATTCCCTTCGGGGTGGGGGACCTAGCAGATCCTTAGGAAAGACATCCTTGAAATTGTTTAGTACCGGATATGTCTGGAATAGATTTGTCCTAGTCTCCATGTCTTCTTTCTTATTAATTTTAACCACAAAGACTTTACTTCCTTTGTTTATAGCTCTTTTGACTTGCATGGCCGTTAGAAGGTGAGGTTCTATTGATTTTCATTCAAATTCGAATCCTTTGAATAGCATCGTCAGTGAATTCTATTCATCTTTCTTCAAAGTTTAATAATGCTTTATGAGCTTTAAGCCAATCTACTCCTAGGATTATATCAAAAGCATGCAATGGGGCTACATACAGATGCCAATTTGTTTTTCCTTGAGGTAGGATTATCTGAGGGTCAAATAGGCATTGATTAGTAGTATAGGTTTTTCCAAACCCATATTCAACCTTCCATCCATTTGTCATATATCCAGGTTTTTCCGAAATGTCCCTCATAAGGTTAGAAGAAATAAAACTATCTTTTGCTCCCGAATCAATTAAAATACTCACATTCCTATCATAAATTTTTCCTTTTAATAAAAAGGGGGTAGCTTGCCCATTAAGTTTGAGATTAACTATGGCTGCAAATATCTTATGGGTGGGTTTCGTTGATTCCTTCCTTTTATCGAATCTCATGGGACACTTATCTACATAATGAGGTTCCTTGCAGATCCAGCAACCAGTTCATGGTGCCCTCTCTTTGTAAGTTTCGTCATTGGTATTCTCAATACCAAAGCCTAGGTTTTTGGATTTTTGATCATATCTATCTTTGTAATTTCTCCTGTCCTGGCCATCTCGGTTAAATCGATCCCTTTTGTTACCCTGATATCCCTAATACCAATTCTTGTTTTTACCCAATCGGTTCTTGTTCTCATTACTATCCTTCTAGTTCTTATCTCTTTTAGCTGAACCCATATTTTCCTTTTTTTGAGGTTCTTCCCTATCAGAGATTTTTCGATAATAGGTCTTCTTGGCCTTGTAGTTGTCCTCTTCCTGCCTAGCCAAGTCATAGGCATCAGTGAGGGTAGCAGGTTTCAACATTAGGATCAGGTGCCCAATTTTTGGGTAGAGTCCTAAAAGGAATTTCTGAACCTTAATCTCGATTCTTTGATCATATTTCGACATGTATTTAAGCAATTGCATGAAGCGTTGATAGTATTTGGTAACGGTCATATTACCTTGAGTCAACCTTGAAAATTACGCGGTCCTTTCTAAGTAAAATTGTGGAGTTAAAAAATATTTCTTTAAAGGCTTTTACAAAGGTTTCCCAGTGTACATCAATGAACTCTACATTATGAGTCCTCTTATAGGTATCCCACTAATCTGCTGCAATTCCTGTTAGTCGAAATACTGTCCAAGAAGTCTTAGACTTAGATGAAAGGATTCTAATGGCAAATTAGGCTTTTATACTATTTGACCATCTCTCAGCCTCCTCCCCATTCCCTTTGTAATAGAATTTGGCTATATCTATCTTTCACATATCCCTATATAACTTAGAGCCTACTTGTCGTCTTTCGAGGTCAATAGATATCCCCTGCTTAGTGGTTACCATTTCCTTTCCCTTGGACAAATTTTCTATTATTTTTTGTTGTTGGGAGATCATATATTGCTGCTGAGTTAGTTGGGCTTTCTATTGTTCCATGTGCTCCAACATTTGAACTTTCTGTTGAGCCATGTGTTCGGCCATTTGGGTTCTTTGTTGCTCCATTTGTTCTTTTTTTCATTCATTTGTTCTTGCATTAATTGCATCATTCAGATCAATTTATCCTCTCTTGGGGCAGGTTCTTTTTCCCTCCTAACTATCCGAGGGGGTTCTACGGTTCCTCCCATGTCCCTGGTCCTCCCAGTCTTCCTGAGAACCCTTTTGGGATTTTTGGTTAGCCCTTCCTGCTATACCACCGCAAATCTCTTTGAGGAGCTAGCCATGGCCTGAGAAAGAAAAAGGAGCCCAATAAATTCTTAGATATTCAGTTTATCATTCATTAAGTTAGATATTTGTCAAAATAGTTTGCAACCTTTGGCTCTGATACCAAATGTAACACCCTAGGTCACAACCACCTAGTTGTCTATTCTCCCTAAGTCACTACCACTTGGGAGTACAAATTTTTAGTAGTTGTATTCCTCATTTTAACTTATCTATTTCTTTCGCTAGTTTGAGCACGTTAATATTATCTTCATGAGTGTCATTCCACTATAGTTGGAATACCCATGAGATCAAGATTTAGCCAGATCCTACTTAGTTGCCTTCTGGAACTTCACTCTCATCCTGAGGTCCTAAGTCCAGGCAGTGGGTTTCTTTTATCCTCTAGGGTCAATATCACCTATAGGTGGGATGCCTACATTCCCGTGTCTTACAGGTTTGGTTAGTCTTTAGGCTTTTTGCCCTGTAAGGCTTAGCGCATGCATGTTCGAGCTAGACGATCAACCACTTGCCTTGGAGCATCATATAAGGTTTCACCAATACCCTGGTAACCACCCGACGTTATGTGTTGATTAACCAACACGATGTCCCATACCATCATGATGTTGGTATCACCTAATCGACACATTCCACCGCTCATTCACTAGCAGGTATAACCTAGAAGGGATGCCCATACAATTACCTCCCGTTCTGACCTTCCTATCAGAAATGTGGTTAGATCCCTAAATCATGATGATTACCTACCCGTATCATTATTAACTTTGTTTCCATGATGTCTACCTACCCGCAACATCACTAAGATTATCTACCCACAATCTCGAGGATTATCTTCCCACGTCTGGAGGTACCTTAACTAGGTTTGTCTAGGGCTAACGGAATATGGTTGATGTTTGTTCATAATGGTTTTAAGGGATATTTAAGGTATATTTAGAATTTCTCAGGTTCTGCTAACTTGATTAATTCATATTACCCATATCAAAGAAAACCAAGGCTTAGCACCCATAATAATATTTCTAATAATTTCCTTTACGTCCATAAAAAACATATAAATAAATGACTTTTTAATTTGAAAGCATAAAGATATAATCTCTCTTTCTTTTGATGCATAAAGACATATTTTGATGCATAAAGACGAATGTCAATTTCTTCTCTTCATCTAAAAGAAATAATCATTTTCCTTAAATAATTTTCCCTATTTAAAAACATAAGGTCTATTGACATTTCTACACATAAAACCAAGCAAATGTCTTCCCTTTTCAATTTCAAAGAAAAACATATAACTTTTTCCCTTTTTATTCAAAAGTATAAGCAACATACAATTTCTGACGAATATCATTTTCTATTTAATTTTCCCCTTAAAAACACTTCCCGTGATCCATTAGCCTAAGGACATTTCCCATTTATCATTAAGACATAAATCGAATAATATTCGTCTTTCATGGTATTTTACATAAACCATATAACTAACTACCTTTTTGTTTGAATTCATAAGGACAAATAACACATTCTGACAGCATAGAGACAAATATTGTTTTCCTCTCATTTTCAAATATAAAATCTAGTGATATCTTTCATGATCACTGACACATGAAACCCAATAAAATTTATGCAAAGGAGAGTACTGCTAATTAATTCCAGATCAACATAAATGTTTTTAATAAATTCGAATCGTCATAATATAAATCTGTTTAAGGAGCCCTATGATTAAATTTTTGACTTCACACACTTCCAGATTCACTCAGACTATCATCGACGCGCGACATCCCGGTTTCCAACTACTATTAATAAATATTATGCATCAAATTTAAGACACAAATATCTAGAGGTTGGTGGGATCCCGGATTTCCCAGTGCACGAGGTGAATACTGGAAACAACACGCCCTAATAAGGCTCATGATCCGTGAAAATGAGATTTTAGTGCTTTCAATTAAGTGCCATCCTTTGGGTGAAGAAATAATCATTTAGCCACATCAACAAGACATAACATTATTCAGTTGTTAACGGTGACACCCAAACTGATCCAGAAATCGAGAATATTTGGAAAGTAGGGGAAACTAAGGCTTTCTTATTAACACTGCATACGCAAAAGAAAATATAATTTGCTACTCCCAAATATCTTTGGCACACAGTCCTATTTCAATCAACACAGACTCATAGGGGACGATTTGGGTGGTTGCCGCAACAGAATATTTTTCTAATTAATGCCAAGGAGTTTGGGTCATACAATATAACGGTTATGGTACAGAGTTCAAAGAAAAACCACACAGACGCCATACAAGCTTTCCTTGGAAACACAAATGGAGACATAATACTGAACCAACTCTACTCAAAAAAATCGAATGAAATAATACTGAATTAACCTAAGTATTTTAATGATTTACCATCTGCGACATCCCCAAGAATAAGGACATATCCAAAAGAATTTATCTGTTATACTAAAGCCTATTCATAAACTGCAACTTAGAAATCAAACTCAGGTTTATAAACAAATATATCCAGTATTTTTATGGCAGATTTTAACCACTGTCACAATCCAGTTTTAATACATGAATAAAGACCGTAATCATAGCAATTGTTAAAACTTACCAATTAACCCCGAAGCCATTTTATCATCGACGAATCAAGGGGCAAAAGCTATTGACAGTTATAAGATTTTTAATATTGAATTTCACGTTCTAAAATTGCATCAAGAGTACCAACGGGATTCACTCCTTAAGTTTAAAGGCAATCCAGATTCATGTTCACGTAGTTGATACTACATAGGGTTTAATGGAGTAATAGTGAAGATAATGTATAAAACTGAAGGTAATGTCACCAAATCATGTGGGTCTCCACTTACCAAAAAACCAGCAATACAAATAACAATAGTACATAATAGATAGCAGAGTATCCATATTGACAATATATAACTTCAGAAGTACAAAACCGGATATTGAAATAATTTCCTTAACTTCCATATGAGAGAAAATCGTTCAATCGACAGAGCTACAATAAACATGCATGATTATTGCACCATACAGGCTTTAATTTATATAATTTTGGAAACCATAACACCAATTTAAAAAAAATACAATAGATATCCATTTGAAACAAAAATACTTTGGTTGTTTCATAACAACATTCAGGAAATAGCCATTCATATGCTGGCCTCAGCCAATTATAAAAACATTGAATGCATCCAAGGCACAACTGAGCACCCATGAAAGCTTATTCGCTATGACGACATACTGTTGAGCGCCTACTTCTAGTACCAGAGTCCACCTTCATCTAGCTAGAGCTAGGGTTTAGGGAAATAACATTTCAAGACCATGATATTAGAGCAACCAACTACCATGAATGCATGCTACCCTATATGCACTCACAATCGAAATCCATGCAGACAGGAAAATCGTTTCATACAGGAATACATTCTGTAGAAAATAAAGGACAAATATAAAAACTATACCAAATTTTTCCATTCCAATCACATCACACCAAAATATGGGGGCATACCGGAATTGTTTCCATTCCCTCATTTCATCACATAGTGCCACTTGTGAAACACACACCTCCTTCCTGCCACATGTGTCGATTTAATTTTATTCGCCTAATTAGGGTATGGGTTGACTTAAGGTTTCCCATAATCTTATTATAGGATGCGTTATATTTCATGGTTTATAATAGGTTGACCTTAGGTTTAGCTCTAGTTCATGGTTTATAATAGGTTGACCTTAGGTTTAGCTCTAGTTCATGGTTTATAATATTGATTATAATTATTTTTAATTAGTGCTTATTATTATCATTAATAATAATAATATTATTATTATTATTATTATTATTATTATTTTATCACCATCCCTTTTATGATTATAACAATTACTATCATTATTGTTTTGTCACCTTTCTCTTATATATTCTATTATTATTATTATTGTGTATATATATATATAATATTTTTTGTACATGATAAAAATTTTACAGCTACGTGGATGCAATCTACATGGACAGCTAGCGGAAAGATTGCTAGAAGGGATTTTAATACCCTATCATAGGCGAAAACTCCTCCACTCATCACATCCCAACTTACCTTTCCCCGGATACCCGTTGCTCGCAGATCAAGGAAGATACCAATGCTTTAGTGATGCTCCCCGCCAGCACGTGCATCTGTTCCTACATCCACATATTGATTAGCAATACCATGATATTGTAGATAAAAAGACAAGATCCATAACTAGGAGGGTTGTTACATGTATATTCTCAATGCCAGATTCTCCATTATGGAAAACATAACAAACAAACTATTATTCATAGGTTAAAACTTACAAATTTGGATTCCTCACCCAAAATTAGCTATTAGAGCTCCTACCAATTATTTTGAATTTAGATGACCTAAAATTCTCATTATAAAGACCTAATTATCTGGTCTCATCATCGATATTTCAATCATATTTTCCTGGTTCAAGAATGTAGATACAAAACTTACAATTCATAATCCTATGAATGTAGAACAATCCCAAAATTCATTGTATGCAATGCAAAAATGTAATTGCCTTAGGGTAAGTGCACTGAAATTTGGTTCTTTCCACCCTATGCCTTTCCCTTTCTATTTAAAAATGTAGCTAAACTATTATATGAATAACATGACATGAACTTAGAGGAGGAAATGTACTGAGAAAAGACGAGAATATTTTAGACGTGAGCCTGTGTCTACCAATTTGCTCATTATGGGGATTTCTATTATAATATAAAAGACCTTTTAGGAGATTATTTGGTAGTCCTCCACTTTGCAGAGATAGTGTTGACCAATTGCCCTGCTAAGATGATGATTTCTGATGTACTCACACAAGATCATAATAAGAGCAAAAGAAGTCCTTTAAACCCTTCTCTTATCTCTGCATTATCATGTTTCCAATTTTTGGTCTTATTTTTTTGCAGATTCTGCCTTATATGGATATATACCAACCGGTGTTGGTTCAAACACTCCACTCATTATAATTGTAATGTTGAGTTATTGTGAGCCTTAGGATGCCACAAACTCTTATACAGAAGAAATATTTTAATCTTTAACTTGATTACCATGGCCAACATTGTCTAGCATAACATTTTTTGCATATGCCTGCAGGCTATTTTACACCTTGCAGGATGACCCATTTATTCTAAATGTGATCCAATAGCATGTTGCACCGATGGTTATTTGAATCCATACCATTGCTATTTGGATAATATACGTACTCCCAACTGCCAGATGTTTTTCATATCGGTTGGAGATCATTTCATTTATTTGTTAAGATATTTGGTGTCTAAAAGCACCATTCTTATCTGTTGTGTTTTTCCTTTCCTTTATTTTCATGTTCCTTATTATATTTATGAAGATTTTTGGGCGATGTATTCATTCCTTTTGTTCCTTTCAAAATACTATAAATTACCACATGACACTTCCCCAAGAAATATTTAAAATAATACATACAGGAAAAAAAAAGATTTATTTCCCAATCATAAACTAGTAATAGTCCTCATCTCATTGATTCCAAGCAACAGGTAGCAGAGTGCGAGTGGTGGTAAGGTACAGAGAGATCATATAGTGCCACATGGTAGGTTTGGAGAATTTGAGGGAGTTCTACGGTTAAGAAATTTCAAAATAAATTCCAAAGCCCATAATTTTGCCATACGATTTTGATCATCCTTTTTCTCAGATAGGATTGTTTTTTGAGTTTTATATGGTGGTGGTGTTTATCTTTAACTTCATGGAGTTGGTAGTTCCTTATTAATGGAGTTCTACGATGCTAGGAGACACTCTCGAGATGCCAGGTCAAGGACACAATGAATATTCATATCAAAGGAGATCTCTTCGCTACTCTATTCTTACTCTAAAGCGAGTAGGCTTATTTCTTCAAGGTTAGGATTTGGATAGACAGATGGGCCAAATGGGCGCTATAACCTGGAATGCTTCACTCTGTTCACTTCATTCTCTATTCCAATCAACAACGAGAGAGGAAACAAGTAATAAAGATTCAACCTACGCAATATTCACCCACTTCTAACGAGATGAGAGGCAACTCCTTAGATTAGCGCCTATGGATTGGGAATAAGAAGAGACCTATTGATTAGGAATAAGAGATCAGAGGCATTTCCATTATGTCATTGATAGTTGTGCTAAGAGGTGCCTCTTTCTCATTCAGGGAGGGATAGGGACAAGAGGCGCATAAGGATTAGCTTAAAATGATGTACTGTAGCTTGAAGCGGTGGCATACCCTCTCTATTTTAAGTGGACCTCTTCAAAGCAAAGCCTTGATCTCCCTTTTCAAACTTTAAGTGATCTCGAGTCAACCCCAGGAAGATTAGGACCTATGGAGACACTCATGGAATATTATAAGGATAGAGAATAAGTGACTTTGACTGCTCGAACTTTTGATTCTATTAGATAGGATGCTCAGAAATGGTCGAAATAGTTAAATAGGAGGATTACTATGACTATAGCCCTTGGAAAGTCTTCCAAAGAAGAAAAAACTTTATTTGATACTATGGATGACTGGCTACGCAGAGACCGTTTTGTTTTTGTGGGTTGGTCCGGTCTATTGCTTTTTCCTTGTGCATATTTTGCCCTAGGTGGATGGTTTACGGGTACAACCTTTGTGACTTCATGGTATATGACCTCTTCTCCTTCCACCGTTGGTTTTATAAGGGGATAACTTTTACTCCTCTCTCTTCACTGTTTACTCTTCAAAAAGAAGTAGATTTTTGTATTTTTTGAAAGTCCCATTATATAAGAGACCTATGAATCAATAAATATACCGAGTGGTAAAGGTCCTCTTATATAAGGTTTGGGTTCCTCCATTATATTAGAGACCTATGAATCAATATTTTTGAGATCGAATGATAAAGGTCAAGTGGTAAAGGTCCTTTTATATAAGGTCTGCGTACCCCCATTATAAGAGGTTGTTACATCTTAATCAAGAGCGTGGGCTAACTTATTTTCAAGTTTATATTTAAGGGTCCACTTTAAGTTTTAAAGAGGGCGAAGAACATTAAAGGGAACACCTCTCCTCGAAAAAACCTCATAATAGGGGTTAAGTCAAAAGAGCCAATCCTAGCACCCTCTATTTATAATGGCAAGCTCTATATTTTAAAGTGTTAGCCCGTGTTAAGACTACTACAATATGAATGAGGAGAACTCAGGACCTTGAAATGTTCTTCTTTGACAAGGGTAAATAACTTGGAATCTGGTGTTGAGTATAGTAATTCAAGTGGATAATAGTTTGATCGGTTATGGGTTGTCAAATGTTGATTCTAGTTTCGGTTCCTCGCTGGAGTTGGAAAGAAGAGAAGTATCTAAGAAGTTTTTTCCTTTTTAAGGTCTTGCGTTACCTTTCTTTATTTAATCATTCTTGTTCCACCCACCCACAATAGTTATTGCCATCCATTCACCATTTCGAAGAGATTGACTTGACACGCATAGGTTATTCCATTCATTATGGGATATGGGGAAGTTGCCTCCCTCTGTAATATAATAGATAAAAATATCTTTAATCGTGTCTATATACAAGGTTGTGCTCAACCTTTTGGATAAGATATGCTCAACCTTTTGGATAAGATATGCTAGAGGGGCAACCCACTTAACCCATGCATGCCGATTGGAACAAGATTAAGAGCAGGGATGTTGTTGGATCCTTTCTACCAGATAGATTTGATTGGAACAGATGGATTCATGCATGTGAGAACTCATATCTAGCCTCCAACCACTCTCTATTATAAAAGGTATCCAATTTCATGCCTCTCGTGAGTCTTGTTCCCTACATTCCTATTACTTCTCCCCCGATTTTGAATGCCTCTTCTGGTGCCTCTTGTGCATAAATACCTCATTTTTTTGGTATCCCATGTGTTCCTCCTTCGATGTCAATTGAGCCCGGGTAGAAAGAACTTTAAGAGGTGTTCCTTGTCAACATCCTCTCGAATTGGTTTCCTCTTGATTCCAAACAAGGAGAAAAGATGATGCCATTTAATATAATATAATACTTTGCTAGCACATGTATTTGCATTCAATAGTGCGATCTTATTTCCCAAATTTCTAGATAAAATGTGAATTCCAGGCAACCATAAAGCTAGACTAAATAGAGAGGTTGTCCATGAGTTAGGTTCTAACATCTTATTTTGTATCCCTATCGATGTTGTGGGACAAAAATGATGGCATAACCTCTCAGATAAGGCAATTTGATGAATTCACTCGGTCAAATTCATCAATGAGGAGAGGGACAACCCTTTAATATGGTTTTAGGGTAGCCTTAATTAATGGTTGGACCATCACATATTGCATCTAATATCTTTATTAAAGTTTCCCTGTGATTGGAAACCCCCTAAAAGAGATCAATATAGGTGTTCTATGCTATATGAAGAGTGGATTCGAGTCAATTTTGGGTCAAATTGAATGTTGAAAGAGAATAAAAAGTGAATCCGAGCAGCCGTCAACTCCATATTCAGGGTATTCCCCAACATTTTGAAAGTCAAATTGAGAGAATGCTACTAAATATGAAAGGTTAGAATAGAGAGTTTGATAGTGAAATAAGTGATTCTTGCTTATCTGAGAATACTAATCATGGTGGTGTAAAATATTATAATTTGTAATTTAATATGAAGCTTGAATAATAACTGAGTCTTCTCAATATGGTATCAGAGCCCTCTCCTTAATAATCATAGGCTGATTTTATTAAGAGAAGAGCTCCTAAGTGTCGTGAAGAAAGATGTGTTCTCCTTTATAAAGAGAGGCAACATTCCCTCTTAAAATATGGAGAGGTGGAATTTTGTTTCAAATCTTCATTTCTAATACGCGCCTTCATCCTCCACCAACAAGCACAACCTTTTAAATTAAGCTATCATTTTTATTCTAAGAGATGTAGTTTTGTATAAAAAGCTCATCCGCACAATTATGAATATAAATAGAGAGGTAGGGATACAACTCTCTATGACTTGCTATAGGATCTGCCCAGAGGATTAAGGTTTACTACATTGTAAGTTGCACGAAAGGCCCAAGCATAGGAATCTCAGTCAAAGCTAGTGTATACAATACAAGCAGTTGCCCGACATACGGTTTGTATATGGTCTAGAATGGAGATGTTCAAAATTTCCATATGAGTGCAGCTTCGAGCCACACTAAATGCAAGAGAATGGAGGGATTCCTTCCTCACCATAGGAATATACAACACACTAGAATATCCTTGTTGACTATCTTTAACCAGGACAACGCTCGAACAATGTCATATCTCACACCGGTCTTTAACCCTTCCTCCTCTTGTGTATAAGTAGTTATTTCATATCTAGAGGTTAATCGTACTCTAGCAACCTGGAGTTTTTTTAAAAGAGGTAAGGAAGAGTTTAGTTTTTTGGGGGTGATAGTGGAAAATTTGATTGATAAGTCACCTTTACCATCACTCTACTCGCTTTGATTTGCTTTTAAAATAGAGGAGGAGATTTTCACCTTTTAAAATAGAGAGGGCTTCCCCTTTTGAAAATAAAGAGAGTGATTCTCTTGAAGTAGGATAAATAGGGTTTGAATTGTTGTCTGAATTCTTATATCCTTCATGTCCCAATGATTAACTAGAACTAATTCAATTATGTTTTTGTGTTCCAATCAAACACTAATGAATCCTATTATCTTTCATAAAAAAAAACTATGCATGCACAATCTTATAAAGAATTGATTCTTCTTCTTGTATTATGTATAAAATAAAACATTCGAAGAAAGCAATTTTAAAGCTTTCCTTTTGTATGACTTGGTATTATCACATGATAATTTCTTCTTGATATATGGTATATCATTTCTCCGAATCACAAAAGAGAAAAAGGGGTTAATGTGAGCCTTTTATTTTAAAAGGGTTTATGCATTGTTCAAATAGGAATCAATTTTATGAAAGAGAGGCTATATTAAAAATCTTTGGTTTGGTTGTCTGAGATCATTTCGATGACCTATGTTGAAGCGATATGAATATGAGATATGATTTGAGCATGTAAGACTTGTGAATGGCTTTTTAAAGGCCATAGAAAGTCTATGGAAAAGCAGTTTTTTTATTAGTTAGTTATCTTGGCTCGGTGAGTCCTTTACTCTGTAATGAAATGTTGGCATTTGCTATCTTGTTTCTATGGATTGAAAGAGAAGTGAGTGAGAGCTCAGCAGGAAAAGGAAAAATACACGAGAGAGCTTTTTGGTTTTAAATAAACACTTATCCTGATTTGAATCAAGAAGTATATGGAGGTAAATCTTTTCCTGCTAAGCTTTTTGATAGCAATGTTAGTTACAAATTTTGCCCCAGTGGGATGCCAATGTTTTTCTATGAAGTAGTTAACGACTTCTCTGCCTATTTATTTTTCTTGGAGATGAATATTTTTTTTATGTATTCCCTCTTAAAGAAATTTATCCATTTTTTGCTCTCCCCTCCCCTACCCCACCTTATATTTAAAAGGGCAAAGGCAAAGGTATTGATTTTATTGTGGAAACACATCAAAATTTTTTAATAGAAATGTAAAAGATATGTTAACCGAGGGTAGATCCCATTTCAAAATAGAGAGCGTTTAGATTTTTAATTTTACAACCTCTAAATTTTAAAGGTATCCTCTTAAAAAACTCAGTTTTTTGTTGTTTCTTCTTCCAAACAATATTCCTTTCCGCAATAAACTAGTGCTAGATGAAATGAAACATGCTTAAATTCTTTTATATTCATGCTTTAAAAGCTCAATCAAGATCGGGAGAAAAAAGAGAGGATTTGACAAAACCATATGTTATGGTTTGAATTAGTAGAAATATTATTTCTAATAGGATTCACTCAGTTGACAATGCATCCAATTTATTTCTTGTAGACACCAAAACAACACCAATCTGATTATGTGGCTACAAGCACTGACCGAATTGGCATACATAGCCCCTAGGGCAGCCCCTAGAGGTTAAACAGTGGTCCTAACCACTCCCAAAGCAGTTTTGGAAGGTCAGAGGTCAATTTGGCACCTTTCAAGCACCTTGCTCCTTACTCATTCCACCCTAGGACGATTAGAATGCTATTCGCCCCACCCCGGGATGATTAGCAACAATCGCTCCAGGGTGGGGCGAATAGCAGGTTTGACGAGCAAAAAGTCAAACCTTGACAAATGGCAGCCCAGATCTACCACTCAACTCCACCTTCAATGCATGGGAGTGTGAGTGAGCATTTCAAAGCTCAAAGAGGTAGTCATAGAGGCAGTCATGGAGCCCTTAATCAAGGAGGAATCTTCTCTCCCCTGACAAGGCATGATGGCCAAGTGGCACCCTTGCATGCACATTCAAAGTAGACCTTCAGGTCTATAAAATGGTGAGTCTTCTCACCCCAAAATGAGGATAGGGAAGGAGCATTTGGAGCAATGGAGTGCTGTCGAATTACACCCTCACCCTCATTGTGCTTCCTACATCCTTGATCTCTCTTTTGGAAGGGAGGTTATCGGGTGAACATTAGGAGCGCAATTCAGACCCAAAACCCAAAAAATTGGCCACAATACCACACCCAATTTGTTGACACAACCCCCTAGGAGGTTTTGGACCCATCCCAAGTGGATTGGTGTCAAAACCAAGCCCCAAACGACGGGCGTCCTACCCCCGGGCGCCCCGCACTATTGCAGTCCTAATCGCCCCACCCCGAAGTGATTAGAAATCTATAGTATATTTCTTCATTGTTTCTTTTGCATCATGTTTTGTGTGTTTCATATATGCTTCAGTTCAAATTTCAAAGCATTCTGACTGTGTTTTCATTGTTTTACGCTTTTACTAACATACAGGGAGCACCTTCGGATATAGGGCGATCGGGGTAGAATCAGCAAAATCCAACCTTCTGGGTCGTCTCAAAATGCCCCATTTTTCCTAACCCCAAGTTTTCAGGTGTTTTGGAGGCCTCTGGATGGGACATTTGGGAGGTCACTTTCGAGAGTTTTATGACAGTCCTAATCGTCCCACCCCGAAGCGATTAGAAATCTATAGCATATTTCTTGACTGTTCTTTTTGCAATGTGTCCCTGATGGTGTTTACATGCTTCTATTTAAATTTCATTTTATTCTGATAAGTTTTGATCATTGTTTTAATTATTTCATGTATGCATTAACCGGAGGCCTTGGGGATTGCATGTTTCCTTCCATCCGCATGTGCTATTAATCGTTTGTTGTTTCTATGTATGCAGGATATCAACACTGGAGGGGTAGCAAGGAACTAGGAATGTATTCATGCAAGCGACGATGACGTTTGGCCCACCCATTTCGAATGTGGGCACGCGGAAGATCCCGAAGGGAAGCGTACCGTCCGTTGGTGTAACAAAATTGTATCGAACGCTCCGAGCCCCTGAAAAGAGGGGGGGAGACATATTGTAACCTGATCACAAGAAAAATTAATAAAAGATGCTGCATCCTTATTTTTTTCTTTATATCTCATTTCATTTCGTTCGCTTCCCTTTTTCATGCATTTATCATTTCATTCATACAATTGCTTTTGTTTGCATCGCACCCGGTGCGCTTGTGCTTTCGTAGACATGCTTTTAGTGGTGATCATGGTGGGACCCTGTCCCCTAATTTTGGGATCAATTTTTTGATCAAAATTTTGTGTTTTTGCTTGCAGGTGTTAATCCTTCAGGTGCTGGACTGCTGCTCGTGCCACCCTGTGATGAATACAGAGCTAGTATTCGTTTCACCAAGGGACGAATAGGCATTCGTCCCACCCTATGACGAATACAGATCTCCTATTCATCCCACCCTAGGACAATTAGCTCTCTGTGCATTTTTTGAGAAGAAACTCAGGGGCATCTAGTGTGGGCAGAGAAGAGGTAGGTTTTCTGAACATCCTCTATAATTTTTTGTCTCTATTTCTGTGATTTTTTTGTTTTCTTTGCTTGCATGGAAAATTTTACTGCATGTTTTCTTTCTTTGCGCAAGTAAAAAGAACCACACACACCACGTGATAATATAAACATCAAGGAGTTGGTCATAAAACCCCAACACTTGATCAAGACCAACGATGGATTTCATCACCACCTTGGCTTGAATTTTGCATACATAACCCCGATCGCGACTGTTGCTAGATGTAAATCCTGACGAAAGCTGACCAAGTGTAGCTGGGGTGATTCCCAATGCATGAGGATAAGTCTTCTATGGTAGGTGTCAAAAATAGAGTGATTCCCATTTTGTACCGCCTATGTTCCACGTACTGTTCTGCTCTCGCGTACCAATAGTTTCCCTCACGTAAGGGTGGGTATATTGAGAGGTTTGGTATAATGGCCTGGCAGTGGTATATTGAAGGGGCGACCATTTTGGGAGACATAAGAGCCCTCATATTGCATGTACAACAAAATTTTCTTTACAAGGTTTTGCAAAACAAAAATCAAAACACACTGAACCAGATTTAGGGCACACCTTTAATCTATAAACGAGATAATCATTTCTTTGATTGTGTGGTCCCTTTTGTTTAGTGTAGCATAAAAAAAAATCGTAAAGAAGATAAAAACATACATATCTTTTAGAGAACCACCACCATGGTGTACACCCATAGCCAAGCCCAATCATGGGAAGAAGTGGCGAAAAGTGTACAAGGAGGCACAAGTCACCTCCGTTATAGCTCCAAGGACTTGGTCATACCACCTTGGTGGCTTGACCCACAAAATAGTCCACATCATACCATGACGGAATAGGACTATAGAGGCACCCCTTTGAGGGGCACTCCCATTCAACATAGACCCTTTTAGGAGGAGTACATACATAGGAAGGCCCCCTTAGACACTCATTATGAGTGGCCATCGTGCGATGAAGTGCTAGAACAACATAGGGTCCATAAGGAGGGGCCACACGATTACATCATCCCTCCTCTACCCCTTATTACTGTCAGAAACAATAGGCCAAACCCAGAGCGCAAGGCTCTTCAGACAGGGTGAGCCAACTCCGCCCGTCCCTTTCACATATATGAAAGGGAGCATGAGGAAAACCACTATATTCCTCAAGAGCAATACATAGCATGGGAGCAATGCGCCTCTGCACCTGCTATTTATCAGGATCACCTACTGAGGCCAGAGCCTCGGGTGAATGTTGCTAACCTCGACAGAGGGAAGCGACCTATAGAGATCTCGGATCACTATGATCGAGGTAGATATGTAGGGGAGGCATCTAGGCCTCCTAGACCTAAGACAGTGGAACAAATCGACTTGGCATTTGCCAAACATGCCGCCCGCCAAGCACAAATCATGCAGCTTGAGCAAGATCAACAACAGTTAGAGCACATGTATCGTCTTAGCAAAGAGTGCATTCAACATCAGACAGATGAGTTGCTCCACAACACTATGCATGAGAGGATTCCAACCCCTCACACACATAAGATAGAGCTTTATGAGAGGCACAACCCCTTGGTGCGAGACAAGTCTCCACGACCTTATCAAGCGTTGCCTCCAAGACCTCCTAGACCTGAGCGGGAGGCCACCCCTAGAGCCAATGATGGGCACCCTCCTCGGGCACCCACCCATGTTTATAGGTCACGCCTAGGAACTCCTCAAGAAGCCTATGAGGAATTCAAGCAAGAAGAAGAGTGGGCTGAAATGCCCTACCAAGGCAGGGGGGGCGCTATCCGGCTACCCCTCCATAGGCCTCAAGTTCCCCGTAATTCGCAACGGGAACAAACCAAGGAGGAAGAGATCAAATCCTCCGATGCATACAAAGCGTTGCTAGAGCACTTAGAGTCTATGGAGACCAAGACTTCTGGGCCCCAAAAGCCCACTTTATGCCAGCTCCGCAGTCACCCTGTGCATCCTTCAGTGCCGGCACCCCCATACCCTGAACACTTCAAAATGCCTCAATTGGCAATCTTTAGAGGGGATGAAGATGCCCAAGAGCACGTGACAAGATTCTTGAGTCAATGCTTTGGCATTCAGGACAACGATGCTTTGCTTCTAAGAACATTTATAACCATGTTCGTAGGCCCTGCCTCGGATTGGTTTACCCAGTTGCCGAAGCATAGCATCAACAACCTAGACCAGCTAGTGGACGCGTTCCTCGAACGTTTCGCCTTCAACACCAAGAAGAAGGCATCATTAAGCGACCTAGCTAGCCTCAGGAAGTATGAGGAAGAGACCATGGCGGCTTATGGAAATCGGTGGAGGACGTTGCTTTCAAGGCTACCTTACCTCCCTCCCATGGCCGACCTGACCCAAATGTTCTCAAAGAGTTGCCTGAGGTCGATCTCCATGCTATTGCAACTGTAGCAATATGCCACTCTCGAGGAAGCCCTGGTGCAAGCCAGAATCATTGAGGAGATCAAGATACAGGATGGCAAGATTGCCAAGCCACGCAAGAAAGAGTGGCCCAAAAATACCAAAACTAGGTCCACGCAACCGAAACCCGTCGCGGTCAATCAGGTTGCCATAAACATACCAAAGCTTGCACAGATGACACAACCCCCAAAGGCTAATTATCAGGCAGTTCCTCTTGAAAACTATGAGAAGGAAAATCATAGGCAAGAGCAAAATCAGTAGCGTCACCCTAGGCGACAATTCACACCCTTCACAGAGTCTAAAGACTCCTTGTTTGATCGCTTGTCCATGACAAACTTGATAAACCTGCCAGAAAGTCGACCCATAGACCCCAACGCACCAAAACCCAAGGGCTATAGGGAAGACCTATATTGTAGATTTCATCGACAGAAAGGACATGACCTTTATGCATGTTGGAAGTTCAAAAGCTTAGTGCAAGACCTAATAGACAACAAAATGCTAGCGGTGGATAATCCCGTAGCACCAAGCAACCAACAGATGGAGGTCTTCAAAGACCCCCTTCCTACCCATGATGCACAGGCAAAGACTCTACAAGTAAATGAGGTGACACAAAACTGCCCCATGCAGGGGTATGTAGGGATGATAAGCATAGTGACATGGAACAAGAGGTACCCAAGCACATCTGCCCCCGTTGTAGCTACAGGAGAGGTTCCATCAACGTCACAACCTCAACAACACCCTACGCAACCTCCTCCGCCTAGACCAGTGGCCATGATTCGGACTAAACTTACCCAAAGTTTAAGGACCACGTCGGCTAGGCTCTCCATCTATGAGCTCATCCAACAATCACCGCCCCATCGGGAGGCTCTAATGGAGATACTCAAAGCCATCGAGCTACAGCCCCATGAAGCAAACTCTTTCAACAACTTTGTGGGACATGTAAAATGATGTATAGAACCAGTCATCACCTTTAGAGAAGATGAACTAAAATTGGTGATTGGTGATATGGCGGATCCACCCTTGCACGTCATTGCGTGGGTCAACGAGATTCCATTTAAGAGGGTGTTGGTGGACACTGGCTCGTCCAGCAATATAATCACAATAGCGGCATTGAAACACCTCAAGTTGCCAGCATCTCACATTGTGGCCTCCACCTATACTCTTCGAGCATTCAATGACGCGATATGCTCGATGGTTGGCACAATTTTCCTGCCCATCCAAGTGGGACAAAAGACTATTCCTACGTTGTGCCACATCCTGGAAGGTGAGATGGCCTACAACATCTTGCTGGGCCGGCCTTGGATCAGGGACATGAAGTGTGTCCCTTCGATAGCCCATCAATGCCTAAAGTACACATACGAAGGGCAAGTGCATGTAGTCCCAGTAGACTTAGAGCCCTTCAAGTATTGCAATATGGTGCAATTGATGCCACAATCGACCCTCCCATCGACACATTTGGACTTTCAGTTGAATCCATCCAAACAGGGTTCGATTTCGCATACATCCCCATTGTTAAGTCCCTCAAATCACCAACCGGGCCCATATTCATCGTCTAGTCCTTCACCAACGATGCCACCTACGGTGGCCACACCGAAGGACAACGGGAAGAAGCCCTTGGAAGAGGTACCACCATTGGT
The DNA here is from genome assembly GCA_028583015.1 of Wollemia nobilis. NCBI lineage: Eukaryota > Viridiplantae > Streptophyta > Pinopsida > Araucariales > Araucariaceae > Wollemia > Wollemia nobilis. Next base: position 2,183,151 of record JAQPPZ010002630.1, read on the forward strand.
CTCAACCATCTCTACCGAAGAGGTGCCCAGTCGAATGGAAGTCGAGATGCCTGGTTCACCCAACATGGAGTGGACCTAGGAAGAACTCCCATTCCCTCCCCCTCAATCACCAATGATCACCATTGAGATGGCCAATACGGGCCTGGGGGAGTACCTAGTGCGGAACATTGTGGCAACACCCATGCTTGAGTCCATGCAGGACATGGGGAGACCTCGCCTCCCCATCGGCACTATTGTCCCTTTAGGCTACCCACCAAATCAGACAAATTTTGTATATGGGGGCCTCGACAATGGCATTGAACCTTACCTACAAGAGGAAGAGGATGAAGAGCCCTTTGTTGAGAACGTCAACTATCTATCCAACCCAGACTTTGCTTTGAAATACCTTGGCCAATGTAATTGGCATGGATATGGGTTGGGCAGATATGAACAAGGGGTGCACGTTCTTTGTCAACCAAGATATCAGATGCCATATGACAAATCAGGAGTAGGGTTCAACCACCCTCTGCCCCTTGACATCTTGGTAGAAAACATGCAAGGCCTAGGGCTAGGCAACAAGGATGGGTTGGCACAAGATCCATATGCCAATCCTAACACAACATACACATTGGGGGATTATCTCCCATTGCTAACAACCAACCTTGTGGGCCTCAACAACTCCTCCCCTCTGATCGAGAAAGGGGAAAGTTCAAGAACTTGCCTCCAAGAGGGATATAGACAAGGTCAAGAAGGATCTTCAGAAGACGAGTCAGAGTATGAGGTAGCACCTTGGGACCCTTTCGAGTCCGATAGCAATCACTCGCAAGTGACGCCCATAGATGACTATCAGGAGAACTTTGTGGTGATGTTCCCCTTGAATGCTCCAATCGAGCAATTGCCACCCCAAGAGAATCAGGTCCTCCCGTAGAGAGCGGAACAACCTCGATGGGACCAAATTAACTTGCTCGAGCAGAACGAGCCTCACATGCCACAAATAGTTATCGGAGCCAATGAAGGCCTATGGATCTTCGATAGCGATTATGAAGATGAGATTGAGATGGCATATCTCAACCATATGTGATAGCAACAATACCCCATGGACATTGATGACATGTTTGAATAGCTAAACATGGGGCCAAGGCATAGGTGGCATTTGAACCAAGCACAATTGGACCAAGTACTGCACCCACCACTTCAGGCATATAGAGAGCACCCTTCACCCAGAGACCCTATAGAGCCATCAGTGCCAAGGGCAGACCCTATCCTTTTATCCGCACATAGGGCCGATCCATTTGTGCCAATACCCACAGAGCCAGATCCGGAGCACAAAGATCACCAAGGATGTCCGAGTCACCACCCATGTAGTAATGGAGACCAAATTCACTTCATCAACATGATCTCCATTGACTTAACCACCCCCATCCACAATCCAGCCGATCCAGCATGACCATTGTATCTAAACCTAGATGCCATAGACTGGGATCGCGCTAACTCGCCACCATCCCCATCAGAGTACTGGCCTTGCGGTGAGATGCTTCATTTCACCCTAGGACCAACTCAGGATATCTTCCACGCTGAAGAGGAACCCGACATTCCAAACGTAGATCTAAATTCAGCAAATGATATCCACCTGATCCCAACTCCACACCAATTGGAGGATGGGTCCCACATGTCAGTCGAAGAGATGACTGACGTAGACATCGGCTCTGATCCAATGAATCCGCAAATCATCAAGCTAGGGGTAAGTCTATCCCTCGAAGAGCAAGCCGATTACATTGCCCTTCTCAAAGAGAAGAAGGAGGTTTTTGCATGGTCCTACAAAGACATGTCGGGGCTAGACCCGTAGCTAGTCATGCATAATCTAACGCTTGATCCGACAGTCAAGCCAGTCAAGCAAAAACTACGTAAGATGCACCCAACAATAGCCTTAATGGTCAAATACGAGCTACAAAAGCTGTTGGATGCACAATTTGTCATCTGCGTGGATTACCCACCATGGTTGTCCAACATGGTACCCATCAAGAAGCCAGACGGGAGGATTCGCATATGCATCGATTTTCGAGATCTAAACAAAGCGAGTCCCAAGGATGATTTCCCCTTGCCTAGCATCGATGCATTGGTGGACGCTACAATAGGCCACGAAATGCTTTCCCTCATGGATGGTTTCTTGGGATACAACCAGATTCGTATCAATCTCGATGATCAACTCAAAACGGCATTCACAACGCCTTGGGGGACATTTTGTTATAAGGTCATGCCCTTTGGCCTTAAAAATGTTGGCGCCACCTACCAACGCGCTATGACATACATCTTCCACGATCACATGCATAAAACTTTGGAAGATTATATGGATGATTTGTTGGCCAAATCTCTTTTGCGCCCACATCATCTCGATGACTTAAGCAAGATCCTCGATCGCCTCATCGAACACAAAGTCAGACTAAACCCCAAGAAGTGCGTATTTGGCGTCACATCTGGAAAAATCTTGGGTTTCATAGTCTCAAAATGAGGCATCGAGGTAGATCCAAATAAAGTCAAGGCAATCCTTGAAATGCTTCCCCCAACCACCATCAAGCAGCTCAGAAGCTTGCAAGGAAAGGTCACGTCAATCAAGCGCTTCATAGCGCAACTATCTGACAAGTGCCAACCCATGAATAAATTATTACACAAAGGGGTAGCATTTCACTGGGATGACGAGTGCCAGTCAGCCTTCGATGACATCAAACAATACTTGGCTTCATCACCAATATTGGCACCACCTAGACCAGGAGTGTCGTTCTACTTATACATATCAGCTACTAAGGTGGCACTGGATGCCATGCTAGCCCAAAAAAATGAACTACATAAAGAACAGGCTAATTATTATCTTAGCCGCACCCTGGTCAGTTATGAACTTAACTATGCATACATCGAGAAGCTATGCTTAGCAGTGGTATTTGCAATATTTAAAGTGAGATTGTTGCATGTATGTGAGGAAGTGCATGAAGTGTCAACACCATGCTAACTTGACACACGTACCTTCTTAGGCCTTGCACCGATCCAATCGGCTTGGCCATTCTCACAGTGGGGCTTAGATCTAATCGAAAAGATCTCCCCTGCATCGTTAGGCCATCACACGTTCATCATAATGACCACAGAGTACTTCACCAAGTGGGTGGAAGCAATTCCGCTAACCTCTACGACTGGGCCCCACATTGCGGAGTTTATTTTACATAATATCATATGTCATTTTGGTATTCCATCCAAGATCATCTCGGATAACGGGACATCGTTTAAGAACAAATATGTGTATTCTTTGACAACAAAGTACAAAATTCAGCACAGTTTTTCAACACCCTATTATCCACAAGCAAATGGGCAAGCAGAGGCGTCAAACAAAATGCTAGTTGCCATCCTTAAAAATATGGTCATAGATAGTCATAAGGATTGGCACATTCAAATCCCGCTTGCTCTTTGGGCTTATCGCACTAGCATTCGGAAGCCCATTAGGGCAACTCCATTTTTGTTGGTGTATGGCTCCGAGGCAGTCATGCCTCTCGAGTTGGAAATACCTTCCCTACGCATATCAATGCAAGAGTTCATCGATGATGACACTGCGTGATAGGCCCGATTAGACCAGCTTACGTTGCTCGATGAACGATGCATCAATGCTCTCGAGCATTTACGTATCTATCAAGAGTGACTTAAGAAAGCATACAACATGAAAGTTCACCTGAGGGACTTTCAGGTTGGTGACTTAGTCTTAAAAGAGAACCAACAAAATTCTAACTTGCCACCCCATTTAAGGGACAAGTTCATGGCAAATTGGTTAGGTCCTTATGTAATCGACAGTAAAATAAGACCTAGAACATACCGGCTAGCCTCTCTTGAAGGAATCAAGGAACTAGAACCCTTGAACATCAGTCATTTGAGGCCATTCCACATTTAAAAGAGCCATGGCCCACCCAAAAAAGCTCCAAGGATTCCCACAATCACTTGGTCAACCCAAAAACGCCCCAAAGGTGCCCATAATCCCTTTGGTCAAACCAAAAGCTCCAAGGATTCTCATAATCGCTTGGTCAACCCAAAAATGCCCCAAAGGTACCTATAATCCCTTTGGTCAAACCAAAAGCTCCAAGGATTCCCGCAATCGCTTGGTCAACCCAAAAATGCCCCAAAGGTACCCATAATCCCTTTGGTCAAACCAAAAGCTCCAAGGATTCCCACAATCGCTTGGTCAACCCCAAAATGCCCCAAAGGTATCCATAATCCCTTTGGTCAAACCAAAAGCTCCAAGGATTCCCACAATCGCTTGGTCAACCCAAAAATGCCCCAAAGGTACCCATAATCCCTTTGGTCAACCAAAAAGCTCCAAGGATTCCCACAATCGCTTGGTCAACCCAAAAATGCCCCAAAGGTGCCCATAATCCCTTTGGTCAAACCAAAACTCCAAGGATTCCCATAATCACTTGGTCACCCCAAAACGCCCCAAAGGTATCTATAAACCCTTTGGTCAAACCAAAAGCCCCAAGGGTTCCCACAATCACTTGGTCACCCAAAATGCCCCAAAGGTATCTATAATCCCCACTTAGGATAAACCAACCATAACAAATTTTCAAAAAAAAACAATAAAATAATAAAAAATAACAAAAAAATTGCATCTCACTTCCATGCATACTCTTAAAAATCAAAACACAAAAAAAAAAAATAAGTTGCATTAGGCATCGCAAACATACATTGCATATTTGTTGGTCATACAGGTCAAATGCACCATAGACTGTAATTACTCGGCAATTCCATCATTTTCCACATTTTTCCACTTTGTAAATAGTCCAGCAAAAATAAACGCCATCCACATTTTTTCACCATATCATAATCAGTTGTCTTCTAATGTATCCAGGGCTTTCATCATTCAGCTGTCTTTAGATTTCTAGCCAAAAACTGTACAAATTCAGACAGATTTTTACAAAGGTAGAGTTTTACTTGGATCACACCTTGTTACGTCGCATCCCAACACAAGTTAAAACACAAAAAAAATTCCCAAGTTGTGTGAAAGAAAGATGAAACCTGCAAAGCAATCTAGGATACCATACAGTGAAAAGGTTATCTCGCTCATCCCCCTATGCGAATGACCCCAAGAATGCTGAGAGTTGGCAAAAGGACAAGCATCTTCCCTACCCAATTCCCCAAGAATCCCAAATTCTCAAAAAGTTGCAAATATCCAAAAAAAATTGCAAAAAGTCAAAGTACAAACTCCAAAGTTTGACATCAAAACCCACATAGTGCATACATCAAAAAGCACAAGAAATAGTGATTCTCATCACTCAAAATTCCAATCCCTTGCTCAAAAGAAAAAAATAAAAATAAATAGTGATTTTTATCACTACATATGCGAGCAAGTATCCCAATAAAAGTAAAGAAAAGAAGGGAGTCGAACTTGAATCCTTGGAACTCTCAACATTCAGAAGGTCATGAGGTGATCCTCAGTACCGGTTTGGTGGATAGCCTGCTGGTCACTGGTGGTAAACCTCCCGCATGACGATATATCTATCGCATTAAATTGTGTACAGATCAATGTTTGCATGTGGATGAGCTAGCTTATGGTATCCTAGATTGCATTACAGATTAATCTTACTAAATACAACAAAGGAGTTAGTGGAGCTAATTAGGTGATCCTCAGTACAGGTTTGGTTGATAGCCTATCTGGCACTGGCGGTATCCTGACAACTACCACATAAACAAATTCAATCGCACACATAGGGATGTGAAATAACTTGGTCAAACTCAAGTCTGATTCGTACCTTGTTCAAAAGTCTTGTGAGATAAATGTACAGTCTTGGCTAGTTAGTTAAAACATTTGAGTCTCAGAAAAACCTTAACTACATTCTAGAACACCTGTGGTACATTCCATTCTTACATCACCATCAGAAAATACAAACAAAAAATAAAAAAATATACACATGCAAAGTCATTCCACAAAGCAATCACATAGTACAGAAAGCCAGTAAATCTTGTACAGTCTATGGTGCCACCGCCAAGTTATCAACAAATCATTTCATCCATTCCATATGCATACATCATATAATTAGAAACAGTCACATTCATAATAACATATGCATACATCAACGTAAATAAATGTGCATAAAAGTAACAAATAAATCATGACAAGTGTATAATCAAAAAGAAAGTCATGTATATATATCACCAAAAATGCTCGTAGGCTACAATAAGTCGGTCCTCTGACCTCACAAAAAAATCAAAAACTCAAAAACCCCAAGCCTAGGGAGTCGACCACCATGATCACGTAGGATCGGTGCGACTGGAACTACCCCCAGTGGTGTGGGTCCTATGGGACCTCTCAGGGCGGCTGCTGCCGACCCCCGCATCATGCCCACTAGCGCTACCCTCACCCACCCGCCTACGATGAGAGGATGCAGACTGCTCAGTCTCACTATCTCTCGTACGACACGATGATCCACCTCCAGTGAGCTCAGGTAACTGTCCACCGAGGTGGATAATCTCTACCTCCAACTCCACCCGACACCGACCCCACTCCACATCCCGTCGATGGTACGTAGCCAATGCTTCATCCCGCTATGCCAACTGAGCCCGTAGGCGATCCCTCTCAACGTTGTGCTCCTCATCCCATCTCCGTAGTAGGTCCTCCAATCATGCTATCTCAGCATGAAACCTAGCCTCCATATCCCTTGGGACTGCTTGAGGCATGGGCATCTTCGAGATGGCAGGCTGCTCCGGCACCCACTGCTCCGGGATGTCCTGTATATTCGACTGCTTCAGAACCCCTAAATCATCCCCAGTCAAGTCATCTACCTCCACCATATCCACATCATCGAGCGGAGCCCCCCAACCCTCCCCCGGTGCCTCCGCACCCCCACCACTTGCTGTTGCTGCATTCGGACCTCCTAGAGGCCCCTCACCCTACCATCGCAGCATCGTCCACCACTGGTCGTACTCTGTAGTCACCCCGACATTGTCCATATCGAGGACATCAATCACTACATTCGACTCCTCACCCAATGGCTCAATAATCGGCTAAGCTAGAGTCCTCTCGTCGCCTCGACGTCGATAGATCAAGGGCTCACCAGGAAATCCCTGGCGCACCCCAAACTGTCGAGTCACCCGGACGTACGAGAAGTACTCCTGCTCGGTCCCGTGTTGCCCGATCAACCACCTCCCCCTGCGCACCCATCGAAGCCACTCCCCAGCCTCAAGCCAGGCTGGACAGTCCCGGTATGGCCACTAGAACACCTCCCCTGGAGCAAGATGAGAGAAGGCATCAGTATAGTGCCCTACGACACCTGCCCATCACCGACTCTGCCCCTGCTCCTCTGACCTCCGCCATAGAGCAGCATAGCCAATCTCCCTATCCACCATCTCCCCTCGAGTGGTCCAAGGCAACCCCTACGGCCGCTCCACAGCTATGTGCTGCCACCCCCAACACTGCAACAGGTAGCTGCACCCAATCCCCTTTCGCCATCGACAGTGGACCTCGTACAACTCGTCATACAGCTATGCTAGTAGCGTCTGACCCCACCTCATAATCAGTGGTGCTACCGTCGGACACTCCACAAGTCTGAACACTACCTCAAGTAGGTTCCAAGGGAACCTCGCACCTGAGGAGTCGAGAAGCAGCATGTTGGAGATGAGGGTCATAAGCAACGCATGCCTCACCCCTAACATGCCCTTCTCAAACCACCATCGCACCAGAATCCTGCCAATCAGGCAGTCCCCCTCTGCCCTCTCCATCGCCCCATCCACCCCCATCTCCGTCGCATGCCCAAAGCACCGTGTCAGCACCATCGTCCGTTGATCACGAGGAGTCATCCGAATGGGCAGCCCATCTATCAGAATCCACAGAATTCGATACATGTCCTCCAGAGTCACTGTCATCTCCCTTGTTGGGAGATGAAAGGTGTTGGTGCGGGGATCCCACAAATTGATCAGGGCAGTCAGATATGCCCGATCCCCCACCATAGGCTCCAGCCGCATCACTTGCTTGAGCCCAAGGGCATCAAGCCACTCCCAGTCCGCCACAGTCAGCGCATCCCGTGCATCAAAAAATACCGTCGACTGACGGTACCGACTCTTCACAACCTGAAAAACAAAAACACCACAAAAACATTAAAACATGACAACAAAACAAATGTACAACAGTGTACACAAAAACAATAAAACAACAAAAAACAATTAGGGTTTCAACCTTAATTTAAACAAAAACATTCAAATAAACTATACAGACGACAAACAATGTACAGAAAAACAAAAGTACAGAACTGTACAGCCAAAGTACAGATCAATCAACTAAACTGTACAATCAAGAACAAAAAAATCAAATAAAACAAACAAAATCATACTAGGGTTTTTAACCTTACGTGTGGACAAAAAATCAAAAACAAAAACATTAAAACTATACTAGGGTTTTTAACCTTAAGTGTAAACAAAAAAACAAAAACAAAAAAATCATACTAGGGTTTTTAACCTTACGTGTGGACAAAAAATCAAAAACAAAAACATTAAAACTATACTAGGGTTTTTAACCTTAAGTGTAAACAAAAAAATCAAAACAACAAAAAAATCATCTAGGGTTTTTAACCTTAATGATGAAAAAAAACAAAAAACAAAAATCATCTAGGGTTTTAACCTTATTATGAACACAAAAAAAACAAATTAAACAAAAATCATCTAGGGTTCTTAACCTTAATGATGAACAAAAAACAAATCAAAACAAAAAAAATTCAAACTAGGGTTTTTTAACCTTATGATGCACAAAACAAAACAAATAAAACCACAACATTCATTTAGGGTTTTAACCTTAATATGACAAAAAACAATGATAAAATGCGAGTTTTAAAAATTCATATAAAAACAAACAAAAAAAAAGAAGGAAGGAGCACCTACCGGTCTCACCTCAGCTCCGCCACTCGAGGATCTAGTCCTTGAACTCATGGTGTCCGTGAAAATTTGGTAGCGCTCCGCTTCACAAACTAGCACTCCTCCCCACAACTCCAAATCGCCAGAAAAAACAATTGCAAATGAGCCCAAAACCTAGTTTTGGCCCTTATATAGGCTCTTAGGCCTGTAATCGTTCCACCCTAGGATGAGCGCTCTAGTTAGCGCTCATCCCACCCTAGGATGATTACAAAATGGTATTCGTCCCACCCTGGGACGATTACAAAGCAAGAAAATAAAAAACAACCAAAACTGCATCCAAAATGCACCAAAAACAACAATAAAACTGCCGAACAAAGGCACCTTTGCGCCTGCGATTCTTGGCATACAAAATCGATGTTGGGGTCACAAATTATCACTATCCTACTCCCTAAGAAGGCTACCATAGCCGGACCGCTCCACGGGAGGACGGATTTTCGACAATTTCATCCCCAAAAGGCGTCACAAAAAGGGTCAAAACCCACCCAAAAACAACAATAAAACTGTCGAACAAAGGCACCTTTGCGCCTGACATTCTTGGCATACAAAACCGACGTTGGGGTCACAAATTATCACTATCCTACTCCCTAAGAAGGCTACCATAGCCGGACCGCTCCACGGGAGGACGAATTTTTGACAATTTCATCCCCAAAAGGCGTCACAAAAAGGGTTAAAACCCACCAAAAATAGGTCCGATTGTTGGGAAACTGCATAAGCATTCAACGCAAAACAACTGAAGGCACCCTTAAAAAAGTCATCTTGGGTCAAGTGACTCGTCGCTTTTCTCATGTCGGTCATTCCCTCATCGATTCGTCGCTTGAGGGGGTAGTCACACTTAGTCACCAATCAACAAATACACACCCAATCAAGGAAATGGCATGCATTCAAAGAATCATTGACAAAGACAATCACGCTCCTGCTTGGGGCAACAAACAAGCAATAATCACAAGCTGATCAAACACTTGGCATTCTAGAATCATGAACTCAAGGTTCCCATAGACAAAAGGTTGCGCCCTTTGCCTATTCATGACCGAACAATGTCCAAGATCAAGTAAAACCTCACTGAAAAAGGTTAACACTTGAATTAAGCTCCTTAGCTCGTAGAAGCAAGGATTCAAGAATGCGTGCCCTTTCCATACTTGGGGCATCAAAATTTGGTTAGGTTACTGAGAAACCCTAATCATTAAGTGCTTTGGTTATCTATTTTTTCTCAGCACTATGCCACGCACAACGCATCCCAAAAAGGGGCATCTATAGACACCAAAACAACACCAATCTGATCATGTGGCTACAAGCACTGACCGAATTGGCATACATAGCCCCTAGGGCAGCCCCTAGAGGTTAAACAATGGTCCTAACCACTCCCAAAGTAGTTTTGGAAGGTCAGAGGTCAATTTGGCACCTTTCAAGCACCTTGCTCCTTACTCGTTCCACCCTGGGGCGATTAGAATGCTATTCGCCCCACCCCGGGACGATTAGCAGCAATCGCTCCAGGGTGGGGCGAATAGCAAGTTTGACGGGAAAAAGTCAAACCTTGACAAATGGCAGCCTAGATCCGCCACTCAACTCCACCTTCAATGCATGGGAGTGTGAGTGAGCATTTCAAAGCTCAAAGAGGCAGTCATAGAGGTAGTCATGGAGCCCTTAATCAGGGAGGAATCTTCTCTCCCCTGACAAGGCATGATGGCCAAGTGGCGCCCCTGCATGCACATTCAAAGCAGACCTTCAGGTCTATAAAATGGTGAGTCTTCTCACCCCAAAAGGAGGATAGAGCAGGAGCATTTGGAGCAACGGAGTGCTGCCGAATTATACCCTCACCCTCATTGTGCTTCCTACATCCTTGATCTCTCTTTTGGAAGGGAGGTTATCGGGTGAACATTAGGAGCGCAATCCGGACCCAAAACCTAAACAATTGGCCACAATCCCACACCCAATTTTTTGACACAACCCCCTAGGAGGTTTTGGACCCATCCCAAGTGGATTGGTGTCAAAACCAAGCCCCAAACGGTGGGCGTCCTGCCCTCGGGCGCCCCCCGCACTGTTGCAGTCCTAATCGCCCCACCCCGGAGCGATTAGAAATCTATAGAATATTTCTTCACTATTTCTTTTGCATCATGTTTTGTGTGTTTCATATATGCTGCAGTTCAAATTTCAAAGCATTTTGACTTGTTTTGACTGTGTTTTCATTGTTTTACGCTTTTACTAACATACAGGGAGCGCCTTCGGATATAGGGCGATCGGGGAAGAATCAGCAAAATCCGACCTTCTGGGTCGTCTCAAAATGCCCCATTTTGCCTAACCCCAAGTTTGTAGGTGTTTTGGAGGCCTCTGGATGGGACATTTGGGAGGTCACTTTCGGACATTTTATGACAGTCCTAATCGTCCCACCCCGGAGCGATTAGAAATCTACAATAGATTTCTTGATTGTTCTTTTTGCAATGTGTCCCTGATGGTGTTTACATGCTTCTGTTTAAATTTCATTCCATTCTGATAAGTTTTGATCACTGTTTTAATTATTTCATGTATGCATTAACCGGAGGCCTTGGGGATTGCATGTTTCCTTCCATCCGCATGTGCTATTAATCATTTGTTGTTTCTCTATACGTAGGATCTCGACACCGAAGGGGCAGCAAGGAACTAGGAACATATTCACGCAAGCGACGACGATGTTTGGCCCGCCCATTTCGAATGTGGGCACGCGGAAGATCCCGAAGGGAAGCGTACCGTCCGTTGGTGTAACAAAATTGTATCGAACACTCCGAGCCCATGAAAAGAGGGGGGAGACGTATTGTAACCTGATCACAAGAAAAATTAATAAAAGAGGCTGCACCTTTGTTTTTGCTTTACATCTCATTTCATTTCGTTCGCTTCCATTTTTCATGCATTTAGCGTTTCGTTCATACAACTGCTTTTGTTTGCATCGCACCCGGTGCGCCTGTGCTTTCGTAGACATGCTTTCATTTCTATTCCTTTTCTAGTGGGATGAAAAGAAGTCCCAAATCCCCTTCCTCTATTTTTAAAGGTATTTGGCTCTCCTCTTCTTGGGATTTTTAAAGGGCAAAGGCCCTATTAAACATGGAGGTGCACTTTTTATTCAAAAGGTGTTGAGTTTATCAATTACTTGGGATGGAAAGTTTTTATTCATCAGTCAGTTCTATTTTCAAATGAGGGTAGGGAGGGGATATAACTCAGTGGTAGAGTGTCACCTTTTTAAAGTGGTGATGGTCATCGGTTCGAGTCTAATTATTCCTAAACCTAATACAGGGAAGTTTTGATTCATTAGTTAGTTCCCTTTCCAGATGAGGGTGGGGAAGGGATATGACTCAGTGGTAGAGTGTCACCTTGACATTATGATGGTCATTGGTTTGACAATGAGTCCTTCCACTTCGTTTTATCCCGTGTTTTATCTCATCAGAAAAAAAAGCCAGTGGGATTGACACAAGAGGGTAAGAATGGTTGTGACAACTCTCATATTCTAAGGTGCCAGAACTCACAAAAATTAAGATAGGTTGAGACATTCTCTTTTAAGTCCCTTTGAAAAAGGGACTGGTGGGGTTGACATGAGAGGGTAAAAATGTTTATAATAGAGGTGAGGCAATTTAAAGCTTGATTGTGCTCTTTAAAAACCTAGAGTAAATGGAGGGTAATAGGGGTTGACATGAGAGGGTAAATGGAACCATCCTTCTTTCCCTTCAATTTTATCAAAGAATAGTCGTATTTGTATTGATTCATTATATTTTAAAATTTGAACTTGGAAATGTAGTTTGATTTTCAAATGTTTCCAAAAGATCTTCCCAACAAAACTTGAGCAACATTCTCCTCATCTCTTTGTCCTATGTTTTGTGGCTTCTTGATTTAGCATCATCCACAATGTTGCTCTTCTAAAAATTATCTTGCTATGATCTATTGTTCTATGATGGTAGGCTCAATATTTAATTCCTCCTTGTCATGGTTGTCATTTGAGTTCTCCTCTACTTGGTCAATTTCCATTGATGTTATCATCTTGACTCGAGTCTTGTGCTCTTTTGAAATTATTCCTCTAATACTTTTTATGTCTTGCTCCAATTAAGACATCTCAGAGTTCCTTTTGCACCTATTTATTGCTTGGTCTTCTAACTGAACATTGGTCATCCCTTATGCTTACCACCTAGGAGTATGGTCGTATGCATGTTTGAATTGAAATATCTTTTAATGTCTTTATTTGAGATGTGTTAAATAATGTACCCTCTAGTTGATTACTTTATACTATACAAAGCTCTAAAAATGTTATATTTTCAAATGGTTGGAACATATGTCTCCCATGAAATGTCTTGGCACTGGAAATAAAATTATTTTTAGTTTAAGAAACCATTTTCTTATGTAAGGCACTCATGGTTGAATTGAAGTTTCATTTACAAGGATACACATAGGCTTAGTACTTTTGTTGACATGGATATACACAGGTATGTTGCTCTCCTCAATGTAGATACACACTGGTTTTTTGCTCTCCTCGACTTTCACTAGATTTGGGTATAAATGTGTTTTGACCAAATAAGGTTTCTTCCTCTTTGCCTTGTGGCTTCTCAAACAAATATTTTTTGATGTATTTGTATCCTTCTAGATTTTTTTCCTTCTTGTTGCTTCCTCACACTCTTGTTTTATCAAGATATTCACTAGTAGGTCCTAAATGGTGTTTGGGCATCGTCCAAATTTTGAGTTTTAGAATTTGGTTCGTGGAGAAGATGATTACCTCTCTTTTAAGGTTTATGCAAATATTGTTAAGAAATTTTATATTTTGAGTCTTTCGTGAAATTGCTTCATGGAGAAGATGGTTACCTCTTCCTTTGAGGTTAACCTAATTAGTCTTTGGTACCCTAAGACCTATTCTTTATAGAGCACCTATTTAGTTTCTTTGGATTAGAAGAAGAGGAGGATTAGAAGGAGAGTTTGGCTATTCCTTCTACCTACTGTAATACCACATTTTAGAACTTAATGCTTTAATGTTTTACAATAAAATTATGGATATTTAAATACATTGGATGCCCATTTTTGGCAAAACAAACTTCTAATTTTTCCTACAACTACCCTTGTCCTATAGTGCATGCATAGTCCTTGTGATGGGTGGTTATACCATTCTCAGTGTCACATGGGATATGATGTTATAATTCCTATCAATTTCATGAAGGGTCTTCCCAGATCAAAGGGGAAAATGGTGATTTTTGTGGTGATGGATTACCTTTTGAAGTATGATTATTTTTGTATTCTACAACATCCTTTCATGGCCAGTAAGGTTTCCAAGGTATTCCATGATTCTATTTTCAAATTGCATGGCATGCCCATGTCCATTGTCAATTATTGTGACATATCCATTGTTAATGATTGTGACATGTCCATTATCAATGAATATGACACTATTTTTACCAATAATTTTTGGAAGGAATTGTTCACTCTTAGTGGCACTCAATTGAATATGTCCTTATCACTCTCATTTTGATGCTAAAAAATATTATGAACTAATGTCTTGGTACTTACCTTCATTTTTTTACCCAATACAAACAGTATCAATGAGTTCACTAGCTTTCCTTGGTCAAATGGTGGTATAACACTTCTTACCATTTCTCCCTCAAGATGTATTCATTTGAGATATTATATGGCCATAAACCTCCATCTATGGTCAACTATATTATAATATCCTCCAAGGTCACCCAGGTATATAAGTTTTTGTACTAACATCGACTTTTGATCTAACTCCTTAAAGATAATTTATCCTAAGACCAAAACTGCATGAAGCTATAGTAGGATATGCATCACTTAGAGTGGTATTTTGAAATAGGAGATATGATATTTTTGTAACTCCAACCTTATAAGCAATTATCCCTAAATACCAAGTCTAGTCATAATATAGCCCTACATTTATTCAAGGTGGTTTATCACATTTGGGGAAGTGGCATATCAATTGGAGCTTATGTTGTAGAAAATTAGTTGCACATTTCTATTCATTAATGTAAATGTATATATAAGAGAGGGCATATTTCATTACCAATGACCTTGGTTACAACTACCTTCAACTACCTATACCTAACATCAAAAATTCATAACATTCCCCTAATTATTACATCATTATAGAAATAGATATAATAGTTTATAGAAGTAGATGATGAACTTAGACACATGCAAAAGATCATCTAATACTTCAAAATTCATGGATAAAGACATACAGTATCCATGAGTGAACAAGGATACACTCAATTGTTTACCATGATTGACTAGAGACACACTCATATGTTCACCATATTACCAAGGATAAGTATAAACATGATTATCCATGGTATTACGTCAAATATGGATAGAAACACACACACACTATCCATCACAAGGGTTGCATATAGGTATAAATGCAACCATCTACAACACCTCTATGATTATGGACACACTCAACCAATCACAATCATATCTTCATCTTGTGAATAGGGACACAACTATTCACAAGTACATTCTTTGTTTTAATTCAAAAAACATATATTCCCCCTCATTGTTCTCAAGAAAAGGGTCTTTAATATGTGTCACAAATCCACATTCTTCATCATCACTTTCATTGTCATGAATAACCACTATTTCCATATCTTTCTTTAATTTCCCTTCTATGACATATTTTGCTCATTGAATATAGTTCATTATAACATGACCTCTTTACTTGCAATAAAAACACATGAATTTATTCTTTGAAATTTATTTTACCTTTGAGGATGATTGAGTAGCTCTAAAGATAATATCAAGCTTATTCTTTATCAATAATGAAATTTCTTCTATAAGTGTATATTGTTTTTTGATTTGATTTTCTTCATCAATTAATGAAGAAATTATATCTTCTAGTGTAGGATTAATCTTGTTCAATGTGAATACCATAGTAGCATAACTAATAGACATGTTGTTTAACAAAACAACTTTGGCATTATCATTGTACACCATAGCATTAATTCTTACAAGTTGATTCAAAAGAGAACAAAACTTGTTGATGTATTAGGATATATTTTTTCTTCATTCATCTTCAATACAAATCATTTTTGCTTAAGAACCATCATTGCACTTGATGCTTGTAATTCAAGTAAAGCATTGAGTCCATCCCAAACTTCTTTTGTGGTCTTTAAATAGTCTATGTGATTTAGATAGGCATCAAAGAGCCCAAGTCCAATAAAATCCATTGTTATTTTATCTTTTATGGTCCATTTAGTTGCTTTATTAACCTCCATTGGCTATAACGAATTTATGACATCCCACACATATATTTTTATTAACACTAATTGGAGCTTGACTTGTAATGTATGAAAGTCCTATTCTTGAAAATTCTCAAAAATATTTTTTCTCCATGTGTACTTCAAATGCTTCTCACCCTTAGTCAAGATGCATTAGCAATGTCAGGTCCAATAAGAGCTTTTCAACAAGTATATATATTTCTACACTTACAACACTAACGATCCTTCAAGCTATGACACTTCTTCAAGCAAAAATTTAGGTATGAGGAATTGATGTTAATTGTCTTCTTTCAATGTTCCAACATAGGAAACAAATATGGTAAGTCTTCATGTATCATCCACTTCTAGTAAACAAACACAAAGAAGAGAAAAAAGCTTTTTAGGTGTTGGGAATTGATGTTAATTGTCTTCTTTTAGTGTTCCAAGCTAGTAAAAAAATATGATGATCTTCGTGTATCTTCCACTTGTAGTCAAAAACCACAAAGAATAGAAAAAATATTTTAAGCATGCCTATCCAATTAAACACCTTCAACTCTTCAATGGTCAACTCCAACAATAAGATCATCATCCATACCAATGATTAATTGTCTTCCATGTTCAAGTGGTGGAATGTTCCATTAAGATTTTCTTGCTAATAGTAAAGATTTTTAAATGTCATAAAACACTATCAATAATGAATGTGGGATTATTTGATGTTTGTTTTAAAAAATAAAAAATTTGAGCATAGGATCTAGGATCACGTCAATGTCTTTGAAAAACTATAATGCATTGATGGAAGAAAGCTTCCTCATCTAGCTTCTTTAGTAGTACCTTTGAAAACAAGTGGATTTCAATGTTGCAAAGACTTTTCTCACAATGCACATGGGATTAATAATATGATTTTATTCCTTCATCCAAAAATGCAAATATGGATACAACTAATGCTTGTGAATTTGGTTAGACGATAATGGCTCCATCAATATTCAGTAAGTGTGAGATTAGCACCATCAATTTTGAATTCAATGGCCTCAATTTACATGTGAATTTGAACAAATATCTATTGAATCTTCACCTTCAAGATCATATCTAAGGGTAGTTAGCACAAATAGAAAATGCATGCTTATCATGTAGTCACAACTTTAGTACTTCATGATGTCTCGAACTCCCTCCAAATTGTGCATATACAATTTGGATGGTGCACAAACTCTATCCACGAACTTGAATGTCATACATTCAAATTACATAAAGGATTTTAATAATGTATTAAAAATTGGATGGCATGATCGGTAGTGATTTGGACTTCTCATCACATAGATGAAGCATCCACGTTCATGCTATGAATCTGATCAAGCTTGAAATATGGATCATTGGTGTCAAATCAAATCATGTATAGTTGTTAGGGTTTCAAAAATCTACTTAAGTGTGGTTTGGATCCTCTTTTTATCATATGATTCCATTATTCCTTTGCATACAACAAGGTCAAAATATGTTGAAACTCTTTTGTACAAATAGTTAGTGGCTCATCTTTAGTACATATCCTTCATGCATAGCAACATTCAACTTCTTTAAACCTTTGTGTCTCATTTCTTAGGTCAAAAACATGATGTGTAAACTCTACATCTTTGTGTGTAGCAATTCTTTGAATAATTCTTCCTCTTCTCTCTTCTCAGGTTGATGTGATAATGCATTTGAGCTAGAATAATTCTTTCATGTAAGCACAACTCATAGTTATCTCAAACTAAGAGCCCCTATCTACTACTTTCTCTTTATGGCCCTCACTCTATACAATGGGTAGGTTCTCCAACATTGTCATGTACTACACATTGTCACAAAAACTATCAAATGCCACATTTAAGACAACCCATGCAACTTGAGTAAACTTGATTTAGATAAACTTGATTTAGATGGGGCTTCGTATCTTCAAATTATAGATATTTCTAAATAGCCTTGGTTCAAAATAGTAAGGTTAGAGAAAGCATCCAAATGGCCCTTCTCCAAATGGCCTTGCTTATGTGAAGGCACCCTACTCATATAGTCTTATTTACTTGAAGCTAGTAAATTTAGCATGGATCCAATAAGATACAACGATAATGAATGCTCCAAACACATTCAATTCATTTGGTGTATGGCTTCATTAGACAACACAAACTTTACATCAAATGATAGCAACATTTGTGAGAGTAAAACATAGTGTTTTTCAATCATACAAACACAAACAAGAATAAGAAAAATATTTTCCAATCGAATTAGCACAATCTCTTTGCACAAATGCAAATCACTTGAATTATTATTCAAACAATCTAGCACATTAATCCATATGTAGTATTCTCACATGCTCTTATACCATAGATGCACACCTTTATCCATTGATGTAATAGAATATATATAAGAGACAACA
The DNA here is from genome assembly GCA_028583015.1 of Wollemia nobilis. NCBI lineage: Eukaryota > Viridiplantae > Streptophyta > Pinopsida > Araucariales > Araucariaceae > Wollemia > Wollemia nobilis. The sequence continues at coordinate 2,201,667 of JAQPPZ010002630.1, forward strand.
TATGTCGTTCATAACCATCTTGGTTACAACTATCTCCAACTATCTATACCAACATCAAAAACTCATAACAACTTCCTGCTTGCATCATATTTCTCATGTTTCTTGTGTTGGGATCCCATCCTAACATTATTATGTAATGAGCTCCTTTCTAACATTGGGGTCTCGTCCTAATGTTATTATGTAATGCATTGTAATGTGCAAGTGGCACTTGAGGTACCTAGATACATGGGGTCATTTAATGTAATCGTTATTAAGAATGCAACCATTTCTTTGGTTAAATATTCTAGCTCAAATCCTCACTTGCATGTGAAGCTAACCCTTGAGCATTAGGGTTAGGGTTGATAAGAATTTTTAAAAAGACAAGGGGTATAGATGTATGTATCTCTTTTTGCATAATGTATCGAATTTATGCTTCTAAGGAGATTGCTCCCTCAAAGAGACCAACAATAATGCATTATAATTTTATTTTGATCAATATAAGTTGTTGCATTTCCATTTTATTACAATATTTCTACTTTCATTTTCATTACTCTATTATTTATTTTTATATTTGTATTGATGTGCATATTTTAACTAGAAGGTTCTTAACAAGTGGTATCAGAGTGCTTTCCAGGGTTGTGTCCTACTATAGCTACAACAGTTCTTGTCTTGACCTTCTTTGCATTTTAGGTATAATTTTTCTTTCCTTTTGTTCTCTCTATAATTTAACCTACAAAAACATGAGTCAAATATTTTTGTATTTTATTTTAATAGGCTAGAAACCCTTTGCTAGGGTTTTTAAAATATCATGGAGAATCTGTTGTTATTGGCTAAGCTAGATTATCTATAAAGCATCTAATGAAATGAGGGGTGATCAGACTCCAATACCTAGGCCTTAGGTAGCACCCATATATGGACTTGAGCTCCCATGTACCCTCAAGTATATAGGAAGACCCCTTAGGTTTAGGAGAGACCTTTAGCCCTAGGAAGCTTTTGAACATGTATCTATCCATAGTGCATCAAGCACAACACTCAAGAATATTACCCTCTTGTACTAATCAGAGAGGTAGGTAGTGCACCCAAGGATATTGGTTATATTTTCCTTGGGTAGTGATCTAAAATACTAGTTTGAGCATTATCAATTTTTATTGCAGTATATCAAAGAGCTATGGATAGTACACACCTTATCCGAGAGTAACCTTATTTTTATTGTCTGTCAAACACTAAACTAAGACTATCAACCTAAAAACCCTAAACATAGACTTGAGCATACTAAGGAGACTATAGTCATCATAAAAATGATTATATAGTAATAGTTCTTGATAGTTAGAAACAAGTGGTTAGTGTTAGTAATAGAAAGGTAGTTGACAAAATAGGTAGTGTAAAAAAAAAGGTAGTTGTCAAGAATAGAAACAAAAAGGATAGTTGTCAAAACTAACAATAGTAACAAAAAGGGTAGTTGTCCAAACTAACAACTATCAAGAACTTCCAACAATGAGAAGGCACCTTGTATAACCTTGAGGACACAAACTATAAAAAACATTTTGTTTCATAGAGAAAAGTTTTAAGAGAAAACCAATCGACTAGAAAAAAGTCTAAAAAAGTATTTTGAGACATAGTCCATTATGATCATCTTGTCATGCTGATCATTTTGGTATATAACACCCATGAGATTTTTTCAAAGTATTAAAATTGTTATTTTGGGGTATATTCCATTTTGATCATCTTTTCAAGCTTATCATTTTGGTATATAGCACCCAAACACTTTTTTAGGACCCTTACTAAAAATAGTAACTATTAAAATAGAAATTATATTTTTAGTAAGTCTTTTTGGAAGGCCTAAAATCCCAGTATATGGCTATAGGTTCTAGAGGTCAAAAAATAGAGCAACAAAGAGAACAAAAAATCAATCAATAGGGTGAGCACACAACTACGTCCCTTGGTAAGCAAATCACTAATTAAATGAACTAGTTGCGAAGTGAGATAGTCAATACCATACCAAAATGGAATTTGATAAACAAAAACTACATGAATATGTAAAGTATGTGATAGGAGAAAAAAAAGAGCTAAAAGATGTAATTAATAAAATAATTATAGCAATGGAGACTAGTCTAATGCATGGCACTCAAGCATATAGTCAGGTTGGTCATAGAGAATTTGAATGTAAGGGAGAGAGCTTGAGTAACCCAAAAAGGATGACATATAAAAACCATTACAATAACAATACATACAAATTGACCAAGTTAGATTTTCCAAAATTTTATGAGAAGGATCTAGATAGTTGTATCATGCAGTGCAAAATTTTAATCTTCATAATGTCCCACAACATTTACAGCTCACAATTACATCTTTCAAATTCAAATTTGATGTCTTGCAGTGGTACCAATGGGTGATCAAAATGCATCTCAATCTTGTCTAGGAAGAATTTGAGAAACAACTACATACTCGCTTTGGCCCTAGTGAGTATGAGGACTTCATAAGAGCCCTCACTAAACTAAGATAGAACTCCTTTGTTTGAGATTATCAGGCCTAGTTTGAAAATTTGGCAAAGCATACTATAGGGTTGATCAAAGATTTTTTCCAAAGTTGTTTTGTTAGTGGATTGAAGGATGATATCAAGGCCAAGGTCAAAATGTTCAAACTGCAAACCTTAGTACATGCAATAAGGTTGGCTAGGTTTAGCAAAAAATAAATTCACAACTTAGATATACACCTCCAAGTTTCCACAAGCACTACCCCCATTTTCATCTAAGGCAACATCAAATCCAGCTAATAAATCACCTACTATCAAATGATTGATTCAAAAATATATGGAATATCATCAAGCTCAAGGGCTATGTTATAATTATGATGAGAAGTATTTGCCTGGAACAAAAGTTATACTTACTAGATGTGAATGAGTCAACAACCACCAAATCTCAAGAGGTGAAAGAGGAGCATCAAGAAGAGGAATAGATAGAACAACTAAAAGCCCAATAAGAACCTTAACTATAAATTTTGACCCATGCCTTAGCAAGAATAACTACCCCCCAAACTATGAAGGTGATAGGGCATTTTAAAGAACAACGATTAATAATTCTCGTTGACTCTGATAGTATACACAAATTTATTGACCCTTAAGTGGTGAAGTAGGAAAATTGTTATATAAATACTTGTAATTCCTTTGATTTCATGATCTCCAATGGAGGAACCTTGCCTTAGAAGGGGAAATATCAAAATGTAAAGGTACAAATATGGGAATATAATCTTAAGTCTGATATGTTTACCCTTCCCTTGGGAGGGTGTGATGTGTTGAAAACATAATGGCTTAGAACGTTGGGAACTATAATATGGGATTTTTTTGAGCTATGGATGGAATTCAACCTACAGGAAATTGAGTATACTCTAGGAGGTATAATTTTTGGTGCTAATCAACTTGTCTCATCTCACAGGATGGAGAAGCTATTAAAAAAGTGGTCTCATGGAGTCGTGGTATAATTGTTTGCTATACAAGTCCCAATTGATAATGAAAAGGAACCACAAGAAGAATTACACGTTTTATTGGAAAGACATGCAATAATTTTTTAGAAACCTAATAGACTACCCCCTCATTGTACTTGTGTTCATGCAATTCAACTTGTTTTAGGTAGTTTCCCTCCAAATATCTACCCTTACAGGTATCCATATGTCCAAAAATTAGAGATTGATAAAATGGTGTAGGGACTACTTGCAACAAGAGTTATTTGCCCTAATGCTAGTCCCTATTGCTCTCCTATGTTGGTATGGGAAAAGGATGGCTCATGGCAGTTATATGTAGATTTTAGACAACTCAATAAAATAACCATCAAGGACAAATTTCCTATTCTAATAATTTATGAGTTGTTGGATGAGTTGTATGGTGCTCATTTTCTCTCAAAATTGGATCTACAATCTAAATACCATCAAATTAGAATCAATGAAGAAGACATTAATAAAACTGCTTTTAGAACTCATGAAGGGTATTACAAATTTTTGGTCATGCCCTTTGGTCTAACCAATTCACCTTCCACTTTCCAGATTCTTGTGAATCCAATATTTTAGCCCTTCCTACACAAATTCATTTGAGTCTTCTTTGATGATATTTTAATTTATAGTCATACTTGGGAGGAGCATCTCAAACATTTGGATCAAGCCTTGCAACTTTTTTCTAAGAATTAGCTTTATGCAAAGTGGTCAAAGTATTCTTTTGGCATGCAAGAAGTAGAGTACTTGGGTCACATTGTATCAAAGGACAAAGTTAAAGTGGACCCCAAAAAATCTAGGCTATACAAGAATAGCCAAAGACTCATACCCTCAAAAGACTGAGGTTTTTTGGGTCTCACTAGATATTATCAAAAGTTTGTTCAGAACTATGGGAAGATAGCAGCCCCACTAACAACTATGTTGAGGAAGAACTCATTTATGTGACCAAAGCCAATGAAACAAGCTTTCAAGGACCTAAAACAAGCCATGATATCAACATTGATGTTAATAATGCCCAATTTTTCTAAACCCTTTGTAATTGAAAGTGATGCTTCAAGTAGTGGAATTGGAGAAGTTTTTAATGCAAGAAAGAAGACCATTAGCTTTCACCAGCAAAGCACTATCAAGCAAAAACTTAGAAAAATCAACTTATGAAAAAAAGATGTCCATTTTGCATATTTCTTAGAACGAGTAGCCACACCGAAATAGCAATAGTGGGTATCTAAATTATTGGGATATGATTATAAAATCACATATAAAAAATAAAAAGATAATATAGTGTATGATGCATTGTCACAACAATATGAAGATTAGGGTATGTTATGTGCTATTTTTGCATCACTTCCTCAGTGGACGAATCAACTCCAAAAAGAGACAACAAAGGATTCTAGTTTTTAATCCTTGATTCAACAACTCCAAGAAGACCCCAACTCATACCCTGGATATGTGTGGGATGGATAACACTTGCGATATTATGTAAAATTCATAATTGCATGAAGTCATATTGTAGGAAATGCATGCATAACCTATGACAAGATATTCAAGGTTTCTTAAAACTTATGAAAAGGCTAAGTGCACTTTATTTTGAAAGGGAATGAAGAGGAATATTCAAACTTTTGTGGTAGAATGTGAAAGGTGTCAGAGGATGAAAAAGACAAAATTGTTTATACCCTAGGTACACTTCAGCCTCTTCCAATTCTGAAATAGGTGTGGACAAATATTTCAATGGATTTCATTGAGGGGCTACCAAGATTCAAAGAAAAATCAATCATTCTAGTGGTAGTGGATCGTCTCACAAAGTATGCTTATTTTTGTTCCTTATCCCATCCCTACATAGCCTCTATAGTCGCCCAATTCTTCTTGGAATCAATATTTCACCTTCATGGAATGACCAAATTTGTTGTTTTAGATAGGGACCCTACTTTTACCAATCACTTTTGGTAGGAACTACTTAAGTCGCAAGGCACTAATCTCAAAATGAGTTCAGCCTATCACCCTCAAATTGATGGTCAAATAGAGATTGTTAATAAAATGCCTAGAAACATACCTTCATTGTTTCACATCAAAACATCCTATGCAATGGGCTAAATGGCTTCCTCTAGTCGAATGGTGGTATAATACCTCATATCACATAGCCACCAAGGTCACACCATTTGAAGTAGTATATGGTCATCTTCCACCAACTTCCTCCTATATTATAGGGAAGCTCCAAGGTTTAGGCAATAGATACCACCCTTCAACAGCATGTAACACTCCAACAACTTAAGGAGAATCTAGAATTGGCCCAAAATTGTATGCATTAGCAAGTCGATAAACATCATTATGAGCATGAATTTAATGTAGGGGATATGGTTTTTCTTCGTCTACAACCCTATAAAAAATCATCACTATAACTTTGTGGGTGTCAAAAAGTTGCAACAAAGTTCTATGATACCTACTAGGTGTTACAATGGATTGGTTCAATCCCTAAAAATTGACCCTTTTGCTCACTTCCAAAATCCACCTAGTTTTTCATGTCTCCTCATTGAATAAGTTCATTGATAGCAAGGTACAAGGTTTAATCAACATTAGCTAAACTAGACAAAGAATGATCAATCATTCTAGAGCCCAAACAAATTTTGGATTGGCAATCACACACCATTTACAATTTTATCATCACTAATGTTCTTATGCAATGGCCTAGACTACAATGGAAAGATACCACATAAGAGTTGCTCTAACAACTACAACAACAATGTCCTCCTCTTTAGCTTTGAGGATAGCTTTTTGAAGAGGAAGGGCATGTTAGAACCCCATCCTAACATTAATATGTAATGACCCCATTTCTAACATTGGGATCCTATCCTAATGTTATTATGTAATGTATTGTAACATGCAAGTGGCACTTGAGGTGCCTAGACATATAGGGCCATTTAATGTAACCATTATCAAGAATGTAACCATTTCTTTAGTAGAAGATTCTAGCTCAGGTCCTCACTTGCATATGAATTTAACCCTTAAGCATTAGGGTTAGGGTTGAGAAGAATATTTAAAAAGGCAAGGGGCATAAATGGATGTATCTATTTTTGTATGTTGTATTGAAGTTTTTCTTCTAAGGAGGTTACCCCTTCGAAGAGGCCAACAATTCTTTATTGTCATTCTATTTGATTAATATAAGTTGTTGCATTTCCATTTTGTGTTGTAATATATCTAGTTTCATTTCCATATCTTTGTTATTTATTACAATACATTTGTGGATGTGCATATTTTAACTAGAATGTTCCTAACATCTTGTTGTAAACAAGTTATTTGCCAAAATGTACAAGCCCAAGCAAAGCTCCCAATACTCAATAAAGAAGGGTCAATCACTCTCTAGTTGAAAGTGTGTTGCAACCTCGAGTCAGAAGTTATGTTGCAGCCTCAAGTATGTAATATTTGGTCTTGTCATAATTATGAGTTCCTTATCTAGCTTTGAGGATAGAGCAATGTGGGAGCCTAAGAGCATTTTCCAATCATTTTGGAAGAAGATGCAATGTGGGAGCCTAAGAGCATTTTCCAATTATTTCTAGCTTTGAGGACAAAGCTTTCTTGGTGTGAGCCATGTAACGTCTCCAATATAGCCACCTTGGCTATCTTTATTATTGTTAACTTGAACCCTAAGTTTAAGTTAATCACATTTAGGTCTTTGTCTGGGTTTCTCTTTGCACACCCTGAAGCGTTAAGTTTAGGGTTATTGTTTATTTTAGTCTATTAATAAAAGAGTTATGTTGTAGTTGAGACATCATTCATACTTACCATCTTAATTCATCTCTAGTGCGCACATGAAATTGCCCTCTCCAACTGCCTATGAGACTTTGTCCTCTCTAAGTGGCTAGGATTCGTATTAATTTGAAATATGGAATCTATTACTTGTGATATTTGATTTCCAATTATTGAATTTGGTTTACTATTTCAACGAATGTTTTCTTTTGCGCATTTTTGAGTTTGCTATAATTGTTGCAATTTTTGATAGTTGTTTCATGACAAAATTCAAATGTGATTGTGATTTTGAGATATACACTAAAAATTCTAATTTTCCTTTCAATCCAATTCCAAAAAATAATGATAGGACCAATCCTTGATAGAATTCTTAATGCTTTAGCTTTGAAACAATTTATCCAATATTTCACCAATTCTTCTAATATTAATGACACAACCCAATAAATTCTCATTATTTTGAAAAACATTTTATTAAATGGTGGAAGCAAAGGAACAATAAAGTAGATGCTTTGAAATTTCTACCTCCTTCTCTGATAAGGCACACATAAAATGTCGATGGAGCAACCCCGCCTAAAATTTTGTATTATCCTTTTTTTTGTAAATTGTCACGCGTAAGAAATTTGTTTTGAATTGCTAAACAAAGGAATATTGAGGCCTTAGGGAGAGCCTTAGCCGACCAAACATTGTTGTAAGGAAAATCCTTGGAAGTAGGAAATTTTGAATGCTCTAAAGTCTTATACCAACTTTGACATCCACCATATTTTGAAGCCAACTCATCCTTTCTTGAAAAAAGGGCAAATAGAACTCTTGAAGCATATTTTTATTTCACTCGCTACTTGTTTGAGATCCTCTTCCTCAATGAAATTGCTAATAGAAATCCAATATCTAGAAATGTTGCCCACTTTCAAGATCTAGGTGTTATGATTATCTTAAAGTGACAATATAACCTTCATGAGTTGAAGTTTTTTACCAACAAGACATCAATCTATCCAAAATTAGGTCCCATAGATCCTTCTTTTTAAACAAAGAAATACCTATATATGTTGATGGCAATGGTGATAAAAAATAATCTAGATTTTTTCATATTAACCAACTTTTCAACAACCTTCTCATAGCATAATAGAGTTGATTTACATTCCATTGTCTCACTAATTGCATGATGACCTAAAAGAAAAGTGTCATCAAAAAATTGGAGTTGAGATTCGAAGGGGCCATTTTTGCAACCTGAATACCTTCTATTTGGCCTCCCATTTTTACCTTAGCAAAAGTTATTCCCAAAGCCTCGACAAGAATAATGGAAAGATAAGGAAATAATGGATTACCCTAGCGAAGACTACATGTTTCATTGTATCCAAAAGGCATATATTGATGAAAATGGAATACTTTGTAGTGTTGTAATAAAATCTAATCCATTTACACCAACCTTTGATTGAAACCAAAAATTTTGAGAATATTATATAGAACATTCCACCAAACCCTATCATATGCTTTGGTCATATCCAATTTTACAAGCATATCTTGTTTTCTTGTGAACTAAAGAGAATGTATAACCTCTTGTGCAATATTTATATCATCAAATATGTGTTTGCTATGAAGAAAACCACCTTATTCCTCTAAGATAGTAGAATGTAGAATATTTTTTAATCATTTAGAAAGGCTTATCATATCACAATTATCAAAACATTTTCTCCCTTTTCTTGGGAACCAATACAAAAAAGGTAGCATTGATTTTTCTTTTTTATAGCCTTGTTTTTCCTAGCCTCTTCAACGCAACCAACACCTTGTTCTTCAACATCAAAAGTTGTTGAAATTAAATTGCAAGAAATTCATTAAACCAACTTGTCAATATGGAAAACAAAATTGCCTCTTCTAGCTCTACCATCAATATCTTCTCATTGAACTTTCATTCTTTATGTGATGATTGATGGAATTTTTGCAAAGTTGGTCCTAAGCCTCCCTAACCTTCCCAATTTATGATAGAATATCTTTGAAATTGATTGTTTTCTTGCTAATCTCTTCTTCACTAGTTCTTCCATCTAGAGTTGAAATAATTTTGATCTTATTAAAGGACAAATTTATTTTGGCAGTAGCATGGAAATTTTGATATTCCTATCACCTTAGCCATATCTCCTTAGATTTTTAGGATCAATATGATTCTTTCTTTTATAACTTGTCATGATAATAAAAAAGTACATAAAGTGTCATGCTTAGAATCATATCCTTCATAACTTTCAAGGTGATAATGCCTTCATTCTCAACTTATCATCTTATTTGGAAAGACATCTGGTAAAGCCATGTGGACCTTCTCAAGCCATATGTTTTGCCTTTGCTTGAACTAGTAATTTCACAACTAGGAGACTTACCTAAGGCAATTTAGAGTTGTCAAAGTTGATCAATTTGCCACTCAAGCAATGTAGTGTGCAATTGATCAGGTCAAGCATCAATTTTTTAATGATCAATGTAAAGCAAGGGCAACTCAAGTCATCCTCAGTAGTAGTGCCAAGATCAACAAATACTAGTGCAAAGATTGAACATTGCACCTTGTTGTTGCCTTGTAAATCAATGCCATGGCCTATAACACTTTAAACGAAATGCCCATCCAAAGTCAAGTTCCAACGTCAAACACATGTCAATGCCAAGATTGTCACGCACCAATTCCTCAAGTGCTAGAAACAAAACCAACATTCATCCAAGCACTAATGGCCAAAGCCTTATGGCAACTTTGGATATTAGCATTCCAATAGTAACATCTCCACATATCCAGAGCCAAAATATATCAACTCAAATTGTCAACCCACTCTTCTACTTGGCAACATAGGATAGAAAGATGTAAAAATTTGTAACAAGGTACTGTAATTGATGCTAAATTATACATCATTCTACAACAAACTTTCATATAAACATTAAGGTTTTGAAATCAGAATTAGAAAAAATCTAAAAAGGAATCATTGCTTCAAAGTACACATCATTCTTGAATGACCATCATGGCCTAATGCTTACAACTTGTAGCCTATTCTTTGGTAATGTTGCCAAGTTGACCACTTGCATATCTTATATTTACTTCTTCACTTACATTTACACTATTTGGTAAATAATAATTATCATTTATTTACATGCTTTATGTTTTTCCTGTATTCTACTTAGAAACTAAACTTCTATGTTGCTTCTCGTTCCAAACACCTTGTGGTATGAAAAATAGCTAATTATACCTTGTTTTGTTGCAAAGCCCTAAAACAAATCCACCTAGCCTTATTAGCTAAGTTAAAAGAGTTAGACTCTACATCACAAATTGCATTTGATTGGTTGAAAGTCTATCATTTCAACAAATAAGAAGAAGTTGGTATGAAAAATAGCTAATTATACCTTGTTTTGTTGCAAAGCCCTAAAAAGGAATTCACCTAGCCTTATTAGCTAGGTTAAAGAGTTATACTCTACATCACAAATTGCATTTGATTGGTTGAAACTCATTGTATTTGATTATTTGTTGAAGGTTACAATTTATAGAGCTGCATAATAACAAATCATAGCTCAGAATAGAAGATGCTAACTTACAAGAAGAATTCTCGTGACTACATCCTAACAAAGAAGATACTAACTTAATCCTAAAATCTCTCTAACAATTTCTAGAGTAGCATCTAATTTAGCTACGTAGGAATACAACAAAATATATTCTAATCAAAGTCCAACATTCTCCCCCTTAAAGTTGAGAGGGCTGACAAGACAGTCTCTCAGCTTTATATACTGAGCTTTAGCAACTCCTTTGGTGAAGATGTCTGCTATGTTGTCCAAAGTGTTGCAATGTTTTAGCTCAACCACATTTTTCTCCACCATGTCTCTAATGAAGTGATACTTCATGTCGAAGTGCTTTGACCTGCTATGGTGGATAGGATTATGTGCCAATTGTATGGCACTCATATTGTCACAATACAATATGGTAGGACCACTTTGTCTCTCACCTATTTCTTCAAGTACTTTTCTCAACCATAAGGCTTGGGTACTAGCATTTGTGATTGCTATGTACTCAACTTCAGTAGATGATAGTGCTACAACAGTTTGCTTTTTGGAACTCCATGTAATTAGTCCTGACCCAAGACTAAAACAATTCCCTAAAGTAGATTTCCTATCATCTATATTGTTGCCCCAATCACTATCACTAAAGCCAACTAATTTTACATCATTACATTTGTGGTAATGGATCCCATAATCCAATGTACCCTTTACATATCTCAAAATTCTTTTAGTTGCTTGTAGATGAAGTTCAGATGGATCAGCCATATACCTTGAAACTAGAGAAACAACATATTGAATATCCGACCTTGTGTTGGTGAGGAACATTAGACTCCCAACCATGCTCCTGTAAGTGGTCTTGTCAACTTTTGGTGCTCCATCTTCTTTGCATAATTGTATCCCATGACCTATTGGAGTTGCAACAGACTTGCATTGCTCCATAGCAAATTTCTTTATCATGTCATGAGCATATTTATGTTGACATATGAAGATCCCATTTCTTGTTTGATGTACCTCCATTCCTAGGAAGTAATGCATCAAACCTAGATCCTTCATTTCAAACTCTTTCATCATGGAGTTTTTGAACTCCTCATTCATTTTATCACTACTACCCATGAATATTAGATCATCCACATATAAGCACACAATGAGAATGTCTTTACCTTGTTTCATGTAGTAGAGAGTAGGTTCACTTTTGCTCCTAGTGAATCCATACTTTTGAAAGTAGCCATCAATGCGTGAGTACCATGCCCTTGGTGCTTGCTTTAGGCCATACAATGCTTTCTTCAATTTGTAGACAAGGTTCTCCTTACCTTGTTCTTCAAATCCTTGAGGTTGTTGCACAAAAACCTCTTCTTTCAAGTACCCATTAAGGAAGGCACTCTTAACATCCATGTGTTGAATGTTCCACCCTTTGTGGGCAGCCAAGGAAAGTACTAGTCTGATGGTCTCTTGTCTAGCAACAGGAGCAAAGGTTTCCTCATAGTCAATCCCATACTTTTGAGTAAACCCTTTTGCTACTAGCCTTGCCTTGTGTCTTTCAATGCTCCCATCAGCATTGAACTTGGTCTTATAGACCCATTTACATCCAACACATTTCTTTCCCTTAGGAAGCTCCACTAGCTCCCATGTATCATTCTTTTTTATAGAGGTCATTTCCTCTTTCATGGCTTGTTGCCATACATCATGAGTACATGCTTTTTCATAACTAGATGGCTCTAGCTCTACACTAGTCATTAAAGCATAGTTTACAACATCTCCCTTAGGCTCTTGGGAGTCTTCATCACCATACATGTGCAAATTTTCAAGTCTTTTCAAGACTTCATTCATCTCACTAGCTTGGCTTCTAGTGTATCTTCTTTGAAAATTCTTGTCCATCATTTGATAAGAGGGATGGTACTGAAGTGTTCTCTTACCTCTTGATGGTGAATCTACTTCCATTGGCATTGGAGAAGAACTTGCTGATCTTTGTGGAGAAAAACTTGGAGTAGCACTTGTTGTACTTGGAGTAGAACTCTTCTTTGGACTTGGAGGAGGATTTCCAGTGTTGTTTTTGTTAATGGGCTGCACTTGAGAGGAGCTTGCATCTTGAGATCCATCATCAACAAAAAGTTTTTGATGACCCCATACTCCCCCTTCATCAAAAATTACATCTCTAGAGATTACAACTTTGTGGGTTTTTGGATTGTAGAGTCTATATGCCTTTGAAGACTCACAATACCCAATGAAAATACATGCTTGAATTTTGGGATCAAGTTTCTTTCTTGTCTCATCAGGAATGTGTGCATATGCAAGACAACCAAAAACTTTGAAGTGCTTTACATTTGGCTTTTTGCCATACCATCCCTCATAGGGAGTTATCCCATCTAAACTAGAAGTAGGACTCCTATTCAAAATGTAAACACTTGTCCTAACAACATCAACCCAATACATGTTACTTAGTTTCTTTGTTTGAAGCATTGATCTAGCCATTTCTACAATAGTGTGGTTCTTCCTTTCAGCCACACCATTTTGTTGTGGGGTGTAGGCAGTAGTTAATTGCCTTTTGATCCCACAATCTTTACAATATTTGAGAAATGCATTTGAACAAAACTCCCCTCCTCTATCAGTCCTTAATATTTTTACAACATACTCACTTTGATTCTCTACATTATTTTTGAAATCCTTGAAACATTCAAAAGCTTCATCTTTAGTTTTCAAAAAATAAATCCAACACATTCTAGAGAAATCATCAATGAAAGTGAGAAAGTAAGAATTGTTACCCAAGATTTTGGTATGCATTGGACCACAAATGTCCGAATGTACCAATTGTAGTGGATGGCTTGCTCTCCATGCTTGACCTCTTGGAAACTTTGTTCTTGAGTGCTTTCCCAAAGCACATCCTTCACACACCTCCTTGTGCTCTTCAACTTTTGGTAATCCACACACCATAGCTTGAGAAGTCAACAACTTCAAGCTTACAAAATTAAGATGACCATATCTCAAGTGCCAAAGCACACTTGGATTTTCTATGGCCACACTAGCAAGTTGAGCACCTCCTTGTTCCCCAAACTTAAGAGGAAATAACCTATTCTTTGTCATAGGTACATTTGTGACAACTCTATTACAATTGTTTTTGTCAAAAATTACACATTTTCCATCTTCAAAAACAAGTTTATAGTTCTTTTCCATGATTTGTCCAACACTAAGCAAATTATGTTGGAGTTTAGGAGTGTAATAGATATTGTTCACCTTCTTTGTGCCTTCTTTTGTTGGAACCTCCATGGCTCCCATGCCTTCAACTTGTAGTGCCTTGTCATCTCCCAATTTGATCTTGGACTTGTATGTGGAATCCATTGTAGCAAATAACTCTTCTTTGCCACTCATATGATTTGAGCAACCAGTATCCAAAATCCAAGTTTCATTGAGATTTTGATCTGATTTTCCATATGTGAGGAACAAATTTGAAGAAGTTCCTTCCTCTTCTCCATAGTTTCCATAATTATTACTTCTCCCTTCTTGAGAAGTCTTGGACCAACAATCTTTAGCAAAGTGACCAAGCTTACCACAATTGTAACAAGATTTGTTTGATTTGTCACCTCCTCTTCCTCTTCCTTTTCCTTGGTAGCCACCTCTTGATCTACCTCTTCCTCTTGCTCTTCCTCTTCCTTGTCCTCTTCCTTGTGCATTGCCATGAGTCTCACCTTCCTTGGATGAGAATGCTTTTTCATCACCTCCAAAGCTTGATGATGTAGAACCTTGGAGTCTCTCTTCATGGGACATCAAAGAACCAATTAGTGCATCAAATGTTAGAGTAGAAAGATCTTTAGATTCTTCAATAATAATAGCAATATGATTCCACTTATGAAGAAGTGTTCTCAACACTTTCTTCACAACCACTTCAGTTTTTATATCTTCTCCAAGTGTCTCCATTTTGTTTACAATTGCTTTCACTCTCACACAATAATCTCCTACTCTTTCATCATCTTGCATTTTGAGATTCTCAAAATCTCTCTTCAAAGTTTGAAGCCTCACTTGCTTCACTTGATTGCTCCCTTGATAGCTATCTTTCAAGGCTTTCCATGCTTCTAGGGTTGTTGAACAAGAAGCAATCCTTGGAAAGATGCTTTTCTCCAAAGCTGCTTGGAGATGGTAGAGAGCAAATGAGTTCTTCTTTTGGGCATCCTTCTTAGTAGTTCTATCAGCTGCACTCAAGGTGGTCCAATCTGTTGGTTCATTGTAGCCTTCTTCTACAATATCCCATAACCCTTTGCCAATGAGTAAGGTCTTCATCTTGATAGACCAATACTCATAATCTAACCCATTAAACTCAGGAATGGGTAGGTTGTTATTGGCAGCCATTGATGCCAATCAACAAAACTTTGGAATAATGTAGATAGCTTCTAATACAATATTTTTTGCAATAAAGAGCAGCAACAGATCTTCTTTTACTGCACAGTCACCTCCTTCCTCTGATTGCAACAATACATGCTTTTTTTTATTTACCAAAATCTCAAGCACCAAATTTATCATAAATCGGCCAATACTGATTGAAACAAACTAAAATTTTTACTGTAGACTTCTGATATATGTATCTGAAAACCCACTAAATTTTAGAAGCAAATTCACACGAATGAGAAATATGTGATCAATTTACTTTCGCCCTTTCTAGATCTTAGAGTGTTTTTTGAGACAACCTCAATGTTTTTCACATAAATCAATCCATACAACTCCAAAAATTTCTGAAAATTAAACTCTGTATTCCTGAGACAATAATCTGAAAACCCTCTAAATTTTAGAAGAAAATTCGCAAAGGTGAAAAAGATGTGATCATTTACTTTTTCCCTTTTTATCACAATTCTGGATCTAGGATTTTTTGAAGAAAAAATCAATATTCACACAAATCGATCAATACAGATCCAAACGACCTGAAATTTTGTCTGAATGATGATTTTATCTAAATAAAATTTCTCCCAAAATTTTAGAAGCAAATACCCTTTCTTCCACCTTATACAACCATTTTATTGCAAAACTCAAAATGCTAATAAAATCAGCAAATGAGCTCCAAATTACCTGAAATTTTTACTGCATCCTCTTGACGCGGTTATCTAAAAACCCTCAAAATTTCATCAAAAAATACCTCAGGATGCATGAGATATGAATGATTTACTCGAGCTCATCAACCTCCTTGACGCCTGCAAATTCACCAAACAACCACCTTGCAATTTCCAGACCAGACAACACTCTCACCAACGAGTCCACGTCAAGTTGGTCTCCTTTTGTCTTTCTTGCAGCTCTGAACTCATGAATTCAGCATTCGTGATGGGCAAATACTTTTTCTCTCACTTCTCCTGACACTTTGATACCAAAATGAGGCGATAAACTCATTGTATTTGATTATTTGCTGAAAGTGACAATTTATAGAGCTACACAATAATAAATCATAGCTCAGAATAGAAGATGCTAACTTACAAGAAGAATTCTCGTGACTACATCCTAACAAAAGAAGATACTAACTTAATCCTAAAATCTCTCTAACTATTTCTAAAGTACAATCTAATTTAGCTACATAGGAATACAACAAAATATATTCTAATCAAAGTCCAACAGAGGAATCATGGCATGATAGGATGATCGAGCATCTCTTCTTCATGTGGCCATATTGCTAACAACCATAACATCTTAGGGAGAAGTTTTCATATTCAATATTTTGGATCCATTCTCCTTTGCTTGAGGAGATAGCAATGGATTGAGGTCCATGAACTGTAACATCCATCCAAACAACCAATCTTGTTTTACTCATTAATTTTATTGGAAAAATTTTCCTTTGTTTGGGCATCCATACGGAATGCACCAATGGCATTACCGATTTTAATGAATATTTTATCTCCTCCAAACTCCATAGAGAGCACAAAGATTCACTCAAACTGGGAAGCCATTAACTTCTTTTGTAAAAAGGTTGAAACTAGGAGTCCAAGGTCTTATATAAACACCCCTTTGTCCGAAAAACCAAATTATATCTATAATCCATTACACTCTCTATTCGCTAAATTTGAAAAAAAATGGATAAGAGAGTTGTTTGGAATTTTGTACCGATCCATTCATCTTTAATGTATCCTTTGAGCTCCTTCAGGCCTGGTCTTTTGCCCTTGAGTTTGTAGATAATTGTTTTAACTTCATGATCAATCAAATCCATCCTTCAAAATCCTAATAGAGTGCAAAAGTTCATCCACTTGCAAACCCAAAGATCTTTGAGAGAATTCTTTTGACCGAAGAGGCTTTCTCACAAATTGAGGAGAGTCTACGAACAACCCTCTTCCTTCAACACCTTCAACACTTAACTGCACCTAGGTTTTACATCCCTGTTGCAAAGATTATAGCCAAATTTGTTGCTTTGTTCCATCGCTTGACTGCACCTAGGGTTTGCACCATTTTTGCAAAGATTATAGATGCGTCCGAATTAATAAGTTTGCAAAAAATTATTAATTGCATAATTCTATTCAAAGTTTTTACAAGTTATACATAATAAAAATTTAAAATTCATTGAAATTTCCAATTTTTCTTTTTTCCAAAACTTGTGAACTGATAATTTTTTTACTATAAAACTTCAAAAATTTGAAGCTTGCCTTAAATTCATACTTGATAACTTTAATATGAAGATGTTTCTTATATCACTACCTGAGATTTAAAAACTCAAAATATATATTGAAAATATATTAACTCAAAAACATGAATCATTTGTTTCCATTAACTTCAATTAAAAAGTAATGTTCTCTCCATACGTATAACTACTGTAGTGCAATCACATAGATATTAACTCCCATTTAAAAAAGGATTTTGGACGAAAATAATATACTAATTGAGGGGAAAAAAATCATCTATACTTTGCCTGCTCTCTAGTTGGTGTTTTTATTTGGCAGTGAGCCATTGTAAAAGCAACTTCTTAGCCCTTTTTGTGGGCAAATGATGTTTGATAAAGAGAAAAACCTTCGTGATCAATGTATGACGGAGATTGAGTGGTTCCACCCTATCCCGGAAGAGCAATATATTATCAATGCTTCCAATACTTCAGTGATGAATCATGGTCCTATGGATATTTGTTCTCAATTGTTCTAAATTATGGATTCATTCCAAACCTTGGATTATTGACTCTGGAATATATAACTTAAATATGAATCGCCTGAGTTTTCCGCAACGCAGCATAAAAACCCAAAAAAATACTGGCTTTTTTTTTTTTTTAAGTTACATTAAAAAACCTTTATAATCCCTAATCCGTTCGGGAAAAATATCATAATCCCTGATCCGCTGGGAAAAAATATCAATGAAATCCCAACCATCATTTTTGACCTAAGGAAGAGAGCTAAAAAAATAAAAACCGACAAGAATGAACTAGCTCACTAAGAAGACCCAATAATTGAACAATGTGAAGGCATAACCATCTCAAGTTTATAGCTGCTGCAGAAGACAAGAGTGACCAACTTCCCATAATTCTTGAGGCTCACTCTTCTAACCTTACTATTAGAAAAGACGTCATAAGTGGTTCCCCTATTTCCTTGCACTTCCTTGTATGAGACAACTTGACCACAATGTAAGGGTTACCTTTTAAGACCTATATCAGACCATATCACTTAACGGTGACGCCCATCCCCTAACCCAACATACTAGCATCTATGTAGGATTACTATGGCGTCCCTTTCGGGTATCTCTGGAATTTTATTATTTATGTGTGCCATTCTCTCAAAAATTAAAATAATTAGGTTCCAAAGGAAAAAGAATGACCATGTTAACGATGAAATAATAACACGTGATTTGTGCAGGCTGAATGTGGCGTCGTTAATGCAGACTTTAGAAATGACCATGTTAAAATGTGGTGCTAAGTTAAACTGAACACAAATAAAATATCTATTGCCTAAGACCTGCAATGCATGAAATTATTTTCAATATGAATGAAATACCAAAAAAAATATTCATGATTACGGTAAAGGATAAAAGATGTGTAAACTGAACATCCTCTATCCTAGTAAGCATATTTCATGAACTTCAATATGAATGAAAAGCAAGGTTGCTGCTTTTATTGATAAGCAGCTGTCTGCCTCAAGTCCACTATCAACATGCCAAGGCATGTTATAAGCCTCTTTAATGAAAGCCGCAAGATACTCGGATGATTATCTCTTAAATATTTGGTTAAGATATTACAGCTCTTACATCATTTTCTGTTGTGATATTACAATAATGCGACACGTTAGTATTTGACTCAAGTGATGTCCAAAAAAATCATCTCAACATGCCATGGCTCCATTATACCAATTATACTTTAATTGGTTTTGCAAATGCAATTGCACAGATCCCAATAATTTGATTATTTAACCAAGATTATTACACTACAAGAAACAAACTTGGGAGAATAAACTCCTGCTAAAACTACAGATAAGTATTAAGATATGTACCAAAATAGATTAAAACCCTGTCCCAAATCCTGAGTCAGTACATTGCAGATCACAAGAAGCAATTGAGAAATTTAGGGATGATTTTTCTTCCCCAAATAGTACGAGTGTAAGGTTAAGTGTACTTCTGGTTATGAAATGTGCATTACAATCTGCTTCTATAGAAAAGCAGCAAACAAATGTCCAACTTCACCATGAATAGACTTCTGTCAACTGCTTAACTACATCTGCAAAGAAATAGCAGGCAGTCAATAACAGATGGTTGATAAAACAGAGGTTCACTAGTCCAACATCTGTTTCAGAAAAATATCTCCAAAAGCCAAGCATTCCAATATCACTAATATCAACTTCAGACAAACAAAACTAAGCTCTTACTAAAATTCTAACCTTGAATAATACTTGATGTAGTCTGGAATTCCTGAAATAAACTTGGAGTGGATGAAATATCAAAGTTCAGGGCTTTTGCAGCAAGGAAGACAGCACCAGCAGCAATATGTTGAGGCTTAAACTGAAGACACAGAGAACTGCGGAGCCTGCACAACTTTCAAACTATTTTACTCATGTCCCCTTATTTACAAAAGATACACATGTTCTTTATAAATATCTGCAAACATGGTAAGACAGAAGGAAAAGTGTTTGCTCTCTATTAATCTACCATTGCCTTTATTGATAAATACAAGAGCATATACAACTTCAAGAAAGAGGATCATAGGTAATTAAAGCCATGAACAATTGATTTCTCTACTTAATGTTAGAAATTGTACAAATCCATTAGAGGTTGTACCAAAACTTCCAGTTGAGAAGAGAATTTATCACCCACCTAGGTGCCAAACTGTGGAAATGAGGTAACATCCAGATCTTCATCATGTTATCAAATTCTGAGAAACACGCAGCTAACCAAAACATCCCTGGAAAGAAAAACTAATTCTGATTCCCAACTAATGCTTTTTGCTCGTCTCCCATCTCGTCCTTTAGCCTTTGCTTTCCTTTATACTATCAAACTTTCACATACCATCACGTCCTTTATCCTTTGCTTTCCTTTATACTCCCAAAACTTTCACATACCGCCTTTGTTATGTATCTCAATTTTACTTTTTTATATTTTGGTTAAAATACACGTTCTTAACTTTAGAAGTTAGTTTGCTGTATGCATGTTTTTCCAGCACCTTATATTATAGCTATTCTAATTTTGTTGCATTTTGTAAGTGACACTCGATATATAGACAAATCTCCCAAAAAGAAATGCCAAAGTTCTTGTAAATCTTTTTTCTTTTTCCACATACTAAGTGTGTGCCTTCTGGGCCAATCATGCAGATCTATCATGCAGATATGAAAAGTCCAATTATTCCTTAAATTCATGACTTCTTTGGATAAGTATATTTAAGGAGCATTTGTGCATATCATTCTTTGAAATCTAAAGGAATCATCACTGTTAAAGCCTTGATTCGCTGGTTGAGTTCATACTATCTGGTACTCTCTTAAGATTGAGATGTCTTGTTTAACTTCAGCTTGCTAACATCATTGCCAAACCCTTCATTTAGTCATCATTTACCTGTTTCTTATATGACCAATGGATAGGACTCTCTATATCAGGAAGAGAGAGAAGACAACCAAAAAAATTTCCAAACCATATAAAAGCATTGTGATCAAACAACCCTAGTACAGATTTAAATTCAGAAAAAAGAAAAAAAGTTAAAAAAAACAGCAATTCACCAAGCACCCCACCAATAATATTCACCTTAGTTAATGAACTAGTACTAATTAAAACGGACAGTTTCAGAAGATAAATTTTGGTGCATTTAGCAAACATAAAGAACAGATAAATCCAATTAAATGGCATGAGCTCAAGTGGTTAAAAATGTGGACTTTCAAGGTGGAGACCCAGGTTCAAATCTTGCCAAGGTCATATAAGCATAATTGTCAAATACCAATGTGGTTTGTTGAAATAATATGGTAACACTGTCATAATGTAATAATGTAACACAGGTTGGAGCCATTTCAATCCCATAACCAATTAAAATAAAAATAAATAAAAATAGAAAAGAAACAGACAAAGATCACAAAACCAAATTCTAAATAGAAAAAAGCACAATTCCCACCACTAATCAACTTCAGATGTGCAAACAAAATTTAAAATTATAAATGCAAAATACATAAACCACTAAACACCTATGCAATATTTTAAGTCGGCCTGTAACACACGGAAATACTTGAACAACTGTTTCTTAAGTCATTTTTCACTTCCAATTTTTGAGACATACCCAAGTTCATGGATTCCGCCATGGTCTCTGTATGATGGGAAATCATTTTGAAATCCTATTCACCTAATGGTCAACAACTTCCATAGATAATAAAAGCCATTGTAGTACACAAAAATCAACCATTCACCTGCTTTACAATCTTGAGTCACACTCTTGACAAATTGGATATAAACCATTAGTTTGACTGTTGCAACAGTGGTTCAAAATATATCTAAATTTTGATTAAACTGGTGAACAGTAAGACAGTTGAATTGATTTGAGGATGCAGAGGGCTTCCCAAGGGCAAGAGAACTCGGTTTTGAACTAGCTTCTATTTTGTCATATTTCCAAAATCATTTTTATTCGTATATGCCTGAAACTTCGAGATGAAGTTGAAGGATTCATTGAGATGAATAATTTTAGTAGGTTGTGCTTTTCCTCTTAAAAATATCATGCAAATTATAACATGTTTGAAAACTTCTAAATTTTGTTTTTTAAATAGTTTATATTTTAGTTCTAGACATTGGCCTTTATGTCAATACATCTAGTAATAAGTGATAGGTACTCACCTGTTCACGACCCTGAGTTTCTATTGATGTGCCCGTCATCGCTTTGGGCCACAAACACCAATTAACCCATTAAGCAATGGGCTCTCTGTTATGACCTCACATCGAGCAGATGCTATCGTACAGAACAAATTGTAAGCCATATATTTAAAACACAACAAAAGTTCGAAGATAATGCCTTCAGCTTTGTCTTACAATTGACCATGTCAACATCACATTTAATATATTTTTTCTCAAGATTACTAAATCTTATTGTAAGTCCATTTTCTGATCCTTGTTTTCTGTATAACATATTCCTGTATTCTGTGGTCTGTCCAGTTATATTCAGAACTGCATTCATGACCTTCATACTTGTAATTAAATATGCAGAGGAAGTACCACAAAAGTTCCTGTTACACAACATTTTCATGAAATCAGGTCAATATTGTGCATATTTCTCCACCAGTAATTTCTCCAGGAGCTACCCATCCTTGCTGAACACATTTGCCGAAAGTGTGGGCACCATGCATGTAGCTATTTCCTTAATCTAGATGATACCCTGAATGAAATTTTGTAACAGTTTCAAGCAACTGGAACATGAGCCATGAAAAACATTCTACTACTATAAATTGGAGAATGTGACATGTCCTGTAACGTTTTCATGAAACAAACCAGACATGCATCAAAACTGAGCCCTTACTACCATGCATAGTTGAGAAAATCGGAATCAGATCGGAATCGGCTGAGGAAAAAATTGGATCGAATCGGGAATCGGAAAAAAATTGGCAAAAAAAAAAACCGAAGAAAAGGCTTTTTTGAATTTTTTCCATGCATATCACTATGAATTAACACTATGCAAATCAAAATTATCAAATATAAATATTGTAAGTGATACAAGCTCAAACTACACATGAAAATGGCAAGTGCTACAAGTTTAAAGCCAAAGTATTAAAGTTTTAAACTACTACACACGAAAGAGACAAAACACATCTTGTATTGCTTAATACTTATAAGTTATAATATATAAGTTTATAACAGTACAAAATTACAAATTACAAAATGTCAAATGTGTCATGAGTCAACTGTCAATCAATGTCTTTGAATCCCTTTTTCCTTTGCCCTACTATAAGCTCTAGTCTCTCTTTGACTTTGTTGCCTTGGTTGTGAGGCTTGTGCATCTAGTTGTTGTATGAGGATGAGAAGAGGGGAGGGGTTGACATGGCTTCAAATGTTCTTTTCTTTTTTACATTTTTTTTCTGCTTTTGAAGTGACAATTGTCATGCATTCTCTCTCAACATCAATTGACACTTTTGGGCAAACTCTAACATTCTCACCTGGTTTCCTTGCCAAATGAAATTTGAAGCGGTATATTCCTCCAGGTATAACAGTTTTACAAAATTTGCAAAAAAATTTCCTTTTTCT